>JAESUZ010002909.1:0-502846 GCA_017311185.1 Proteles cristata cristata
AGAATGTAATGGTCCAACTGATTATTAGTTGCTACATCATTAAATCATTTTTAAGCACCCAATGAATACCAAACTCTATGTAGGAAGTAGGAGAGGCAACAGGGGTCAGTGACAATCCTCTGTTTCCACAGTCTGGACTGTATGCATAGATTGTTAAGATATTCAGAGTGTGTGTTTAGTTTTTAACTTGGCCTGAAGAGGAGCTATTTGCTCCTTGTGAATAACAGTATCCCAGTGTTGAGTTCTGAGTCCCCAGGCTCCCCTCTGCTGCCATATTCGGCCACTGCTGTGCTCCATTCATGGTGACCACCCACACTCCTTTCCAACAAGGCTCTTGTTCCTAGGACAAATTAAATTATTATGGAACGTGTTTCAAAACCCAGAGCAAGGCATTACTTCTGAACAACCAGGAATTTCTCAGAAACAAAGTCTTTAATTTGAACAGAGCTGGTCAAAAAACAAATTGCCAAGCCATTCCTTCAAACACACAATTCTACTTCTTCTGCCCCACCACAATCCCACAATTTCAGCAACAGGAAACAAAATGTTGCCACTCTCTATCTATGGCAGAACATCAACGGGTGTTTTTGAAAAGCAGCTTTTATTCATTCACATAATCTGAAATGCCCTCTGGCCATGATCACTATCATCTTTGATGTGGCTTCCACATATTGTCTGTCCATCACTATGCCTTCCAAAAGAATAGGGATGCCTAAATGAAAGCAGTATGGTAAGGCTTGAAAGAAATGCTTAACTACTAAACACAATGTCTTAAAACAGAAGCTCTGTGGATTTCCCCCTGTTGATACAAAATGATAATTCTCAGGACCTCACAGAAACATCTTCTTGCATTCACTAACAAGTCCCATAGGGAAACACATCCCTATTGCTCATTCTGGCACTATCTGGCAGAGTTCCATTTAACATCTCGAGGAAATTCAACTCAGGCAATGGCTTAGCAAATGCATTCAAGGGCAGAGAAAATATTTCCCAATATTATTGTTGAGCTTACTGCAGAGAGGGCAGGAATCACTAACTTCATTCAATGGTTAAAAGTCCTTTGTTTGTGGGATGTTCAGAAAAGAGTCCCTCTTCTTTCCTTCCTTCAATCCTTATATTCTTAAGGCTTTGGTTTGAAAGGAAGAAGAGAAAGGTAACCTAATAATCTTTTTCTCTTTCCAATGTTGCTTCTCTCTCCCTCTCAGACATATAAACATGCAACACATACACACATACATTTGCAGGAAGCTGTACATTAAAAACAAACACACAAGAGAAGCAACCCTCAAATCTCTTCCAAAAATATAAGACAGGTCCAAACAGTAAGCTCTTTTGTTAGAATCTGAAACTCTAGTGATTTTCTCATCATTCTGTATACTAGTGCACACAGACACAATTTTCATTTCTTGTGCATTAATTTATTAAGACAATGCATTCTGGTTATTTATAAATTTTATCCTTTATTTGTTCTCATTCCCATTTGCTCCCTACCTCTGCAACCTACAGCTTCTTGATATTTCCAATTATATAATTTTTCTCACCACTACCACTAGAGGCAAGACCAACCAAGAGTTATGACCTAAGCAAATCAGTTCCAGGCTTCTCTTCTCTCTTTCCTGCCTCTCAATTCCACTGTGAAGCTTGATGAACTCATGTCCCTGTATTCTGACATCATACTCTTGTCTAACTTCCTTGAAAGTTAAATTACTTGTCCCTTCAATCTGAACACAACTTTTTTTTAATGTTTATTTTTAGTTTTTTAAGAGAGACACTGTGAGCAGGGTAGAAGCAGAGAGAGAGGGGCACAGAGGATCCCAAGTGGGCTCTGTGCTAACAGCAGCAAGCCTGATGCAGGGCTCAAACACATGAACCATGCGAACATGACCTGAGCCAAAGTTGGATGCTCAAACGACTGAGCCACCCAGGTGCCCCATCTTTTTTTTTAATAAAATGAATCACAGTTACATGCTAGGAGAAAAACAACTTTATTTCAATCTCTCTTACTTTCAACAATAGCCAAATTATGGAAAGAGTCTACGTGGCAATCAACTGAAGAATGGATAAAGAAGACATGATTTATATATACAATGAAATACTACTTGGCAATGAGAAAGACTAAAATCATGCCATGTGCAGCAAGGTGGATGGAACTGGAGGGTATTATACCAAGTGAAATATATCAGACAAAAAAGATACCATACGCCTTCAGTCATGTGTGGATCTTGAGAAACATAACAGAGACCATGGGGGAAGGGAAGGGGAAAAAAGTTACAGACAGAGGGAGGCAAACCCTAAGAGACTCTTTTTTTTTTTTTTTTACAAATAGTTTATTGTCAACTTGGTTTCTATATAATACCCAGTGCTCATCCCCACAAGTGCCCTCCTCCATGCCCATCTCCCCCTCCCCCCCACACCCATCAGTCCTCAGTTTGTTCTCAGCATTTAAGAGTCTTATAGTTTGCCTCTTTCCCCCTCCCCCACTATTATCCCCCTTATTCTCCCCCGTGATCCTCCATTAAGCTCCTCCTAATCCTCCTATACATGCAAACATATGGTAGCTGTCCTTCTCTGCCTGACTTATTTCACTCAGCATAATACCCTCAAGGTCCATCCATGTTGCTACACATGGCCAGATTTCATTCTTTCTCATTGCCATGTAGTATTCCATTGTATAGATAAACCACATCTTCTTGATCCATTTGTCCATTGATGGACACTTAGACTCTTTCCATGTTTTGGGTATTGTTGAGAGTGCTGCTATGAACATTGAAACCCTAAGAGCCTCTTAAATACAGAGAACAAACTGAGGGTTGATGGGGGTTGGGGGAGAGGGGAAAGTGGGTGATGGGCATTGAGGAGGGCACTTGTTGGGATGAGCACTGGGTGTTGTATGGAAGGAAGCCAAGTGACAATAAATTATATTTTAAAAAATCTCTGCTAAGACATAAAACAAAAATCTTCTTTCCTGATTCTTTAAAGATTATATGCACTTACAAAAGATGAAGGAATAAACACTGCATGATAAAATAGTACAGGTACAGTCTATTTAGTCCTCTCTGACACTTTTTTTTTAATGTTTTATTTATTTTTAGGAGAGAGAGATACAGCGTGAGCAGGGGAGGGTCAGAGAGAGAGGGAGTGACAGACTCTGAAACAGGCTCCAGGCTCTGAGCTGGCAGTCAGCACAGAGCCCGACGCGGGGCTTGAACCCACGAACCACGAGATCATGACCCAAGCGAAAGTCGGACGCGTAACCGACTAAGCCACCTAGGCGCCCCTAGTCCTCTCTGACTCTTAAGTGATAGTTTATTAGTCAAGGTAATGCCAGCTGCTGTTAACAATAAATGGAACATGTATAACAGATGATAGCCAATGGCAGAAATTTATTTCTACTTCCAAATCAGCTCATCCTGAAGGTAGAAAGTTCTATTCCAAGTGGCAGTTGATGCATGCAAGTTTCTTTTATATTGTCCTCTTTATCTTCAACTACATCTTCAACTCAAGCCGATGAAAGAAGAGAAATATGAAAAAAACAAACATGGAAGACTTGTATAAGATAGCCCTTAAACTAATAAGGATGATACCTCATTAGCTATAATTCAGTTACATGATCACACTTAAGAGTAAGGTATGCTGGAAATGTGTTTTAGCTGTAGGCTTAGCAATGAAGTCAAGATAGGTACTAACACCAACTATCTAGTCTCCACCAAATTAATTTTCTATTTAGAAAAATTCCTTGAGGGGCACCTGGGTGGCTTAGTCGGTTAGCGTCCGACTTTCGCTTGGGTCATGATCTCGCGATTCGTGGGTTCAAGCCCCACGTCGGGCTCTGTGCTGACTGCCAGCTCAGAGCCTGGAGCCTGTTTCAGTCTGTGACTGATGTTTTAATGTTTTAATAAATAAAACATTAAAAAAAGAAAGAAAGAAAAATTCCTTGAGCCATTCTTTACAAGTTGGTTTGCCAGCAATAAATTGTCTTAGTGTTCCTTAATCTGAGAATATCTTAATATCCCCTTCATCCCTAAAGAACATCGTCCTTGGACACAGACTTTATAGTTGACACACATTTTCTTTCAGCACTTGAAAAAATGTGCTACTTCCTTTTGGATGTTACCATATCAGATGAAAAAAAATGCTATCTTTGTAGGTGGTGCTCCCCTACACATAATGTATTGTAACCCTCTGGCTGCTTTTATATTTTTTTTAAATATTTTTATTTATTTCTAGGAGAGAGAGAGAGACAGCGTGAGCAGGGGAGGGTCAGAGAGAGAAGGAGACACAGACTCTGAAATAGGCTCCAGGCTCTGAGCTGGCAGTCAGCACAGAGCCCGACGCGGGGCTTGAACCCACGAACCACGAGATCATGACCTAAGCGAAAGTTGGACGCTTAACCGACTAAGCCACCCTGGCGCCCCTCTCTGGCTACTTTTAAGATATTTCCTTTGTCTTTAGTTTTCAAATGTTTTCATTATGGTGTGTCTTAGCATAGATTTCTTAGGGTTTATCCTACTGGGATTCATTCAGCCTCTAGGTTCATACCTTTTGCCAAATTTGGGAAGTTTACAGACACTATTTCTTCAAGTCTTTTCTTTTTGTTCTTTAAAAAATGTTTTTAATATTTGCTTATTTTTGAGAGAAAGAGAGACAGGAAATGAGCAGAGGAAGGGCAGAGAGACAGGGAGACACAGAATCCAAAATAGGCTCCAGGCTCTGAGATGTCAGTGCAGACCCCATGTGGGGTTTGAACTCATGGACTGTGAGATCATGACCTGAGCTGAAGTTGGAACTGAGCCACCCAGGAACCTATTCAAGTCCCCTTTCAATTGCACTCTCTTCTCTCCTTCTGTGACTCTGATAATGTGAACGTTAGAGTTTTTGTTATTTTACCACAAGTCTCTGAGATTTCTCATACTTTTGGAGAGTCTTTTCTCTCTGTTGTTTGGTTTTTGTATTTTCCGTTGGTTTTTCCTCAAGTTCTCTGATTCCATCTCCTGTCACCGGCAGCCTATGGTTTGGCTCATCTAGTGAAGCTTTTTTTTTAAATTGTTTTATGTTTCAGTCTTAAAGTCACATCTGGTTCTATTTATTATTTTTAATTCTTTGCTGGTATTTCTCTATTTTTCATTTGTTTCAAAAGAACTTGTAATTACTTGTTGAGGTACTTCTATGATGGCTGCTTTAAAATTCTTGTAGGAGAATTACAATCTTTGAGTCATCTCTGTTGAATGATTTGTTTCATTATAGTTATAATTTTCCTGGTATTTCATACTAGGAGTGATTTTCTACTATATCCTGGACATTTTGGATATTATTTGTGAGAATATAGATCCTATTTACTTAATCTTCTTTCTTAGCAGATAGTTGACCTGTTGGAAGTATAGCCTGAGGATCAGGTAGATGGGGTGAGCTAGAGTGGAGCCTGAGAAGTTGAGTTTTTAACAAGTTTCCAAGTGATAATGAAATTGTAGGTGTGGGGACTGCACTGTGAGAACCAAAAAATTTGACTGAAAGAACTTTGGGGTCCCATGCTGAAGACTTCCTATTAGGTCCTGAAGAACGAACCATGCTAATAAAAGTAGGAGCACCCACTCAAATTTCCCTGTTGACTCCCGGGGGAGGTGGTCTGGGGACCTTCTCAATCCTAGGCCTAGCTGACACCTGGAAAAAGAAGGTTGACTCATATTTACCTGTTGCTGAAAGGTGAGAAAAACCTCTGCTTCCTTCTAGGAGGTTCTGGTACCAAAGGAGGGAAGAGGAGGAAATAGAGAATAGGCTATCCCCATTTCCCACTTCCCTATTACATCTCATTGATGCCAAACATAAAAAGTCCACCATTTTTGGACATGGCCATCTCAACATGCAGTTTTCAGAGTCATTGAAGCATGGAGAGAAAAGTGGAAGACATAATTCTCTCAAACCTTCAATTTAGACCTTCCTGGAGGTCTACTATATTCTGGTAGGTCTGTCCAGGCTCCGAATCTTGTCTCTCTTTTGTCCCCCCATCTATCACTTGCTAAACTTTCCAGTCAAGTGAGTCATCCAGTATGATGGTTAATTTTATGTGTCAATTTGCCCGGGCTTATGGTTTCCAGATATTTGGTCAAATACCAGTCTAGATGTTGCTGTTAAAGTATTTTTTAGATGTAATTAACCTTTAAATTACTAGACTTTGCATAATGTAGTTTTTCCTCTGTAATATGGGTGAACGTCATCCAATTAATTGAAGCCCTTAAGAGAAAAAAAATTGAAGTCCTCCAGAGGAAGAAGGAATTTAGACGTCCCTCTGTCCCTGTTTCTCTCTTTCTACACACCCACCCTCATACCCTCTATTGCTTCTATTTCTCCAGAGAACCCTAGCAGAGAGGTAAATAGTAACAAAGCTCATTGATTTTGTTTGCTACACTCTGCTAAAGATTTAGATTCCCTATTAAACTTTCAAAATTAAACTGTATGAGAATAGCATTACTATTTCCACTTTTAAAATGAGAAAACTGAGTTTAAATTTTTTTTTTTTTAGCATTTATTCAGTTTTGAGAGACAGAGAATGAGTGGGGAAGAGGCAGAGAGAGAGGGAGACACAGAATCTGAAACAGGCTGAGCCATCAGCACAGAGCCTGATGTGGGGCTCGAACCCACAAACTGTGAGATCATTACCTGAGCTGAAGTCGGATGCTTAACTGACTGAGCCACCCAGGTGCCTCTAAAATGAGAAAACTGAGTTTAGAAAAAGTTAAGTAACTTGCTAATACTAGCATCTGATTTGAATACAAATGTGCTGATTATAAAGTCTTTAACAACTACTAAACAAAATTTGATTGGCATTTAAAACTACTTGGTAACAACACTAGAGTTGTATTATCTTTTTCTTCAGTCTTAAATGCCTAAATCATAAACATGGGACACTTTAACTCCAGGCTTGTGCCATGTAATGCACATACACAGATAAACTACACATGGTCTCTGTCCTAGAGAATAATTCAATATGAAAGTTTATCCTATTCACTTTTCATTCATCCTCCTAACTATAAACTTGAGTAGCAAGAGATACTTGGGACTTCTTCACTATTGATGAAAGAGAAAAATAAAACGAAGTTGTTCTCTGTAGTATTATCTTCTTCTATAATCATTTTTGGAACTCACTATGGATACTATTTGGCACTGTCAATAAATCAGCAAGTCAGCAAGTTTTTCAGAGTTTATGCCTTGTCTATTGCTGTTTCTGCAATCAGGAAGGTACCGTTCTATACGATACACTAATTTGTGGTGGCATTTACAGACTCTAGGGACATACAATGAACATATATAAAGCAATTAGAGGGCAGCATAGTCCATAACATATTTAAGTGACAAATTGCTCAGAAACGTGTATTTACAAATGGACTGGAATAACTATGGAAGATTTAATGCCACAGTGAAAGCCATTAGAATTAGAAAAGTAAAAAGGATCCATGAGATCCATTTGATGCATTATCTTAGGCCACTGGTTCTGAAACTTTTGTGGACAATAGAATCATCTAGAGGGAAGGCCCATTGAAACAGATTGCTAAACTCCATTCCTAGACTTTCTGATTCAGTAGGTCTGGAGTGCAGCTTGAGAATCTACATATCCCAGATACTGCTGGTATACTAATATGAGGACCACGCTTAGTAACCACTGATTTTCTGGGTCATTCACACTAACTGCCTAGCGCTGTTGGCAACTTACACATTTCACAGCTCATCTTATAACACCTGCTGATGGCTTTGAGGTCTTCTGATTTTTCTTTCACCTTCTTGAATTTCATTGCTTTGCCTACAATAAATATATCCTAATAACAATCTCTAGGCTATGCCACTTCAAAGTAAAATATGGTAGTGGAGCAGAAAACTAACCGCCTGGATGAAACCAACATTATAAGTTCTGTTTGAAAATACTTCAATCTTTGATACTTTCATATACAAATCCAACATCAAAGTGAACTCCCAGGTTCTGTCAGATTTCTTCTTTCTAGTAAGAGATGAAACGTTTGTCTGCTGTCATTCTCTTAACGTGATAATTAGACAGTGTGATAATACAGTTTTCTTGGTGTTTATAATCCTTGATCATATATTGTAATCATAAATATAGGCCACAGACTCAATGACTTAATTACAACCTTGATGGTAGACTGATAGAGAAAAACCTCACAGTATCCTCAGGGTAGAAAAAGGAGTCTTTTGAACATACTTTAAAATGAATCTATGGTAAACATTAAAAAATGTATTGAAGTGCTGATACTCAATCCAACATGCCGATCTGAATATACCTTAACATACTTTTTATGCCTTTATACATGTTCTATTTAGCATGTTTCCTCAACTCATCTTTATCACAGAAAATTCATCAACTCCCTTCAAAGCCCAGATCATGTTTTCTCAATCCATTAACTGTTACTCCTCTCTTGAGACCCACTTATATATTAAACACATCCCATATATACCAGGCACTCTGCTAGGCGATAAAGGTACAAAGTGAGTGGAACAAAAGAGAATACCCTGTGATGAGAAAGAAAGACTTGTAAAAACATAAATCCAATAAATTATTAGAGGTGCTATCATAGAGTATAATGGCCACATTTTGACTAAAAAGAAAAAAATCAACTCTATCTTTGTATATTACTCTCTAAAACATGTTAGTAGATTCAGTCTCCCTCTACCAATGCAATAAGTTCCATATACTCTCAGTAAATCCTTTCTCAACTGTTGTGTGACAGTCATTGATTTAAACATTTAACATTAAACTTGCCCTGTGTGAAGACAAAATTATTAAAAAACTCCTCTCATTGTAGTGAGACCATAGGAAAAGGGCATCAAGTTGTAAATAACCCCCAAATTCCAATAGATTGAGGAATTCAAAATATAGATATCCTGAAAAAATAATATATATCACTTTTGAAATATGGAAATAATAAGCATTAGATATGGAAGAAAGGAAGTTAGATCATGGCCAGATATTTCCCTATAATCCCCTCCTTGCCTCCACCATTACCAAATCAAATAAAAATCCAAATGGATTTGCTAATGTCCTAGTGGGAAGAGAGTAAGAGTTTATAAGACCCACAGGCCAGTGATAAAATTCTATCTTTCTCCTCTAATTATTCTGCAGTGTTAAGAAATCCTGTGATAGATGAACATTTAGATATTGCCCAGTACCACAATAATATCTGCAGGCCCTTCTCTGGTATCTAGGATATGTCAACAACACAAGGGCCGATATCTACCTAATAGAGAACAGTGGCTGGAATAGTTCTATCCCTCTCGGCCTAAGCCATCCTCTACCTCCTATAATGGATCCATGTCTAAACATTAATAGATCAAAGAAACATTTAATTAGAATGAACCCCAGATTTCTCTTCTGTAGAAATCTGCACTTCCAATACATGAGCACAGTGGCCCTTTAAAATTTTATAGACTCTCATTTTCATAGGTATTCTTACTCTTGGATAAATGAGGTATCTGAGCGATGATTTGATTAGTTTATAAATAATTTTAAGGCCTTATTTTGCAAGGACAGTTCCTTTGCAGGTTGAAAAGCTATGTGGTAATTTCTACCTTATTCTAAAATAGGAATTCAAGTCCCTAGAGAAAATTATAAATTCAGAGGAAAGAAATGATCAGAGCAATCAAGATTCATGCTCTCAAAAACCTCTATAGCAATGCTTATGATTTCATCTAAGACTCTCTCAGTCACTCATTGGGTACCCAGTATCTTAGAAGAAGTAAATTAGAATAAATTATTTGAGAAACTCAACAGACGAACATAGGTGAAGGGGAGGAAAAGTAAAAACAGAGAGGGAGGCAAATCATAAGAGACTCCTAAATACAGAGAACAAACTGAGGGTTGCTGGAGGTGATGTGGTAAGGGAATGGGTTAAATGGGTGATAGGCATTAAGAAGGGCAATTTTCGGAATGAGTACTGGGTGTCATATGTAAGAGATGAATCACTGGGTTCTACCCCAGAACGCTAGACTGCACTGTATGTTAACTAACTTGAATTTAAATTAAAAATTTTTTTTAATTAGTTGATGAAAGCTACAAATCTTATTGTTTAATGTTAACAATTTTACTTTGTTTCAAATGCATATGATTTGGTTAAATTTGCATACACACTGGGTTTCATGTTACCATAAGTATGAGGTAGAATTAGTCAGCATAACAATGTTGTTGAAAACCAAGTTTCCTAATTGCATTTCTACTTTAAGTCACCTTGAAATAGGAGGAACCACTGAGACATCAAGAAGGAATGGTGGAGAGGAAACTGAGTAATTATAAAAAAAAAAAAGTTGATTTTAATAATTAAAATAGCTACATAGGACCATTTAGCCTAAAGGCAAATGGTTACATACATTTCAAGAGTCCCTCAGTCTATAAGTTCACCTCTTATCATTTTTGGTTTTGTTTTTTAGAGAGATGGGGAGGGAGTTGATGAAGGAGAAAAGTATTTTGGAGAGGGAGAGGGAGAGAGAATCCCAAGTAGTCTCTGTGCTTTTTAGGCAGAGCCCCACACGGAGCTTGATCTCACCAACTGTGAGATCACATGACCTGAGCCTAAATCAAGAGTCTGGTGATCAACTAACTGAGCTACCCAGGCACCCCACTTCTCATCTGTTTTGTTCTGTGCCCTATCCTCTGAGCCTAGACAGGCACCTAGCTTGCTCATTCCCTTAAACAGTACCCAAACAGCATCACTGGTTTATTTCAATTTCCAATTTATATGACTCAACTTGCCCATATATAGGAGGGACATGAGAAAGCAAAGCTGAGTTTTGCTATTTATAATATTCCTACTTTATGTTCCCAGTTGCAGTCTTGAGGATAGCTTAATGAGTAACTACTATTTAGTTCTTTTTAGTTTATTTTTTTTGAGGGGTTGGCTGGTATAGAGGGGAAGGAGGAAGGGAGAGGGAGAGAGAATCCTAAGCAGGCTCTGCTCTGTCATCATGGAGCCTGATGTGGGGCTTGAATTCACAAACCATAAGATCATGACCTGAGCCAAAATCAAGAGTTAAAAGCTTAACCAACTGAGCCACCCAGGAGCCTTGAGTAACTACTATTCAGTGATCCCTACTATATGTCAGACATATATACACATATAATTACAAATATTTACAAATAATTGCACAGTCCTTTAAAAAAAAAGAATATAATCTTCATCTTACATATATACTGTAACCAGTCAATGGCTGAATTAGATTTGAAATGATGTCTTTCTAATTTCAAATCCCATATCCTCTCCTTCCCTACTTGTCATGTCCTTCCCACATAATTCCAAACTAAGAAATGAGTTTAGTCAAGTTTCACCACTGGTAAGCAAAGTCCTCCATTTCTTTGTTATAGAGAGCCTTCTTTTCTTCAAAAATCTAATTTTTTATGAAACTATGATTCAGAGAGCCAAAACCCCTTATGTGCTTCTGCTCTTCAGACGAAAATTGCTAGAAAAATTAAAATCACAACTCTGCTTTATTATGAGGAATAACACAAGAAGAAGAGGATGATTTTATAAATGTTCCTGCAAGTATGTGATGTGAGTGTTTAATGATGAAATATTAAACACTACCCTACATGGTTCATGCTGATTTTTGTATCTTTAAAACTTCAGAAGATTTATCTCCCTCTCTCTGACCCTCCCCTGTTCACACTGTCTCTCTCTCTCTCCTAGAAATAAATAAAACATAAAAAAAATTTTTTTAAAAAAGGGGCGCCTGGGTGGCTTAGTCGGTTAAGCGTCCGACTTTCGCTTAGGTCATGATCTCGCGGTTCATGGGTTCGAGCCCTGCGTCGGGCTCTGTGTTGACTGCCAGCTCAGAGCCTGGAGCCTGTTTCAGTCTGTGACTCCCTCTCTGACCCTCCCCGTTCACCTCTCTCTCTCCTAGAAATATATAAAACATAAAAATTTTTAAAACTTCAGAAGATTTAGGAGTCAAAGTAAAATGAAATGTATAATACAAAATAAAAATGTTATAGGAGGAAGGAGAATTACTTAGGGATGAAAATTCAGATTTTACCAAAATCTAGTTTCCTGGGAGTGACAATCCACAGGTTACACAACCAGAACGTGGAATGGAATAAAAAGTTCTGAAGACATTGAAACAAACTTAATTCTCAGTGTAACCTTTGACCTTAGAACTTCCCAAATTTTCAGTCTTGTGGATCACACAAAAACCTTTCCATTTCTTCTTCAAGAATACACGGTATAATCTGATATAACGGGTGAAGTCATGTATGATTTAATGGAAAAATGAGGCAAAAACACAAAGGTGTATCTTCAAAGATGTGTATGTTATCTTCCCTTGACATAGTTTTAGTTTTCTCACAAAATCTATATTTTTATCAATAATGCTAAGGATTGAAACGCTTAATTTTCATAAAATAATATTATGGACAGAAAACATGGCTTCTAAAGCCCAGAACCACTCCTTAACAGCTTGTTATCATGAAAGACGTGGATTACTTATTACCCACCTCCTGTGATGTTCCTTGACAAAAATATCCACAAGACTTAAGGGTTTATAAAAGGAGAGAGACCCCACCTTATTCTTCAGTTCCATTGTGTGTTCCACCTGCAATCTTTGCTCTAGCAAACTAATCACTTGAGCTTCCTCCTGTGCCATGCTCTCTATTATCCTAGTATTTTGTAAGAGTTTGTTTCATTATCTGTGTTCCTGATCATTTCTATTCAGCCTTCTCCACTCAACTTCTGGTGTTTTTGGATTTGTCATCTCAACTGCCGTCCCCAGCCCTTCACCTATGCCCTTTATTTTTCATTCTTTCTGCCCCAGTTACTCACACACCCTGCCTGTGCTCCCTCCGGAACTCCCACAGGACAGTGCAAACTTCTTAAATGCAAAGACCACGTTGCCTCTGCTTCACACCTTCAAAACTCTTTAAAACATGCGCCGCATATATAAATCCTCAGAGACATTAGCTGGATAAGTGAGGAGCCTGCAAATAATCGAAGTTCTGTACTGCTATACTGCTTTAATTATAAATACAAAGTTTCACCAGAATGGGCACTGCTTGCTTTTACCAAGAGTATTTACTGATTTTAAGGGCACTTTATTTATGGAAAATACTGTATGCTAATAGAAAATAAAAATTTTTCCCAATTAAAAAAAAAATTTGTTTTATTTATTTCTAGGAGAGAGAGGCAGAGGCAGCAGAGCAGGGAGGGTCAGAGAGAGAGGGAGTCACAGACTGGAAACAGGCTCCACGCTCTGAGCTGGCAGTCAGCACAGAGCCCACGGGGACTCGAACCCACGTACCGGGCGAGATCATGACCTAAGCGAAAGTCAGACGCTTAACCGACTAAGCAACCCAGGCGCCCCCTCCAATAGTATTTTAAAAGAAAGAGAATAAGAATCTGCCTCGAATAAATCTTATTTGAATTTTATAAGTATCTTTCTTTTAAATAAAGAAATAGAGCATACATGTGTTCTGCTCAAGAGTGCAGGAGGAATTTAGCACAAATAGTGAGCCAAACTTCCCAAACTGTGTGACAAGCAGGCTCTCATTTATCCTGTCCCAGTTTCATATAGGTTCAGGGAGAGTTTTACCATTCTAACACTATTTCTTTCAGCCTTGGTTTGGAAGAACCTTATGGAGCATTATTAATGGCCAGTAAAAGTTAGATTGACAAAATTTTTAAGTCTGAATCATATGGAGACTTTGCTTAGCAGCCAAGTTCTACCATGGCTCCTCTTGCAACAAGAGTTTTGCTATTGTGTGGCCATGACCACTGACTCACTTCTACCCCCCATTATGGGCATGGCTTCAAATAGAATCTCATCTCACCTCGCTTTCTCAAAAGCAGAGCCACAAGATCTGCTAAATGAAACTGCCGATGAATGCACATGAATGTTCCCCACACTTCTGGGCCTCTCCTCTTAAAACTACACTTAAAGCCCTAAGGGCTGTCACTTGTAACTGGTTCTAATTTATGTTCCTTCTGAATCCATATCCTATAAGAACATTTAATCTCAGCTAAAAGCACACATTTCTTTAGAGAATGGAAGAGTAGCAAGGTTGCTATATTTAGTGAGGAAGGTAGCTGGTTATCGGGCGTACCCATTTGTGCTTTTATGTTTGATAATTCCTCATTCCTGTCTATCTCATGGTTGGATAAGGACACCTTTCAGCATCTCATATTTGAAAACTATAGTCTGGTCTCTTGGGTCCCATAGTCACTCTGACTGTTTTTGCTAGAATTACAGTTGTTTAAAAATATGGGCAAAAATAAAGTTGTTTTCAAATATAAGAAGCCCCCTTGTTTGAAAAATTGGTTCCACATAAAAACATACAAATAAACAGAGTCCTGCTATGTAAGTACTCAGAGACAGCCATAAATTGGTATGATGATGTATATTATTAAGTATTTGTGGGAATACTTTAAGGCCACTTCACATTCTGCTTGACTATAGATTAATCTAACTTCAGAATAAGTTTAGAAAGTAGAAGATGTTTGTTTTTGTTTGTTCATTTTAATATTTATTAAACAATTTATATGAAGTTTGGATCTGTGTAATGACTGTAACCAAGCATATAGAAGAATTTTTACCCACTTCACCTGCCAAAATGAAATCTGTGAATAGCGGTAGGAAAGTTAAGAATTAAAGTTAATTCTTGGATATTAGAGTTGAATGGCACAATCATACAGTGTGATCAGTGGAGAAGATCTCAGTATTGGAATACAAGTATATTTGTTTGGTAGCTCCACTTGTCCACCTCTCTGCAATGATGCCTTTTGTAAAAACAGCTGCCAGTATATTTCAATCATATTAATACATAACTATTTAAAACTCTAGTTTAGATCCAAATTATTTTTGTTATAACCAGATAGGGTCTTCAAGCACCTTTGACATCTTATCTGGATAATCATTTGAGGCCCCAGTTTATGTCCTCTGGAAATTCACAGCATCTTCCCCAAGACTGCTGTGATTTTCTTTTCTTTTCTTTTTTAATTTTTTTAATGTTTTATTTATTTTTAGAGAGAGAGAGACAGCGTGGAGCAGGGGAGGGTCAGAGAGAGAGGGAGTCACAGGCTGAAATATTCAGGCTCTGAGCTGGCAGTCAGCACAGAGCTTCCGACGCGGCTTGAACCCACCTAACCGCGAGATCATGACCTGCCGAAAGTCGGACGCGCAACCGACTAAGCCACCAGGCGCCCCATGACTGCTGTGATTTTTCTAAAGGCCTTACATTTTGGTAGAGGTGGGTGGGTGAAACACTTAGTTTTAAACATCAGCCTTCTTTTGGTTTCAGAATCATTTGACAATGTCTTTTAAGTGAACATCAGCAGATGATGATCCTAGTTCTTCTGGGACGCCCACATATAGCTAAAGATAACATACCAGGTCTAACCTAGAGAGCATATCGCTTGCACTCTATGCTTATCTCACAATGTAAAGAGGTAATTCAGGTCTTCTAAATGACTAATTGTCTCAAGAGGAGTAGTATGAGAGAAAGGCTTAGATGAAAATGTAAAGGTCTCCAGACCCGGGATCTCTATGATAGCCTTATATTTATATATTTTGTCCTTAACTTGTTTAATCACTTCCCATCATCAAATAAGATGCTTCTATTGAAAACAATATTTAGTGAAATTTATCCTCCCGGGTCTTATTTGTAGGTATTTTGTATGAAAAATACAGCTTCTCTTCAATACACAAGACTTTGTTCCTTGGGACACATGCCATTCTTGAAGATACTAACTGAGCTGGGACCAAAAATAATTTTTTAAATGATAGATTGTAGTATTAATACTTTTCCGGGAAACTAAACATGCAAGTTTTTCAGTAAGTAATACTTTAGCTACTGGTTACTTTAATAATGTAACTTTTCCTCCAATAGTGTAATCTAATATATAAAGAAGGTAATAGAGCAGTTAACATTTTGGAAACACAAGTCAGACCACAATGCCTCATATTTGATACCCTCTTACTCTTTATTGTAGCTTTACATGCTCTAAAGGAAGTATATAAAGCTCCATGCAACTAAGGTTGAAAGCAACAGGACCAAACTAAGGAGAATAGTTGAAACAAAGTATTACATTTGACAAGACTCTCAGAAAGACCACCATTCATCACTAACACATTTTCTCTTGTTTTATATATATTCCACACTGTCTTTGCACTTTGCAATATTTATGTATATTTAAGAATGCCTGAAGAGACAGATAAACTGTAATGTCCTGGCTGCTTTCATCCTGATGTGGCATTCTTACTCTCCAGTGTAGGACCCAAAGCTGCTTATTTAGTACTTGCTTGGCCATCTTAGTCATCCCATGCCTTTACTCATAATGAATAACTCCATGCTCTTCACACAAAATGAAGCTTTTATCTATAGACATACCATCTTCCTTTCAAGTATCAGGTCCGACATACCTCCATCAGAAAGACCCGATTAAATGGATGCAACAAGACCATGTGCCCCATCTCTTAACCTGTAAGTAACTTCTTTTTCATAATTACGAGTCTCTTTCTTAGTTTTCTATGACTAAACCAAAGGTTTCTATCGCCAACCTTACTGAATTTTCCTACTCTTATTTAAATCCAAATCTTAACTCTTCTGTGAGCATAGGGCTTGACTTACTGCAACATCCAGTCCCCAACTCAGAGGATTACTTATTAACTGCATATCAAGGCTCTGAGTCTGGACTGCAAGAACATGGTACTGGCTTATGCAATCCTGGTTCTAATCACACATCATCCCAACATTTGCAATGTAGTTGAGTTAGGATATCAAAGATCAGTAGTTTAGGAGACTTAAATTGAACTTCAATCTTTAAAACAGATAAGTATCTCTTAAACCTAAGGATAACAGAAGATGTGATTCATGAGAGGCTGCAATACTGTGAGGATGCTGCACAGACAAAATAAAATTATAAAACCAAGATGAGATGAATTTGACTTGACAATGACCTCGCCGTTCATCTCTCTTTGGAAGTCCTTGGCATTAATTTCTGTGAACACCTTGACACTCTTTCAGACTTTTTATACACCAGATATTTATAAAACTTAGCTTCAAAGGAGAGAGAGAAGTTCTCCTGAAGAGTGTCGTACTATGCTTTATGGGTGAATTTCCTGTAGCTCAGCCTGGCTCTAAGATGGAGTTTGTACTCTTTGAAGCATTCCAGTTCCAACATAAGATCACAATCACAGCTTTAGGACAACCAGATGCAATTCTTTTCTGTTTCTCTATAAGCCCCATGGCAGGCCATGTGTTTGAATGACATGCAAATTGCTTGAGAGGTGAGCTGTGACAGTTTCTCAGGTAGCCAGTTATCTGACTTTTGGTACAATTGGCCAAAGTAGTTTCTTTTCATAGTAAAGTCCTCTAGTTCTATGGAACTCAAGCCAGGGAATTCAACATCAAACACTCTGTGGTACGCTATTTGGACACAGAGGCAGGGTCATGGGCAAGTGGATGTTAATTGTGGCAACATGAAGATACAGATAAACAACTAGGTTTTCTAGTCACCAATGTGCTTGTTTTATTAGTCTATTATTGACAGGATACGGAGGCAAGACCCAAATGAAAGCAACACCTTGAGTGTTGATATATACCTCAGTAAGAGAAATAATGAAGTTGGTCTGAATGCTTTTCTTCCTTGATAGGTAGAACCTCCATAGAAGTGTAAGCTAATTCTCTGTTTTGGGAAAGGACCTGAACTAAAACATTAGTGGGGTTGCTTATGGCCAGCACCCTATACTCAGGTCACCGACCCAAACACACCACCATCTGGTTGGGATCTTGGCCAGCTCATGGACAAAAAGACAACCATTTTGAAACTGGCTTCCAAACGATATTCTTTCAAGTACACTCCCAATAGTGTAGAGTTTAAATTGAAATCTCTCGTGGCTGACCTCTCCTCTATCAGAGGCATTAGGCAGATAATAGGTATACTCCACTTGTATGGAGTGTTTTAAATTCTCATAGTTCTCCTGGACACTCCTCCTGGACTCTCCTGAGAGAGTAAGCAGTCTCCAGAGTTGATTGACTTTATATGCATACAACTGTTTCTTTAACCAATATGTCAAGCAAGAAACCAAAATGTCAGGTACTCAGTGACAACCAAGAACCACAAGGTGGCCATAAAAACATATGCTGGAGAAATAGAATATATATTTGTTGCACGAATACATGAGTTTGGCTGGCACCCATTTGAATCTCTGAAAGCAGAACTGGAAGGTCAGAGGAATTATGCCTTTGCCTCCACAAAAGTAATCAAGGAGGGGACAGTGAGTGATGGGCCCAAATGAAGGAATACAAGGAAATGAAGATGAAAGTTTATTGTAATTCATAATTTGCAAAGACCAGTTCAGGACATGTTCTAGAAATGGAACATATGTGCTGAAGAGACCTATTTTGGCATTTACAGCTATTTTAAGGAACCTTACTAAGCTGAATAAATATTTGATATATTTTGTTCAAACTTTATGGTATTGTCAACATTTGACTTTTTCAAAGAATTGATTTTATATAGTTTCATATGGTACAGTCCTAGAACTTGAGTCAGGGCCTTTCTTTGTTGCTTAATAAGCTATTATAGGCACAGACATCACAGAAGGGATGCATACACGCACACACATACACACGCAGACACGTGTGTGCTCCTAAAGAAATTCCTTAGTAAGAATAAGTTTCTATCATTAAAAAATCTTCACCATATCCCTATGAATATTAACTCTATTTGACAAGTGAGGAAACACCAGTGGAGGAGGCTGGGGTGAGGGTGGGGTGGGTTTCAATCAACACTGCTAACTGTTGTTTCCCTGAGGAGTGACACTGTTTCCACTTGTGAGCTATCACCATCTGACCCAGGGACCAGTTTGAAGGCATCATTTGCTCCTATCCCATGCTGGCTAGCAGCTGAGGGCATCATGTGTTCTTCTGGGACTAATATCTGCCACTGACAAAGATGTTTCTGAGAACTGTATATTCTCCCTCCTCATTGTTTAAGTCAAGCCAGTGGGACCCTCTCCTTCCCTGAGTGATCACCATGGTTTCTATGCCACAAATAGAGAACTCCATTATTGCATTACCATGGTTGTCCTAATAGTATTTTGTACCTTTTTTTTCATGTGATCACTGTTATCTTGGGAAACATTTACATAGCAAAGGTGGGCAGAGAAGTGACTAAGAAAATTTAGAACTTACATAAACTGAATGTTCAAGGCCAAAGAATCAGGCTAAGAACAAAATCAGAACTATGCCAGATTCCTGAATTCTTCATTAGACTCTTTCCATTCCACCAGCCTCTTTAGACATCCTTCAATTAAGTGTTCATCTTATTCCACACTCCACTTCAGGTCAAATCTCCCAGAGGTGCTGATATGTAATCAAACCCAGGGACCAATTTGTGTACTTCCCATTTTAATAAATGACTTTGGGGTTAAACTAAGCAATTTCAATTTTCCTGCCTTTCTCTTCTTTGATATATACATATATTTTAGTGCATTTAGGCCTATGCAAGCATTTCAAAAATACTTGTATTCCTACATAGGTAGCAGATTTCACCAATGTTTCTGTCCAATACCCCATTCTTATGTTCATATCTCATGGTTCCAATATGTTTAGAAACTATATTCCATTTTCTGATAATGCTTTATTCTTTTTCTTTCATTATTCCTGATCACTGTGCTAGAGCAGACTTGCATAGGCTCACAAGAGTCCACTGTGTGCATGCTTTCCCAACTTCCTATTAGTCGCAGTTGAAGTGTTTACACAAAGGAAATTGGCAAATGCTTCAAATCATTTTTAAGCTGATTTTTTTTTCATCTTCTTAGTAACAGCTTTAGTGAGATATAATTTGCAGAGAACCAACTACTAACCATTTGATTCTCCTACATACTACTCTTTCTGCTCCATAGAAAAAAACAAGCCTTTCTTCCAAACAATTTCGTTCACCTTTACTGAAAGCTTAGGATGACTGTATCTTATAATACCTCCAATACTGTAATTATTTTGCATTTGATCTGCTGGCTCAGCCTAGACATTCCTCTGTTCTCTAACTCAGAGTGAGAAAGATGTACTTGGGCTATATTCTCCAGGCTCATACCTGTTAATACAAGGAAAACAGTTTACCAGGGGTTTTGCCTGAATTTACCATTCGCATTTTCCTTACTACTGAGAAGGATGAGGCAATTGTAGATCTTCCAACTCTTGCCAATCCACAGATAAATGCAGCCACTTGAGTAAGCCCTGGTAAAACCAATAGAAGAATTACTCTATACCCTACTTAACCTTGATAAGCAATACATCCTTGTTTAAGTGCACCAAGTTTTGAGGTGGTTTGTCACCTATCATTGGGTAACTGATAGAGATTCTCTCCACTTAACAAATTTACAACTGAATTATGAACAACTATCTGGCTGCTTTCTCTGGTTTTGAGCACCTCACTTTTTTTTTTTCAAATAGTTTATTGTCAAGTTGGTTTCCATATAACACCCAGTGCTCATCCCCACAAGTGCCCTCCTCCATGCCCATCTCCCTCTTCCCCCCACACACCCATCAGTCCTCAGTTTGTTCTCAGCACTCAAGAGTCTCTCATGGTTTGCATCTCTCCCTCTCCCCCACTATTTCCCCCTTCTGCTCCCCCATGGTCCTCCGTTAAGTTCCTCCTAATCCTCCTATAAATGCAAACATATGGTATTTGTTCTTCTCTGCCTGACTCATTTCGCTCAGCATAATATCCTCAAGGTCCATCCATATTGCTACACATGGCCAGATTTCATTCTTTCTCATTGCCATGTAGTATTCCATCGTATAGATAAACCACATCTTCTTGATCCATTTGTCCGTTGATGGACACTTAGGCTCTTTACACGTTTTGGCTATTGTTTAGAGTGCTGCTATGAACATTGGGGTACATGTGCCCCTATACATCAGCACTCCTATATCCCTTGGGCAAATTCCTAGCAGTGCTATTGCTGGGTCATAGGGGAGTTCTATTGTTAATTTTTTGAGGAACCTCCACACTGTTTTCCAGAGGGGCTGCACCAGTTTACATTCCCACCAACAGTGTAGGAGGGTGCACGTTTCTCCACATCCTCACCAGCATCTAGAGTTCTCTGATTTGCTCATTTTAGCTGCTCTGACTGGCGGTACCTCACATTTTTTAAGAAGCTCATCCTTGGGAAGATTCAGTCATAGAGAGAGGGAGGAGATTTAAAAAACAAAAAACAAAGAAACAGAAGAGTGCTTACAACATGCAATGGAGTGAAGTCAAATGTAAGAGAGCCAATTGAGTAAATAAGGAAGCTTTAAAAAAATAAATGTACACAATGCAGCTAGTCACCAGTCTCCTGAATTACTTTTATTTATTTTTTTAGAGAGACAGACAGACAGAGCATGAGCAGGGGAGTAGCAAAGGGAGAGGGAATCTTAAGCAGGCTCCATGCCCAGAGTGTCAGCCTGATGCATGGGGCTAGATCTCATGAGATCAATAACTGAGCTCAAATCAATAGTTGGAGATTTAACTGACTGAGCCACCCAGGCTTCTCCTAGACCCTGAGTGAATTCTTAGAAAAGTCCCAAAGACAAGAGCAGTCTCTGGAGATCAGACTAGAAGTATGTTCGCTAACCCATTCTTGCTGTAAAGTCACTACCGTTATTAATAAAATTCTCTCTGTGTGTATTTTGGGCCCCTCCTGAGGGGACTGGAATACCTAGGAGCTGTTATATGCCTTCGAAGAAGAGTTATTTCATAAAACTCTATAACCCTTAGCCTAAAAAGAGATAGAACCCAGAACAAGAGACCCAATGGAAGCAGAATGTACCTCCTGGGAGCACTGGAAAAGGCTAATAACCATGACAAGTATCTCCCAGATGCCCATTTGCTTGTATGTTGCTTCAAACAGAATATGCAGAGAATAGCAAGATTGTACGCACTCAACAGACAATTCCAGAAAAGGCCACTTTGACAACAAGGATTCCCTCAGTAACCACCTACTCTTGAATTTCCTCTTGGGGGCTACACCTCAAGATTTGGCATCAGGCCTTCTCAAACACATATTTTCAGAGTGTTATTTACTCTGACAGCATGCTCTAATTGAAGACACTGGAGTTGAATTAAACATATAAAGAACCAACAAATCCCTTTGGGTACTTAACTAATCCTTAATGGTAGAAAAGCAACAAACCTAGAATTTGTAATTCTGATCATATGTTACTTTCTGGGAGATTGTAACTTATTAAAACTTATTGAAAAGGCAGAACTGGGTTTTTCCTTCTTTGCCTAGCCTGTTTTCTCTTTACACTTCCCTCAGCAGAGCCTATAAAATGGGCCTGAGCAGGTTCCCATTAGCTGTGGTCAGTTTTAATTTCTGGTTCTCATGCACAAAGCTGATGTGTGTAGGTTCCCAATCCTAAAAGGAAAATGCCACAAAACCAATTTTTGCCATTGTTTAATTAAAACAAAAAATGCAGCCTGCGATTTACACAGCAAAATTTAAGACAATTATTTACATCATGTGGACAAAGTCCTTTACTATATAACACTTTGTCCTCAAAGACCATTTTCCCATATCTTACAAAAATTCTAATGTAAGAAGGAAAGCAGTGAAATATTTAAAACTTTTTGTTCCTCTTTCCCAACCAAAATGGGAGAAAGGCCTGTTTCAACTCTTGTGGTAAAAACAGGAGAGAGAGAGAGAGAGAGAGAAAGCTACTCATATTCAGATTCCAGAATCCATGCTTTCCACTCACAGCTAACATCTGATCACCACAGATATCATAAATTTGAAGACTATGGTACCTGACCCTCAACATGCTGGCTACCACTGCATTGAAACCAAGTGAAAATTGAATCTTTAATTCTGTATGTGAATTAATCAAAACTCTCTCATTTCCAAAAAATAGAAACTTAACTCAACCTGACTTTCAGAATGGTGATAAAAGACAACAGGCAATGAAGTAGATCAGAATTTTGGGCATGGCTGAATCCATCAAGAAAATCTTCCTTTATCCTTGATGGCACTGTTTCTTGAGTGCTGACTTTGTTCTCAAAAGGGCTCTGCTTATGTCATAGAAAAGATGAGGAACAGTACCAGCTTACATTTTATACACTAAGAAATCCCAACAGAAAGAAAGTACTTCTCATTTAATAGTTCCAGGAAAAGGCTTGGGTCTGTCACTGCTCTGGCTTGGGTCAGGTTTGCATCCATAATCAGTCACTGAAGCCAAGGGATGGAATGCTCTGAGGTGCCAGGCTTTGGTTTTGTCTTAGTTCCGGTTCCCCGAGAAGCAGATCCTGAGCCAAGGATTTCAGTGAAAACAGTTTATTGGAAGTTACAAGGAACATAGGTGGGTGACAGGGAAGACAGCCAACAGGCGATGTTAAATCAGATACCAGTGAAAAATCAGAGCTTAATAATGCAAGACAAATATCTAAGAATTACCCCTGCTAAAGAGTAAGGTATTTGGAATGTATTTGGGGTATTAATACCCCCATGTCCGCTTGTTACCAGGTAAGGGCTACCTGCAGTAGGACCTGGGTGTGGGCTTTGTGTGTGGGCACAGTAAGTTTCATCACCATAAAGGCTTAGTCTTCCAACAATCATGCTTTTGTTGGATGTTAGAACCCAGGATTATAGGCATAGAAATGGAGACAGGATGTGAAGGGATATGGGTAGACCACCAACAGAGCCAGTTATAGGTTCTGTCCCTACCTCCTGTTAAAAGAATGCAGAAATTATCGTATTAGCCTCATTCAAACCACATCCAATGAGAGTAGAGGAGAGATAGTGCTCACAAAGGAAAAGTAGGTGCTATTCCCAAGAAAAAGGGAGAAAGGTTCTTTGACAGCCAAAAGCAAGAGATATTCACTTGATTAACCGATCCCTGAATTGCGGTTCCTCAATATAAGCCTTGTAATGTGGAGACTGGTTCTTAGCAATAAATGAGAGGATAAGAAATAGAAACTGAGGTTGATCTTGATAAAGATATGGATCATTATTCTTAGCACTTGAGCTGGGTTCTTGAAAGTGTATCCACTGTCTTCAAGGGCATGACAGTGGGGCTGGTGCTCTCATAAATCTTATTCCTCTGGTAATCCTTGGTCAAGAAAATGTAATTCTGCAACAATTAGACAGTAGGAAGTATTATTTATGACAGCACAAACATAATTAGTGCCTGCTGGGATAAAATAATAAAAAGAGAGTTATGGTAAAAACATAGAGACCCTATCTATAACTGTATACAGAAAGAACCTTGTTGGCCAAAAAGAAAGTGACTATCAGATGATTCTAATTCCTTTGTTTTGCTTTTTCTGTCATCATTGTTACTTGGTGATGCATGTATTCGGTGCTTGGCAGTTTATTCTTAAAAGAAAAAAAAAGGTCTGTTGCCAACAGCTCCTCCAAATGAGGATCATTGCCCAAGGAGCACCATAGAAGCAGCAGTGAGACATTTGCAACCAAGCAGGCATTAATGAAGTCTGGGGTAATTTCTACTGTGGTGAGCAGGATAATGCCAAACCTGCTAGCTGTCTGGATTTCTGGCTGTTTAATAAATCTTTCCTTTGTGTAGCCTGTGAATGTTGGCTCATGATATGCTTACATCAAACTGGCTATAGAGGGGCTCACTAAAATTGACCCCAACATCTCTACATCCAAATCTCAAAGACATCAGAGAAGGACTTTTTCATCATTATTAAGAGATGTTAACTATTCAGTAATACTCAAGCAATAAGTATCAGTTCCTTGCTGTGTTTGTGTAAGTCAGTATATGACTTTAATTTATTGTTGTTATTGTTATTGTTCTTGTCTTTGATGCTTTAAAAAATAACTAGGGGCTTCACATGTTTCTAGATTCCTAGAATCTGTTGGAAACACAAAGAAGACGTTCTCCCAGTGGTAGATCCCCAACTAAATTTTACTTCTCAGCCTTTGCCAACTTATTTTCTAATCTGAAGTCTCAGCAAAGTTCCACAAAAACACCAATACTTTTGATATCTGTTCCTGACTGGCTAATATTCTTAAAGAACATACTTTGTTACTTCTTCTTCTGTTTTATGAGGAAGGAAAATAGGTAAACAATATTCCATATACTTTTATTCTACAGCCCACAGATGCTTTAAGACTGGAGCAAAACTATAGAGTGAAATGATCTGTGCACTACTTATTGGGGAAGATCCTATCTGCAAAATACAATGTGATAACGACCTGGAGTGTTTGGGATAGGGAAATATACATCATAAATGTTCATGTACTTAGGACTGCAGATGTCTGCCATGATGAAAGAAAGGGGTAAACAAAGGAGGAGTGCTTCAGTGATTACTTTGATGAATTGTATATTTAGGAGTCCTTCTCCAAGGGAACAGTACTTTTCAATGAAAGACTCAAGACCTTTAGCAGAAACTTTAAATTTGTTGCTCATAACCATTTTCAAAGACCAAACATTAGCCTTCCACTAGTGGTGATTCACTTTACACAGTGACAAACTATTACATCCATATTGACATTTTTATTTTGTGTGTGTGGTCTTGGAGATGGTCAGAATGGGTTAAAGACTTAGCTGAGCCTTAAATCTGTGGTTAGTTCCATGCAACAGAGAGAATCCTTACAATGTAGAGCCTGTTGTTCTTCAACCAAAGGCCTGTTTCCCCCCTTAAATAGTGTTTCTTGGATAAGTAAAATGTGCTAGAACTCAATGGTAGATTCCCTCAGGAAAGGCCAAAAGGAAAGTGTCTGAATCCAAAAAGGTGCTTAATAGCGGCCAGTTCTAGGCAAAGAAAAAAGGGAAAAGAAAAACCCCTCCCTTAAGCCATTCCAAACTTGGCTTGGGGAGAATATGGAAAAGGGGAAAGAAAATGTTTGGGTGTTTTTCTTCTTTTTTATGTGTTCTGTCTTGTTGGCGCCTTATTGCCAGAAGATATTGGAGAGCCAACAATATGCAATGTGGAACTTTAAAAATAAATCCTGTCTTAGAGCAATCCAAACTGCTTGCCATGAAAATGAGACTTTCCCAGTGTGCCAGCACTGAACAAATCTGAAATCAAGCCTCCCTAATGTTCACGTTAAATATTAGGATGATGAGAAAAAGAACAGAGGGAGGAGAGACTACTAAGATAGCACAAGAGTGGGTGAGAATCAGGAGAATCAGAAGCCTTTATAGAATTCAAGTTATCAGCATAGTAAGGGATGAATTGTATGTAGAGCAAAGCATATCACTGGTATCTATAAACAAAGTCACTTGTTTCTGTGGAAAAAGCAATGTGCAAGGTTTAAGAACTTGGTTTTTAGTGTGTAATTTTCCTTATGGTACTTCGTCACTCTATAATCATAAGTCTCTAAGCTTTTACTCAATCCACGATGAACCTTTTCTCTTTTGCAATATTTATCTTCTTTTTCAGTTTAGACACTGATGGTTTGCATAATGAGAATAATTTACAGAGTTAGACCACTGAGAACATTGTTCTTCTTTTATGAGTCAAGTAGAATAGAACTTGCACAATGTCCTATTCCCAGTATACTTTCAATGAAGAGAGAGAGAGAGAGAGAGAGAGAGAAATCTAGGCATTGGTACCAGAAGGAAATAAATATAAATGCCAATATGCACCAGAAAAAGAACTTTCAAAATCCATAGTTTGTCTTCAACCTAGCATCTCAGTGAATAGCAGTGATTGGTAGAGATAACAATAGGGTTTGATCATGAGAATGAGGAAGACAGAATAAATGAGGGAAATAATGAATAGATATGATGGGCTTAACAGAAGTCTTATAAACTCAGTTCTTTGGGAAAGCTGTTTAGAATACAACTTTGTTGGGAAAATAAAATATTGAAAAGTCCATAAGAGTCAAATCAAAGTTCAGTCACACTGAGGTGGTATTTATGTTCAGAAAGGAAGGTCTAGAAAATTGGAAAAACTACATCATGTATAAAACAGCATTTAGCATAAATAAATAAACAGAATTTTTTTAGTTCACTTATGAGATTAGAAAGTTTTCCCTAAATATTCAGGAAAAGCTACTCACACAGCAATGACCTATACCATCACATGGAATGATAGAGTTACTTTTAGTACCTTTTAATAGTGACCAAATGAACTTTAGCTAATATAAAAGAGAAAGCAAAATGGAATGTGATTTTGAGCTGTTTTAACAGTTAATCTTTATTTTCCAAGTCACACATTTACCTGATACACAGTGAACCAGACAGCGGGGTAAGTGCTGATGTGTGGGGGATAAAACACACAGGCTGCTAGAGCCAAAGCAGTCCCTGCTTTCCTCGAACTTCAAGTCTAGAGGGGGAGATACATTCATCAAAAATCATAGGAACAAACTGAAGTTATAACTGCGGCAAATGCTACTGAAAGAGGTTAACTTACAACCTCTGTTTCATGGAAGTTTCATGGAAGATCTGAGTAAAGCCTCCAGTGAATTTAATGTCCTTCTGTCTAGTGGACAGTTTCAGTCTTCACTCTCAGTGGCCTTTCAGACAGTGATGACCACTGCCTTATTGAAACATCTCTCCTTGGCTCTAGTGGCACAACATAATCCCATATTTCCTCTTACCCTTTACCCTTCTCATTCCCTCTCTCCTTCACTTGATCAACCTCCTTTATCATGCTATTAAATTCTGATGCTTTTTGAGGTTTGACCTTAGACCCTCCTGTTGTCTCTTTCTGTATTTTCTTTTTTTTAATTTTTGAAGTTTATTTATTTGAGAGAGAAAACATGAGCAGCGGAGGGGCAGAGAGAGGAGGGAGGGAGGGAGAGAGAGAGAAAGGGAGAGAGAGGCTCCTAAGCAGGTTCTGCACTGCCAGCACAGAGCCCAACATGGGGCTCAATCCCATGAATTATGAGATCATAACCTGAGCTAAAGCTAGAACCCCCATCAACTGAGCCACCCAGGCACTCCTTCTCTTTCTGTATTTTCTGTCTCAGGTGACTGAATCCTCATGGTTTCAACTGCCTATAACAATGATCATATATTTTATTCCTATGAGACCTCCTCTGGGCTCCACTTGCATGTCTGAAAGGTCCCTCAAATATATCGTGTCTAAAACCAAACTCCCATCCCCCTACCTAATTCTTTCTTTCTTTTTATTTTTTACAGAGAGAGAGAGAGAGAAAACGCCTACACAAGCAGGCCATGTGAGCTAGGGAAGGACAGGGGGGAAAGAGAAACAATTTCAAGCAGGCTCCACATTCAAGGCAGAGCCTGACTTGCGGCTCCATCCCATAACCCTGGGATAATGACCTGAGCCAAAATCAAGTCTAAGGCTCAACCTACTGAGCCACCCATGTGCTTTGCCACTTGTTTCTTTTCAAGAGTTCTTCATCTCAACTTCTCACAAGTAATGCAAATCATGTGATTAGAAGTAATCTTTGACATTTCCTTTTATTATGAATTGTATATACCCAAGTAACCAATAAGTACTGGTGATTTTTTTACAGCCTACACATTTCTGAAGTATGTCCATTTCTATCCTTCTCTTTTAAGCACTCTTTATTTCAAGCAACCTCTCTTTCTGAACTGCATTGGCTTTTAGTCGTTCTTCCTCCAACTGTCCTCATACTTTTATAATACACTATCCTCATGGTAGTCCATTCACTATTATCCTATAAATCATACTTGTTTTTAAGGCACTTTAATAATTTTTCTTCTTATAAGATGAAGAACAAGCTTTTCATCAGGCCTACCGGAGTCTGTATGATTTAATCATCACTCCTAGAAGATAAAAATCTCCCTCTCCATTCCAGCTAACCCCTTTAGTGATATGGTCATGTGTGTGGCTGATAGCACCAAAATGCCTGAGTTTGAGCTCCTCTAGCACATTTGGTACTATGTGACCTGGGATATATTATGTAACTTTGTTGTTAAGTTTTCTTCCTTGTAAAGTGTGACTAATAATAGTATTTATTTCACAGGTTTGTTAGGAAGATTCAATAAATTCATAAATACAAAATGTTTAGAAAAATGCCTGGCACATTATAAGCACTAGATGAATATTAGCTATCAATATTATTTTCTGTCATTTACACCATGTATCTCCCTCATGCAGCACTTGCCAATTTTAATTTTCCATTTTTAAAATTACTTTCTGATAATGGCAACCTCCACCATTTGGCAAAATCTTTGTTGGTGTACTTTCACCTACCACTGTATTCTTAGCACCTTGCACATTTCTGGGTCAATAACAGCTGGTTAATAAACCTTTGTTTAATGAGTGAGAAAACCAATGAATCGATAAAACCCAGGTGAGCAGAGGGTTTCAAGAAGGATGAAATGTTCAATATAGTTAAATGTAGTTGAGTAGCCAAGCCAAGGGAGAGACTTCATAATATCTAAGCACGAAGAGATAAATAGCATATTGTTATACACAAAGATCTTGAAAAGAGCCATTTCAGTGAGTTATGGGGTTAGAAGCCAGAATGCAATGAGTTAATAAGAGAATAGGATATAAGAAACTAGAGACAGTTCATTAATCCAATGCTTCGCAAGCTATTGTGAACTCCTATACATACACAGTTCACATCACATGGAACTCAGTTCACAAGTTGGACAACTCTCCAGGTGATCTGTATCTCACTGTCCAATGCAGTAGCCACTAGTATTGAGCATTTGAGATATGGCTGTTCAAAGTGACATGTTCTCTATGCATACGTATATAGATTTGTGAATGTGTGTGTGTGTGTATTGACACACAAATCTATTTATATATTTCTGTATTTCAAAGATATAGTATAAAAAAGAATGTAAAAATAATAATTTCCTTTGATTTCATGTTGCAGTGATGGTATTCTGAGATGTTATTTGCTTTTTCTGAAAGAGGCTTTTATAAAATATAAAATCATATGTGTGTATTGCATTACATTTCTATTAGGCAGCAATGATTCATATTGTTTTTAAGGAAACAAGATGATTGCTGTTTGAACATTATGATAATATTTTATTATTATTCTCAATGTTTCTAATATTTTGCACATTGGTATAGGTCCACAGATCACACTTTGAATAGCACTGTATTGGACAACATATAAAACAAATTTGTTTCACATGTAACATCATAGAAATTAGTGGAATAAGGTCTAAAAATACTGGTCCCTCCACTGAAATGATCATAAACTGACAAAGATTAAGACAATCAACTTTTTTGGAACTATGGGATCTAAGGAGAAATCTTCAGATAGCTGGAGACTGTTGAATGAAGGACAGGATGGGTAAATTCAGTGAGAGGGCCTTTGAAATTTCATCACATCACCTAGACCGAATGAAACCAAAATGCCCAGTATCCAACACATGCAGAGAAAAAACTCAGAGGACCCTAGGCTTCTACCTATAATGGGTCTGTGGACTCTGTGCAAGCAGTGGGTATGATTCCAAGGCAGAGCCAAAAGCAGAGTTTAAGGAAACCATTTGAGGAAATCTATGTCAGGCCACTGGCTCATCACTGAGATAACATAATAACCACTTTAATGACCACATATAGGCAAGGGATACAGTCTTGTATGGAAAAGTATGGAAAAACTGTATGGAAAAGTCACCCAACAAATGTATATCTATAGCTAATCAAATATCAACAACAAATTCCGAGGAAAGAGGAGAATCTGATCTCCTACCTACCACACTGTAATAAAAAACTACTTCACACTACCTAGAATGGCTACAATAAAATCTTGAAAATAAAGAGATTCAGTGGGATTTGGAGAAATTTGGAAACCTGATACACTGGTTATGCAAATGTAAAAATGGTTCAGCCACTCTGGAAAACAATTTGGCAATTTTTAAAAAAGTTAAATATAAAACTGCCATATAATCTAGCAATTAAACCCCAAGGTTCATATCATATCCCCCCCCAAATTAAAAAAAAATGGTGCTCAAACAAACATTCAGGTTCATAACAACAGTATTCACAATACCCAAAAGGATGGAAACAGCCCAAATGTTCATCAGTGAATAAATGGATAACAAATTGTGTTACATACATACAACAAAATATTATTTAGGCATGAAAAGTAATGATACACTAATAGTTGCTCCAACAAGGATGAACCTTACAAACATTGTGCAAAGTACACCAGGGTGGCTCAGTCAGCTAAGCATTTGACTTCGGCTCAGGTCATGATCTCACGGTTCGTGGGTTCGAGCCCTGCGTCGGGCTCTGTGCTGACTGCCAGCTCAGAGCCTGGAGCCTGTTTCAGTCTGTGACTCCCTCTCTCTCTGACCCTCCCCTGCTCACGCTGTTTCTCTCTCTCTCTCTCAGAAATAAATAAAAACATTAAAAAAAAAAACATTGTGCAAAGTAAAATAAATAAGATACCAAAGGTCACATATCTTGTAAAGTGTGTGAATTTACCTGAAATATCCAGAACAGGTAATATCTGATACAGACAGAAGATGGATCATTGTTGTCATAAGCTTGGAGAAAGGGGGAAATAAGGAGTAATAGGATACATGGTTTTCTTTTCATATGATGAAAATATTTGGGAATTGGTAGAGGTGTGGTTACTCAATTTTGTTAATGTACACAGCCATCAAATTATTCACATTAAGATGGTTAATTTTGTGCTAGGTGAATTTCATCTCAGAAAAAAAAAAAGAGGAGAAGCAGCTTGGCTTCAGTGAAGAGAGAAATAGAGCATTTATTGTGGGGTAATTGGTGCTTGAAGTAGGTTGTTGTTTCCTTTTTAATTACTCATCTAGGAGTGATTTGAACTTGGTGAAATACTATTGGACAGGAAATAAGAGAGAGAAGGCAAGGGATCCAAGGCAGAAAAGGAATAGTCAACAAAGTCAGTTATAGAAGTAACTATGAATATAGAACAATGATTGAAAGGGGGGGGGTGTTCCCACTTGACAGAAATAATTTTATCTTTGAAGTAAGAAGTAAAAATATCTGTGAAGAGATGGGTACCAAGTTCAGAGAGAAGTGTTTAAGAACACTTACAATGGTTCTAATAGAGAAGGGAAGAGAGAGCTGGATATGAAATCACATAAGAGCTGAGGACCCAAATAAGTTTTAAGATGACTCATTTAGAGTTGTATTTGTGTGTTTGAGCATGTGTGGTATGTTTCCAGAACAGTTTTCTGTCTAACTGTGAACATTAAAAACAAAAGAACCCCACCGATGTATGGATTGCTAGCCTTACAGTTTTCCCAGATGGGTGTTAAGGACATCAATGAAGCAGGGAGTTGAAGATGGAATGGTGGCATATGGTCATTAAAAGTGAAATTTTTTTTAATGTTTTATTTATTTCTAGGAGAGAGAGAGAGACAGTGTGAGCAGGGGAGGGTCAGAGAGAGAGGGAGTGACAGACTCTGAAACAGGCTCCAGGCTCTGAGCTGGCAGTCAGCACAGAGCCCAACGCGGGGCTCGAACCCACGAACAGTGAGATCATGACCTAAGTGAAAGTCGGACACCCAACCGACTAAGCCACCCAGGCGCCCCTAAAAGTGAAAATTTAAATTCAACAGTTTGGAAATAGAGCAGGCATTGCTAATGGCCTGCTCTGCCATGGGAGACTGTGGCTGAGTTAGGATGGGGGCAAGTTACTGAAAATGAAGTTATGGATTTGGGTCAGGCAGTTGAATGAGCTATATACATGTATATTGAAGTCGCCAAGGATGATTTCAGGACTTGGGGTGGAGGAGACAACACAACCATTATTCAGTGAAAGAAGAAAAGGAATGAGAAGGGGACAGCAACAATAGAGCTAGGTATCCAGTGGTAAAGTCCTGGTATAGACATGGCATTGGCAAGTGTGGGTATAATCAACCCATCTCTGTCCCCTTTGTGGAAACAGGCATATTCAACTAAAGTGTGTAGTGCCATCACAAAAACAATCTAACTAATGAGACTTTTAAAGGAAATATGCATTAAACTGAAGAAAGGTGATGAACCTGGAAACAAAGAAAAAGTCAACAGTATGCCTCTGGTGTTTCCTAAACAGTCCCAATTATGGGGATGGAAAGAGCTTGAGAATGAGAATGGTGTTCCCTGATAAAGGTGAAGCTGTTTCCTCAGGTTTACCTGAGTCTGCACTAAAGTCTCTACTCTTATTCACATCCTTTTGTTCTTAATTCCATAAAGTCCAAAGAATTCTCTGCAGGCTAATCCAGTTTTCTAGCAACTTAAGTGCCAAAAATTGGAAACCATCAGAGTATCAGATTTGAATGCCATAGATCTAGGTGTGGATACACTAGAAATGTGTACTCTTTATTATAATAAAATAAACCTACATTCTGATTTGTCCATTGGCTTCTCCTGAACTTAGCTACAGTGTATTTATAAACTGATTCAAATGTCACTTTTGATACATCCATAACATCATTGGATATTTTGTTTACATATAATGCTATAAAACAGAGCATTCAACATCTGGGTATTTAAAAATCCTGTATGATTGTGTGAGATTTTTAGTTCAATGCCCAGTTCCTCATTAAAACATATGCAGAAGCCTCTGCATTTTTACCTCCTCCCAAGACTGAAAGCAGAAAAATATCACGTGAATACTGACTCAACCGATCTGTAGCATGTCCGCTTTGAAGTAGTCATGCACCAAGTTATAATAAGATGCATTCTGAAAGGTCTGTAATTATGTAGTTTTATAGAACACAGTAACGGAGCTGATTTAACTGTCTACTGTGCAAATATGCATGAGTGCAACTATAATGACCTAATATTTACTTAGAACACCATAGTTCCTTGAGGTTTGTAGGTGGGGGCCAAGAGGAGAAGTGTGGGGGTGATTTTACCAATAAGTATTTGAGTTTAATGGAGAAAATAATACCTTTTGAATTATTTATTAGTGAATTGAAGAAAATCTAGAAAAAAGTCTAGGTCATTATTCCTAATAGTGCCATTAGGTTCAACCTCAAGCTTCAGTTCTATGTATATCATATTTCTACTTTTTGTTTTCAATTTGCCTATATCAATTATTCAAATACTTGTCATGCTGATACTGAAGTGACCTGTGATTACCCATCTCTATTCACAAATCTATACCAGAGAAAAATTGCTGAACAACCAGAAGTCAAATGGAGCAGACTTGATAAATTTGTACCAAGAGTATTTGAGAAGACAAATTTGACAATTTGTGCATGAAAATTAAACATAGGGCATGAAGATTCCCTTGATGTTTGGAATAGAAAACCATGACAAATTACAGAACAAACAAAGGCCATATGCTCAAAATATTCATTAGCAATGTTATTAGTAATTTATCATTAGCGTTGGGGGCTCCTTAACATATCAAATTTTGTTATATCTAACAAAAATTTGGAGTTTCCCATGATACAGAACTCTAAAAAATACATTATGAATAGTGTCATTCAGCAATATAACTTTTCCTAATTGTATTTTTTCAATATTTTTGGAAAATAAAATGAGTCATTTATAAATTCCAGTATTTTATTTTTTATTATTATTATACAAAGCATGAAAAAGAATTACTGTATTCTCTGTACACAATATCATCCAAAAGTAATCATATTAATGGTTTGACATGTTATCTTTCATATAATTTCCTATGGCTCCAAAGACATACACACATGCATTTTACACTTGATGAATTACATCTTTGTCTGTTTTCTCCTTAACAGTGTGCCATGAGCCTTTTTTCATATATTATATATAGTGCTATTTCATAGTAATGACTGAAAAAAATTCATGATATGACCACTGATGTCCTGATAAACTGATCGTGTTGAGGATCCCCAAGACCCCCTCCAAGTCTGGTGATTTTTAGGAAGACTTATAGGAATCAGCACATAGTTGAACTTATTTAGACCTGTGATTTATTACAGCAAAAATAAACAAAACCAAGTAAGTAAAGGAAAAAGGTACATGGGGCAAGGTTCAGAAGAAAACAAGGGCCAGCTTCCAAGGATCCTTTCTCAGTAGAGTCAAAGACAACACAGTTAATTCCTCTAATACTGAATTTTGAAAATACATGTGAAATATTATCTACCTGCAAAGCTCTTTAGAGACTTGGTTCACAAGAATGTTATTTGAAACTGGTCAGGTAGTAACCATATGCCTAGCACATATCAAAATTCCAGACTCTTAGAAAGAAAGCAGGTGTTCTGCATGATACACATCATTTGCACAAACAGGTTAGGCACAATATAGGCTCTTATCAGTTAGGGAATGGTGACAAACCTCCAAAAATCCAGCTTCCCAGACACAAGGTAAGGATTGTAGTTATATGCCTACTATGTTGACTCTTTTCTGGACACTAGCTTTTTTTTTTTTTCATGCCACTTCTTTAATTAAAATTTTTTTTTTTTACAAACAGTTTATTGTCAAATTAGTTTCCACAGAACACCCAGTGCTCATCCCCACAAGTGTCCTCCTCCATGCCCATCCCTCCTCCCCCCCACATCCATCAGTCCTCAGTTTTTGTCAGCATTCAAGAGTCTCTCATGGTTTGCCTCTCTCCCTTTCCCCCACCATTTCCGCCCTTCTTCTCCCCCTTGGTCCTCTGTTAAGTTCCTCCTAATCCTCCTATACGTGCACACATATGATATTTGTCCTTGTCTGCCTGACTTATTTCGCTCAGCATAACACCCTCAAGGTCCATTCATGTTGCTACACATGGCCAGATTTCATTGTTTCTCATTGCCATGTAGTATTCCATGGTATAGATAAACCACATCTTCTTGATCCATTTGTCCGTTGATGGACACTTAGGCTCTTTCCATGTTTTAGCTACTGTGGAGAGTGCTGCTATGAACTTTGGGGTACATGTGCTCCTATGCCTCAGCATTTCTGTATCCCTTGGGTAAATTCCTAGCGGTACTATTGCTGGGTCATAGGGGAGTTCTATTGTTAGTTTCCTTAGGAACCGCCACACTGTTTTCCAGAGGGGCTGTACCAGTTTACATTCCCACCAACAGTGTAGGAGGGTGCCCGTTTCTCCACATCCTCGCCAGCATCTAGAGTTCTCTGATTGGCTCATTTTAGCCACTCTGACTGGCGTGAGGTGGTATCTCAGTGTGGTTTTGATTTGTATTTCCCTGATGAGGAGCGATGCTGAGCATCGTTTCATGTGTCTGTTGGCCATCTGGATGTCCTCTTTGGAGAAGTGTCTGTTCATATCTTCTGCCCATTTCTTCCCTGGGTTGTTTGTTTTTCGGGCGTGTAGTTTGGTGAGTTCCTTATAGATTCTGGATATTAACCCTTTATCTGATATGTCATTTGCAACTATCTTTTCCCATTCCGTTGGTTGCCTATTAATTTTCTGGGTTGTTTCCTTGGCTGTGCAGAAGCTTTTAATCTTGATGAGGTCCCAACAGTTTATTTTTGCTCTTGATTCCCTTGCTTTTGGGGATGTGGACACTAGCTCTTTAGGAAAAAGGGGGGGGAACCCTCTGACTTATACTGTTTGCTAATTTCATGGTGTAAATACTCTTATAAAGGACAATTTCAACTTACTAATGGTGATACTAAATGTGGAGTTGGGAAGAAATTCAAGTAATTGGCTCTCCATGACACCGTACAAACTGTCTTCAGCACATTGCTGGAAATACCATTATTTATGACATAATTCCTAAGAGTATGTGCTTACAATAAACTCTTCATCAATCACTGGAGTATGTGTGTGCGTGTGTGTGTGTGTGTGTGTGTGTGTGTGTGTGTAGTCAACGGAAATTAAATTAAAAACAGAATGAGTTAGAAACCTTAGCTGTTAGAGATAATCCTTCAGTCTCCATGACTGCCTGCTCTAATAGAACACATGGAGTAAGAATGGTTCTCTTCCCAACAACCCACAGATAGTAAAATTTCAGAACCACAAGGAACACTCAATTCACATCTCACATTTCATAAGTAAACAAAGAACCAGAGAATATAAGTGATCTTCCAAGGCTCCCCTCTCCATTAATTATGGGCCCACTAACAGAGATAAGAATCTAGTTTGCATGAGTGCTTGAATTATCATCCTCAATAATTAGAAAATAAACCCTAAATTAAAATTAGAAATCATTCATGAATTTCAGAATCAAAGACTTAAAAAGTTAAAGTCCTTGACCCCAGCAGAAATATAAATATATATGCAAAAATCAAATGCTGCAAAGAGAGAGTAGTTGTGATTAAAAAAAAAATGAATAACCTTATCACCTTTCTTAGTAGAGAATTATAACATGCAGGATGAAGAAGACACATCAAGAGATATATGATTTCACATTTGCAAAGACAGTAACAGAGAAGACTAAGAATAGGAAGTATGGTGGTGAACTGAGGGAGAGGGAAATAATATTTTACTTTATAACCTTCTGTATTGTTCTATTTTTACACATATATTTGCATTTTCATATTTTAAAGACTAAATATATGTTTACAAGACAGGAAAAGTCTTGGAATCCATATAGTCATAGTAGTTATGGCTGGATTATACAAGTAGTGATTAAAGTGATTTTAAAAATAAATGATTCAGGGGTGCCTGGGTGGCTCAGTTGGTTAAGCATCCAACTCTTGGTTTCAGCTCAGGTCATGACCTCATGGTTCATGAGACTGAGTCCTGTGTCAAGCTCTGTGCTGATGGTGTCCAGAGCCTGGTTGGGATTCTCTCTCTCCCTCTCTCTCTCTGCTCCTCCCCTGCTTGCCCCCCCCCTTTCAAAATAAACATTTAAAAAATCTTTAAAAAATAAAAAGTGATTTTATCTTGCATTCCTCAATTTTTCTACATGATCATTTATAATTTATTATAAACTTAGATATATTTATTGCTATTTTTTATTAATCTCAAAGAGTGAAGAAAAGTGACATACGCATTTCCATTTATAAATGGAAGATCCTAGTCTACGTTAAGTCCCTTTGGGCATTAAAATTCTAGACTTCTACATCAAAAGGATATAGCCACAATTAAGCCCAAGAAAATATGATTATTCTTCTGAATGTTACAACAAATATGTAGCAGATATCAGATTAATAGAGTTTTCTGAAATTATTCTAATGTTACAAAAATCTCTCTCCCTGTTCCCAGCTTGCAATCTTTCTAATGTGCTCTCTCAGTGAGCACAAAGAAAGTTGTTGGGACATAATGGCTTTTGGGCGTATAAACACCAATATCTAACACAATATGTTAATAAGGTATTATATTCATATTTATCACAGAAGAGACAGGAAGAATATTTTAAAAGATGATAATGCATAACACAGAGTAGGTTACAAAGTCTTATACAGTTTTACCATATGTTAGAAGACTGGACTTAATAAAATGCAGCTTTTCCTTTTTATATGATCAGTTTATAATCTGGTATGCCATCTTTTTCTTTCCAATTGAAAATATTCATATAAAACTGAGATTAAGCATCTATTTTACAAAAGACTATTTTGGAAACATTTATCAAACATTTCTAAATAGCTCAAAGATTCAAATAATATTAAATATCCAATAATATTAAAGATAAAATAGTGTCTTTGGGGTGGAAAAAAGAGAAGATGAAAAAGAGAGTATTTATCTTCCATGTGCCTTTGGGTAAACTTCTAGTGAGCAAGATTTGGGCTAGAGAATTTATTTTTTCAGAGGTACAATGAATCAAGTCTGTGAATTTCATTTCTTATGATCCTGTCTTCTTCTTATGATTCTCCATTGTTATTAAGACAAATCCTAGAATTACTATGTCACTGCTAAGTGATAACCACTACTTCATTTTGCTTCAATTGCTTTGTTTTAAAATGTCTGAGGATAGGTTTTGATGACCCAGAGTATGACTAAATGAGACTGTTCTTTGAGAAATTAGAAGAGTTTGTATTATTCCACATTTCTGCTCTCAGACAAAAATTACATTTCTGACAGTATTTTAAAATCTCAGATCAACCAATACTACCCTTTATATATCAGGAATAAAGGGAAAGGGGTATATGGGAAAACAGACAGGCACTGAGAACAGAAGAGAGGCATATCCCAAATGGGTACACTTTAAAATAATACCTGAAAAATAATCAATTTATTCAGTCACTCAATTATTCATTTATTTTTTCAGCAAATATATGTTGAAAACTTACATAGTGCTCAGGACCAGAAAAATCTCCACATACTTTGAAAGACTGAAAGTTTTCAAGATTTCAACCAAGAACCACAAGGAAGAAAATGTGCTAAAATACCGCATGAGGATCTGAAGTTCTATTTAACTTCTGCTGGGAGACAGGATTCTGACCTCGGTGTTTTCTAGTCCCTAGCAAGCATTTCCACAGCAAACACAATAACTCCATGGAACCAGAAAACCAACATCATGTGGTTTCTCCTATGTTTTTGGCTATCACTTGGGCCAAATCTTCTGATACTCACTCACTTAAGCACTGGTTCAATTGGACTTTGGATTCCATGTAGGAGAAAGGATTGTTCTTAGTAGGCACAAGGCTTTAAAAATTTGTCCTTTCTTCTAGTCTTCCTTCAACTCACTTTAAGCTAAAGTCCCTGAAAGCCTCAGGCCAATGAACAGCTCTTTGGGAAAGGATTCCTCTAGAAAAAATTGAATAGAATGCAAAAAGACATGGAGACACTGAGTTTAAAGACTAAAATTCCTAGTGAGGTAGAATCTGCAATTTATTCACATATTTTCAGGGTAAAATGTGGAAGAAGAAGCACAGTCTACAGTCTTCTGAAGATCAAGACTAGGGCCTATAGGTAAGGTGTACAAGGAAATGTATTTTAATTCAATATAGGATTTTGCTGAACACTGGAGTTCCCTGAATTGTGAAATTACCTGCCTTACAAAGCACTGAATTTTGGATATGTGCAAAATGTCTTCCGGTTGGATGTTGTGAAACAAATTCTTGTATTAAGTTAGTCATACTACTTAATTGGATTCTAAGAGGTACTGTCCAACCTCAAGCAACTTCAAGATGCTTTTATAGTTTGTCTTCTGGGAAGGAAAACTGGCATATTCTTTTGAATTAAGTCTTGGTTTAGCATCTCTAGATCCTGATATTAGAAGATGCAAGACAGATGGGGCACTTGGGTTGAGTGTCTGACTTCAGCTCAGGTCATGATCTTGTGTCTCGTGAGCTTGAGCCCCATGTCGGGCCCTGCTGATAGCTAGGAGCCTGCAGCCTGCTTCGGATTCTGTGCCTCCTCTCTCTGCCCCTGCTCTACTTGCACTGTGTCTGTCTGTTTGTCTGTCTCTCTCTCTAAATAAATATTTTTAAAAAAGGAGAAGATATGAGATATGGAATTATGTTTTCACACAGATACAATTTGAACAGAGGATCCAGTACTGGCTTTTTTGTCTTGAAGAAGACGATTAAAATTTCTAAGCTTCCATTTCTCACTCATTTTGGGGAATAACAGGATAGGGCCACAATCTCTTTTCTAAAACCCTCATGGCCACATGGTTTTAAATTAAGAAATTTCCAGATATTGTAATGGCAAAAAGTATACTTTGTGTATATCAGATAACAGTGGGAACTGAAGCAGTGTGTCCTAATAAAACCTATCAATAATCTGCTATTTAAACATGCAAGTATTCTTATGAATTCAAAAAAACAGTCTATAAAATAAATGAATCTATATTGATACAAGTCAGGATTTACCACCAAATATTTTTAAGTGGTTTCTCACTTAAACAATGGCAGAATTATACCTCTCTGGGAGAATGCTATGAGATTTAAGTCAGTTAAACACTGGAGAATGCCACAGTAGGTGCTGTTAGTGGCCATTAAACTTCCTGATTTTTACCACTGTGGCCTTCAGATAAATTTTAAGATTTATAAATGTGACTTGGAGACTCATCTTGAAACCAGCTTGGTTAGTAGCTCTATGTTGTAGAAAATGTATTAAATAGCATCTAACTTCCTGATCTGGTACAGGTATAAAACTCCTATGACATGCAGTGGTGACTCTTGGTGTACCCAGGCCCCTGATGCCAACTCACTGCTCCTCCTTTACTTCATAGATTTTCCTTTGACCAAACAGGAGCCACTTTGACTAGGAGGCTAGCCTCTGGCCCTAAACCCACAGCCAGTGAATGACATAGGGGGTACAGAATATGGCCTCCTTGCCTCAAACTAAGACCATCTCTGTGGTACCATTCAGGCTTGAGGGCTCTCATATTGGACAAGGCCATGAACCCATATTCTTGATTATTACATTTTCCTGCCTTCTGTTTCTTTACTGCCTTATATCACTCACATGAGAGTACTCCCTCAATAAATCATGTATACCCAATCCCTGCCTGAATCTCTGCTTCAAGAAAAACAAAGTTAAGACAACATTCAGCATGATTTCTTTACATACTGCTCATGCATATGATTATTTAATTGTAAAGATCCTAAAGCATTCACCTGTTGCACTATTATTCCTAAATATAATAGAAAGGATTCTGGCCTCTGAGATTAGTCAGTCCAAATCTATTAGTCTAGTTGTCCAACCTTTATGAGCCTCAATAGCTCCATTAAAAATAATGTTACGTATGCCACAGTGGATATAAAGTGCCTTATGATAACTGACAGAGCACGCACATAATAAATTGATATATCATGCCCCTGTAAGATTCACTGCAGTCTTTTGACATTCATAAGCTCTGTGCACATTTGTCAATCATCAAATCATTTTCTGTCTACTGATAGAACACGGGACCTGAAGTTTAAGGAGATGAAAACTACAAGATCATCGCTTATAGATCTTTCTTCTTGTTACTTTGCTTCTGTTGGGAATGGAAATACTTTCTTAATCTTGTGGTTGGAGCCATTTGCCATGGGCTTGCACCTTTCAATCAACAATTTATAGACTGTTGCAGAAAATACATGAGAACTCTTGTGCCTTTCCACTCTTATCTTAAAGCCAAACCATTGCCATCTCCTGAAGAGTTCTGTTCACTATAAAAAGAGGTTGATTACACTATTGTCAGGAATGCAAACTGGTGTAGTCACACTGAAAAACAGTTTGGAGGCTTCTCAAAAAGTTAAAAATAATAACTACCCTACAATCTAGCATTTACACTCCTAGGTATTTATCCAAAGGATACAAAAATGCAGCTTTGAAGTGGTAGATCCACTTCAATGTTTATAGCAGCATTATAAACAATAGCCAAACTACAGGAAGAACCCAAATATTCATCAACTGCCAATTGGGTAAAGAAGAGGGGTGTATGTGTGTGTGTGTGTATAATTTGATGAACTATTACTTAGCCGTCAAAAAGAATTAAATCTTGCCATTTGCAATGACATGGATGGAGCTAGAGTGTATTATGCTAAGCAAAATAAGTCAGATTTCACTCATATGTGGAATTTAGGAAACAAAACTGATGAACATATGGTGGGAAGGGGGAAAAAAGCAAGAGGAAGCAAACCTTAAGAAAACAAGCTGACGGTTGATGGAGGAAGGTGGGGAATGACCTAAATGGATGATGGGTATTAAAGAGGACACTTGTTATGATGAGCACTGTTATGTGAGTGATGAATCACTAAATTCTACTCTTGAAATAAATATTACCCTATATGTTAACTAACTAGATTTTAAATAAAAATTTGGAAGAAAAAAAAGAGGTTGATGCAAACAACCACATCACATCAGAAAATACACAGAAGCAGCTATTTTTATTTGAACTCTGCTCTGTCTTCTCTCAGGATCTCAACTGGAAGAGCCTCAAGTCAGAAATAACAACAGCCATATGGCTTTATCAACCATACTCTAGGAGACGCCCTTTCCTGGCCATCTTTCTTGATGGAAAAGAAATCTCAAGAATAAATTTATATAAGGAAAATTCTGTAAGGAACTAATAAGGAAGAGACTTGCAATCACTTCTATTTATTGATCATTTTTATGCCCAGTGCAATCATGCAAACATGATATAAAGAATCCCATTTTCTTGATAAATCAACCAAAGCACAATTTGGTAATTTTGTCAAGTTATATGCTAGTAAACAGAGATATTGTTGTTTGGACCCAGACCTGTCTGACTCAAGTATCACACTATATATACTATCAATACCTATTTGCAAGATATTGATTAAATCCTCAAATCTAGGCATTTAATACCTTTCTTTTCTTAGGGTTAGCTTGAATTAGAAGGTCAGGGAAGAAGACAGAGCCTCAAAAGCATGAGAAGGAGATAAGAAAACTTTCAAATTATGCTTATAATTAGTTTCAGATTTTGTGAAGCATCAAAAATATACAAATTATAATTAATTTATTAACCTAGGTTTAATGTTACTTGAATCAAATTGAATGTATTAGGGATAGATTAGTAGGTACACAATAACTTTCAGAAACCAACAGGATACCCCCAAATTTTCCAGCCTCACAACTACAGTACTAATCAATTCCCCAACTTGTGAAAACTAACATCTTTGCATAAAATGAAGACTGAAATTTAGCATGAAACAAAAAGTCTGCATTTTGAGAACTATGCAAATATAGAAATGTTCCCTCTGTGGAGTTTAAACGGTCAAGGGATATCCTAGAAACTTGACATTGAAACAACATTATTTGTGGCTTTGCAGGACTGAGCAATTTGCTGAAATCTAAAAAGATGCCTACCTACATTGAGATGTTTGATTCCTAACTGTTGTGTCATCTGCCTCCTCTAATTTTCACTGTCGGTGAAAAGAAAAAAATATAAACTTGCAAAATCCAAATCCCACAGCCCTAACATCAAATAAATATCCATGAAGTAATCTTTTAGTATGTCAGAGTGGGAGAGAATTAGGGTAGAGGAATATGTCTGCTGCCATTATATTTATTTCATTACAATTTCATGGAAGTTAACTAAATGGAACTTTGAACGGATGGAAGCTTCCAAACCTGAATAAAGAAAAAGCAGACAGATTCCTAATTAGCTTTCCAAGAAGAAATACTACCTTGTGAAATATAAAAAAGGCACTGTTGACTGCATAGTATATCCATAGTATATCCACTTTACTCAATCTGAAATAAATGTGTAAGCTTTATTTTAAGCTATTTTATACATTTTGTGCCTTCCTTTATTCTCTTTAAAAATGTTTATTTATTTATTTAGAGAGAGAATGTGTGCATGTGTACACACACATGAGAAAGGGAGAGACGCAAAGAGAGGGAGAGGGAGAATCCCAAATAGTCTCTGTATTGTCAGCACAGAGCCCACCTTCCCTGCCATGGGGCTCGATCTCACAAACTCGGAGATCACAGCTTGAGCCGAAGTGAGTTGCTCAACCAACGGATCCACCCAGGTACCTGCTCTTTCTTTTTCCTTTCCTTCCCTTCCTTTCCCTTCCCTTCCCTTCCCTTCCCTTTCTTTCCCTTTTCTTTCTTTCTCTTTGTTTTTCTTTCTTTCTTTTCTTTCTTCCTTCCTTCCTTTCTTTCTTTCTTTCTTCCTTCCTTCCTTCCTTCCTTCCTTCCTTCCTTCCTTCCTTCCTTCCTTTCTTTTTCTTTCTTCCTTTCTTTTTCTTTCTTTCTTTCTTTCTTTCTTTCTTTCTTTCTTTCTTTCTTTCTTTCTTTCTTTCTTTCTCTCTCTTGCTCTCTCACTCTCTCTCTTTCTTTCCTGGTAGCTGCTTCCAGTGGCAGAGGGCTGGAAGACAGTGGAAATGTCCACAGACAGAAGATGGCAATCATTTTAGCAATTATTATGAATATTTTAAAATAGATATTCTTGGGCCCAACAATTCCATTTCTTAACCTTTTTTCTTATAAGAAAAGTGGCACCAAAATATACCTATAAAGATGTTCCCTTTTAATCATTACAGTTGCTTAGAAATAGAAACAAACAAAGCACAGACTGATTAAATTCATGGTCTCTCTAAAAGACTAAATGTTCCCCAACTGTTAAAATTAAAAGAATGTACCAACTTAGAAAACAGTCTATGATATATGGAGTGGAGGAGAGAGGAAGATGGGAGCAAGTTGTCACACATGGACAACATAATTTTATTTTAAAAAATCCCACACAAATAACTGAATATATCATTGCCATGACCTATGTACCAGCACAACAGTCAGTCAAAGCCATGGGAATCTCAAAAGAATAGCACGTAAATATTCAAGGAGAAGTAATTCTAACAGATTAAAAGAAGAAAAGAATTTACAGTAGAGTGGAGTAATAAATACATGGGACAAGGGAGCCAACAAAACTTTCTGGAAAAGGGACAGATAATAAATATTTGCAGTTCTGTGGGCCATGTTGCACATACTCAACTCCGCCACCATAGCACAATAGCAGCCACAGGCTAGATGGATCTCTTAATGTTTATTTTTGCATCTTGCTCTTTGGACCTCTACTTAAGTATCTTCCTTCCATATTTCCTTACTTGACTTCTCTTATCCTCTCCCTCTGAGGATTTTATGAACTTATACCATAGTCTATGTGATTTAGAAGGTATTCGATAAGTAATTGATTTATTTAAAAACTTTTAATGTTTATTTATTTTTGAAAGAGAGACGTACAGACAGTGTGAATGAGGGAGGGGCAGAGAGGGAGTCACAGAATCCAAAGCAGGCTCCAGGCTCTGAGCTGTCAGCACAGAGCCCGATGTGGGGTTGAAATCCACCAACCGGGAGATCATGACCTGAGCCTAATCGAACACCCAACAGACTGAGCCACCCAGGTGCTGTAGTACTTGCTTTATTTTCGACCAGCTTAATCCACTCCTTTTGTTACTGTCTTCTTTATCCTTCCATTATGGTCTTTGGAAAGGAAAAGACAGATAACTGAAACAAAGTCAGCAGTTAAGTCAAGGAGAGAGATGTACTAGAGCAAAGAGTTCTCATATCATGGGTGCTGCTGAACAGGAAAGAGCAAGGACAAATAACTCAACTTGGCAAATAATCCCCAATCTTCAGGAGTTAAAATAAGGGAAGAGTTTCCTTAAAAAAATAGCAGTTCATGGGGCGCCCGGGTGGCTTAGTCAGTTAAGCGTCGGGCTTTCACTCAGGTGATCTCGCGGTTCGTGGGTTTGAGCCCCGCGTCGGGCTCTGTGCTGACTGCCGGCTCAGAGCCTGGAGCCTCTTTCAGAGTCTGTGACTCCCTCTCTTTCTGACCTTCCCCTGCTCATGCTGTCTCTCCCTCTCTCTCCTAGAAATAAATTAAAAAAAAAAAAGCAGTTCATGTAAAATAAAACTTTTCTTAAAAATATTATTATTTATTTCTAGGAGAGAGAGAGAGAGACAGCGTGAGCAGGGGAGAGTCAGAGAGAGAGGGAGATACAGACTCTGAAATAGGCTCCAGGATCCGAGCTGGCAGTCAGCACAGAGCCCGACGCGGGGCTCGAACCCACGAACCGTGAGATCATGACCTAAGCGAAAGTCAGACGCTTAACCAACTAAGCCACCCAGGAGCCCCAATGTAAAATAAAACTTAACAATGTTTATTAGAGGTTATGGCAAACATTTTATGACTCAAATAAGTCTCCTTGGTAGTATAGTTCAGGTATATTAGTATACCAAATCTTTGGTATCTAGAATTGCCAGTGGGCAAAAATACACTTAATTTTGACTCTCATATCTTCTTCCTTCTCTATGATTTAGGAGTAAGGTTGCAAACTCAGTTGTAATATCCAGTTATTAATGAAGAACCATTAAGAGCTGCTGCAGAAAAAAAACTTCTTGGAAACAGTGTGCTTGATAATTGTAAAATTCTGCCTTTTATATATTTTAGGTATAGTTGATATCAAGATAAAACACTAAATCCAAATATTATTGAGATAGATAAAGTTTGGCATTGAGGTAAAAAATGACATTTTACAACAAAGGTTTAAAGAACAAAAATGTTTTATATATACACTATATCCCTGAAATGTAGTCGTTACATTAAAGGGCAATTTCAAGAAAAATATTTATTGATGTTACCATCTTTCACATTTTTCTCCTAGACCATTTCATTGTGTCGTAACATAATCCATTTTCCATAGCAGAACTAAGACTCAGGGAAGTTCAGTGTCACACCCAAGGTCATATGTTAGACCAGGCTCCCACAGGCTGGAGAGAGCCAATTATACACATTGTTTCCTAACTTCAGTTTACCAATTTCTGGTCTGTCACTTTAAATTAATGATAGTGGATTTGAAATTCCTACATGGAATTTAGCAAACTCCATAATTCAAGGCCTTTTTTGTTCTAGAGTTGATTGTTAAACAGTTCCCAGCACACCGCTGTACAGAGGTTATAGCTGGTAATGCTGGAAAATGAAACTAATGCTGCTGATTTTCTGAACTTTTACACAATCTCTTAGTTATTCAAGTACATTTTTTTTTCATTTGAAATAGAGTTGTGTATTCTTTAAATAAAAGTATCATCATTAAATGGCATTAAAATAGCTCCTCAGATCAAGGAGACAGTTAAGTATATGCTTCAGCGAATATAGAATAAACCCTATAAATGTATAACATTTATAATTACATCCACTTCAAAAATGATAACCCTAAAATAACTTAATTGGAGAAACTCAGAACTTGAATATATCCTTAGGTAAAACTATTTAAAACCAAATGGTAGAGTTAAGCATGCTGAAATTTAGAAAGTAAGAGAGACTAAAGCAAATTCTCATTTCCAGCAGAAAACCAGGTGGCAGTGGAAAAAACAAAATGAATTCAGAAGGGACAGTGTGAGAGAATCTATTCTGCAAAATGATCAGAGAAAACAAGAGAAAATATTATAAAGATATTAAGAAGCCTGCACAGGATTTGCCACATCAAACTAAGATATAAAACAATATACTACTACCCCTATAATTACAACTGAAGACATCTGAACTGATTAACTTTGTTAGTATCATTCCTAGTGAGCCCTCAAAGATATCTGAAATGAATTTAACACCAGCAGCTGCCCCTTCCTTTCACTACTAAATAGAGGAAGATTGGGGAAAATGGGCATTTGTGTTAAGAAGGATTCAGAAATAATTTGGTCTTGGTTTCTCTCTTTACTTGATTACCTTCACATAGGCAAAAAGGACTTCAAAAATTTGGAGAACAGAACAAAAACACTTCATGTCTTTCAGGAATTGTTGTAAGATCTGCTTAGGATTAAAAATATTACAGTGGAGGGGCTACTGGGTGGCTCAGTCGGTTAAGCTTCTGACTTCGGCTCAGGTCATGATCTCACGCATTTGTGAGTTCAAGCCCCACGTTGGGCTCTGTGCTGATAGCTCAGAGCCTGGAGCCTGCTTCAGATTCTGTGTCTCCCTCTGTCTCTGCTCCTTCCCCGCTCGTGCTCTGTCTCTCTCTCACACAAAAATAAAATAAAACATTAAAAAAATTAAAAAAATATTACAGCGGATAACAGATTCAGAATTCATTATACATAGGTGCTAATGCTTAAATATGAAATAGTGAACGATCAAAATGTGACCAAAAGTCATGTCAGTAAGCAAATGTTACATCTTCAGTCCATCTCACTTGACTCCTCCTATGTTCTGTGCATCAAAAAATTCAGAGATTCTATTTTAAAATCCAGGATATCCTAGGCTGAGGGAATGTGAAGAAAGGGTCCATAATTAATTGTTAGTACCTATAATGCAATATGATTTGTGACCTTGAAATCCATAGCAAACCAAGAGTTGAATCTTCTGTGTGTATATGTGTGTGTGTGTATGTAAGCATGCATGCACCTAAACATCTTTGCTAAAGGGTCCTGAACAAATACACCATATGCCAAATAAGTATGTCTAGAGCAAATTTTTGAGGCCAAGTCTCTGGGAAAATAACCAGGAAGGAAGCTTTGGATTGACTACAACAAACTTTTTCCCCTTCAAGTAAAGAGTCGAGAACATGAAGAGTAAGATCAAAGAGTAAACATTGGGAAATACAGCCTCTCTCCCAGCTTCTTGGCACCCTCCTCTTGCTATCTCACCAGGCACATGCTAATCCAGCCAACAGTATCAAGCCCAAAGCCAACTACTGGCTCATGGTGCATGGGGCAAAAGGATGCTAAAAATGAATGAGTGATTATTATCAATGGGCCCCTAAGAGAAACAACAGCCAGTATGCCAAATATCAACTCTTTCAAAACTCTCACTTACTACGCTTTTCCCCCTCTTTTTCTTGGTTCCCAAAGGAATTTCCAATTAGTATTTTAACACTGACTTAGATTTTTCAGAGATGAAGGTGGAGGGTGGTCAGTTTATAAAGGCACCCGAGAGATACTTGGATAAACAATCCTCAGAAATATGGCTAGAACCATCCAGTTGAATTCAAGAGAGAATAAGAAGCTTCTGAAAAATAACCAGCTGACCTCTAGTTACACTTTTCAAAGCAGGTAAGGGCCTCATACCTGCTTGTCAAGCATCATAAAAGATCCAAGAAATTCAAAATCTGAGTCACTGTCTCCTGAATTCCCAAACAAAATATTCTGTTCTCCAAACAGTAAAGTCTTGCTAAATTTATCCTTAGGGAGACCTAAGAGGAAAGTAATTGGCAGCTCATCCCTCCAAAATCTCAGTATACTCTTCTGAGGTGAATTTTCTAAGATTGTTCATCCATTTACCTAAAAACAATTAAATGTGACTCAAATAAGACATAGTTTAAAACCAGAAGAAAATATTCTAAAACATATCTGACCCCCTTTCTTCTCCTGCCAGGAACTAAGTGATGCAGAAATAAGAAAATATGAAAAGGAGGTCAAAATTTGAGGAAAACTCCTACATTATCTGAGACAAGGATACAAATTATAAAGAAACACAGCACCAGCAGGTGGAGCTGGACAGAAAACTAGAAAAATGTTTACAGTCTCAAAAGATCTCTAATGTTAGTAAACTGTTAAAGGGGGGAGAGGAAAAAGGAGGGTGAGCAGAGCATGCTAAGGCATTTATTCAGAATGAGTTTCCCCTTTTAATCTTGTGGAACAAGTCCCCTTGTCTCAGTGGACTGTCTTTCGGCCCTCAGGAATCTGTGAAGATTTGGGTCTTGGGATGAAATGCGAGCACTATATTTGACCAATGAGAGGCAGAAGTTGACAAAAACTTTCAGACTGTGGAAAATAAGAAAAAGCAGGGTAGAAAACTATTAGGTTATGTTACGCGGATGTCTGATTATTGCCTGCCTTAGCCTTTTTTCTTTCTTTTTGGTATGTTTGTAAGGAAACTCCTTTGAATAAAATTCTATGTAAATAAGGTGCACTAAGAGACGAGGAGTTTAAGTCTAAAGGTAAACAGCTGGAGGTCAGACATTTAACCAAAAAACTGACTGTTCCAGAATCAGTTTTTATAATATTCATTCCATAACTATAACAGTAACATTATACACTTCACAAAATTTAGAATTGCAGTAAAATCCACACAAAATAAAAATTCCTCTTTTCACCATTACTCAGAAATAACCACATTTTCTCAGTATTTCAGTGTTTTTCTGTTCACTGTACACTCTAGACTATTACACTCAATGTGCTGTTGTGTTACTTGTCATTATACTTAGGAAAACTCAGTATAAAGTCAATATTTTCAATTATCTTTATGAACTATTTCAGAATGTGATTTTTAAAAAAAAATTTAAATGTTCACTTTTGAGAGAGAGACAGAGAGAGAAAGAGGTGGGAGAAGGGGCAGAGAGAGAGAGGGAGACACAGAATTTGAAGCAGTTTCCAGGCTTGGAGCTGTCAGCACAGAACCCAACGTGGGGCTCGACCTCACAAACTGGGAGTTTATGACCTGAGTCAAAGTTGGATGTTTAACCAACTGAGACACCCAGGCGCCCCCAGAATGTGATTTTCTAATGCTGCATATTATTTTGTCAATTGACTATAACTAATTTACAAAACATTCCCCTATTGTGACATTAAATTTTGGTTTACTCTTATATGTACCTACATCTTTAAACATTTTATTGGGGCAAATTTGTAAGAGTGAAACATCTTTTAAGCTTTTAACGTTCATTGCCACATCATGCTATACAACAGTAATGCCAGAGTTTTCATTACAAAGTGTCCTCATCTGGCAGTGGACATTATTCTTCTCAAATATTTCATCTAAACTGGTAAGTAAAACAGTTTTAAATAAAAATTTATTATCTTAATTTTCAACAAAATTATTCCAATTAATGTGCCAATAAATTCTTCTAGGAAGGTTCTTAATTCTGATATATATCAAAGTATTCTTTAAAATGTGTTATCATAATTCACTATCATTTTTTCCAAAAGACTCTATTATCTAATTGCTTTATTAATCCATCGAGAGTCAGGAACCATTATTTAGGAAATTTTCTTTGTCCACAGAGAATAAATTGTTTTTCCCTTTCTATTACTTCATACTAGTACTCAAGCCATGCTTACTTTCATGCTACACAGAGAGAATAAGATTCCCAAACTCTTGAGAATCCACAAACTATAGTTTCCTCAATCACCTCCACATTTCATCAAACTCTGAAGGTTTACTACAAATACCTACATAGATGTCTGTGTCAACCTGAAACCAAATACCAGTCTGCTCAATCATTTCACTAAACTGACTAAAATGATTAGATTAGTAAGTTAATTTTTTTCTCAACATAATGCCCCAATTTTAATTAAATGCTTCATCTAGGAGCTCCTAAGTGGCTCAGCTAAGCATCTGACTCTTGACTTTGACTCGGGTCGTGATCCTAGGGTTGTGGGGCTGAGTCCACAGGCTCTCTGCTGAGCATGGAGACTGCCTAAGATTCTCTCTCTCATCCCTTTGCACCTCACCCCCTCCCTTCCTCCCTCTCTCTCTAAAATATAAATAAATAGCCAGTGGATACCTCCCAGAATGTAGACCCACTGATCCCAGATCAAACAAACAAACAAACAAAAATGCCCCATCCATATGGCTAGCTTCTAGCTTTGATTTCTAACAAATGCATAAAGAATGCTGTCTAGAATCCTATCCATAATTCTGAATCTCATACAAATATATAAGAGAGAGAGAGAAAGAGATAGATATATAGAGATATGTATAGATATATAAATATATCTATATATATGACTATGCCTAGAAAAATTAGTGTATGAGTGTGTGTGTGTGTGTGTGTGTGTGTGTGTGTGTGTGTGTATCTGACTGTCTCTCCCCACAAAATATATTTCCCTCTTTCTGTAAATTCTATATTCCCTTAGGGACTCGTGTCTTTCTCATGTACTTATTAGGCATTATCCACTGGTTCAAACTATTTTATTCTTTACATTAATATATTCTTTACACTATACCCCTTTATTCCATACATTAAGATTATCTAAGGAAAGCAAAATGAAGGCTATTTTTTTTAGTTGATGTAAATGGAAAAAAAAAAAAAGAAAGTACGTCAGTTATCTTATATGGAAAAATGTCAATCTCAGATGAGCTATAAAATAATAACAATATCGTCATAGATTTGCAGAGTGCTTTACCATTGGCCGAGTATACTCACACATAGCCTAACATCCCATTCTGAAACGAGCTTGGGACAAGGTGTACAGGAGAAAATCAGAGGGGCTTGGTGTTGCCATACCTCATTCATTCCATAACTTTCCAAGGAAGCTGTGAAGATGACCTCTGACCCATCCCTCCTCCAATTTAACGACTGTGAGTTCCCACCTGCAGCTGTTTAGTGAGCTCACTGCTAGCCTCCCTCTCCTGTCCAAGTAAACCCACTGAAATATATCACCTTCTATATATCGTCCTTAATAAGTCCTACACTCACCTTTTTATTGAAAAGGAACTTAGGTTCTAAGTATGTGAGGAATTCACCCGCATTACACTATCAAAAATATAAGAATATTAGAATCTGAATTTGTACTTTCTGAATCTAGTGCTCCTCCTATGTGATATCTCTGTGATTTTCAAAAGAGTTTTATCAGGATTACTCGAGTATTGCAGAACTACACTTGACTTCAAATGCAAATTTTCTATAAGAATAGTGGAAATCTGGGGCGCCTGGGTGGCTTAGTCTGTTAAGCGTCCGACTTTCGCTTAGGTCATGATCTCACGGTTCATGGGTTCAAGCCCTGCGTCGGGCTCTGTGGTGACTGCCAGCTCAGAGCCTGGAGCCTGTTTCACTCTGTGACTCCCTCTCTCTCTGACCCTCCCCTACTCACGCTGTCTCTCTCTCTCTCTCTCCTAGAAATAAATAACACATTTAAAAAAAAATAGTGGAAATCTAAAAGTTGTGCTTAGTCCATTATGTAATAAATATTATTGAAAATCAAATTAAAATTCATTTGTCTGGTTATATCACAGGATCGAACAAAGAAATCCCTACTGATTTACAACTTTTACATTTCATTATTTTTTTACTTTTTTAAATGTTTTATTTATTTCTGAGAGAGAGAGAGAGACAGTGTGAGCAGGGGAGGATCAGAGAGAGAGGGAAATACAGAATCTGACACAGGCTCCAGGCTCTGAGCTAGCTGTCAGCACAGAGCCCAACTCGGGGCGAACCCCGACTCGGGGTGAACCCATGAACTGTGAGATCATGACCTGAGCCGAAGTCGGACGCTTAACTGGCTGAACCCCCCAGGCGTCCCAACTTTTACACTTTATTAATGTACAAGCATTTCAAAATACATCTATAGTGATAGCAACTTAGTATTGCAAGAATTTTAAAAATAAATGTTTAGCATTATTAAGGTGTATGTATACTGAACTCATATTCACATTGTTTACTTTCATGTACAGTACATGAAGAAATTATCCATTAGCTAAACTGATTATTCAATTAAAATATATGCTTCCAAGTATTCTATGTAATGTAAAATTTCTATAAAAGGCTTTATCATAAAATATGATTAGAAATACATGCATAGGCCAATAGCATTCTATTTCTATACTATACACTTAACTGAAATTTCCAGAAATATGACAAAGAAAAAAAAGTGAAAAATTATTTACGGCAAAATCTTCAGACACTTAAACAAAAACAAAAATGTCATGTTAATAAACTGAAATAATATAAGTGACCCTCCTTGTACATATTCATAAACATATTAAATCATTATAATGCTAGATCTTCAAATAATTGTCTGATTTATGATAGATTAATAAAGAAGTACCTGCCCTCCACACATCAAAATTTTTGTGGGGCATAAACACTTGCTTTGGAAAGTACAAAACAACAGAATATCTTGCACACTGTATATAGCTAAAATTATATATTTCCTGGTTTTGGTAGAATCAGGCTCTGAACAGGACTATGGCCCTCAATAATAATTATTAATAATTATTGTGATATGAAAAGGAATAGATACAAACCATTTTTACCACCTTGTTCCTCCTTCCTCATCTGCTCACCTGAACATTCCTTCCTTCTTATTCACTACCTTAGTGATTTTACAAACTTAAGATTTGCAGTGCTTTGCTCAGTCAAAATCCATTTTCCTTTCTCCTGGAAACAGTACCCCAACTTTTCCTTAAGGAGCCCCTCTCTTTTATTCTCATTCACAAGATTCAATCAGAGAATGGATGTTTATTGGCACAGTGATGAATTCAGAGGTGGTGTCCTGCTAAACTTTTCAGGGAAGGGAAAGGAAGCTCTCTCTTTTCTGCTGGGCTTGACATTTAGAAAATGGTAGGCTGGTGTTCCTGTCCGGCTTGTAGACGTTACCTACAGCCCAAGAATAAATCCAGAATGGAGGATATAAAACCAAGAGATGCAGAAAGGACAGGAAATGGTGGCATGTTTTGAATGCTTATATCTTAGCCAAATGTTTCCCCTGGACTTTTCAGTTATGAACAGACAAATTATTTGTTTGCCTCGGTACATTATTATTTTTTTTCTTTAAGCTGTGTTGAGTGGTATTATCATCATCAACAAAAAGAATTATTTTTCAATCCCTCTTGGGGGGTCCTGATAAAAACAGCAACTCTGCTTTCACTTCCCCTTTTCTCTTCTGTCTTCTCCCCAAATATATTCATTTGACGATCAATTTCTGTCTCTTCTAGGGAGAGACATTCCCTTTGTTTCATTGTTGTCACCTTTTTGTATGAGTTTATTTACATCTGTAACAGGGAGCCCCAGATAAATTGAGTTGTTGCATCTTGAGGATTAGGTAGACACCACTGTCAACATTGTGGAAGATGAATTAGAGAGCATTAACCCTGACTGAAAGCAATCACAATAGTCTTCCCTAGACTAGGGAAGGTTTAGTCTGGTATCTAAAGCTCTATCCTTTCCCCTTCTATCCCTATCTCTCCTAATTTTTTCTCTCCCACAGATCTTGTTTATGCTGCATGTTCCTACTCACGATTTCCAGGCCATCATATTTCATTCCATATCTCTATGGATTATCTTCTGCCAGGAAAGAGTTTCATTTGTCTCCACCTGCCAAATTGAACTCATCAAACTGTGAAATCCTGACCTGAGTAGAAGTTAAGAGCTAAACACTTACTGAACTGAGTCACCCTAGTTCCCCAAGATTTTAAACTCCTTAAAAGCAGAGACTGAACTTTACATATCTTTTCCACCTTCCAGTAAAGAGAACTAGGCTTTATGTAAGACATTAACTAGCACAATAGCCATTACTTGAATGTTTGAATGGATGAATAAATCTTTAAATAAACAAAACAGCAAAGACCAAAAACAAAAGAGTCAAAAATGTCCTATGAATGTCTTGACACATTTCCCTGAAGTTTGACAGGTGGCTGAGAAAATTACTTTTGTTTTAACAATGCAGAATGAAAATTACATTTGGAATATTTCTGCCCCATGCTAACTAAAGCACAGAAATGCTTATTGTCCCATTATTTCATAGAGACAACTAAAATCAGAGAATTCAAGAACCAAAATGATATCTGAGACAGTGGACCTACTCCATCACATACGAGGATCTAGTTACAGTGCTTATAGTTTTTTATTTTATTTTATTTTATTTTGTTTTATTTTATTTTATTTTATTTCATTTTATTTTATTTTATTTTATTTTAGTGAGAGAGAAAGGGAGGGAGTGAGAGAGAGAGAGAGAGAGTATGTGCAGGGCAGAGGGCCAGGGGAGAGAGAGAATCTTAAGCAGGATCAACACAACATGGAGCCTGACATGAGGCTCAGTGCAGGGCTCAATTCCATGATCCCGGATCATAATCTGAGCTGAAATCAAGAGTCAGATGCTCAAATGATTGTACTACCCATGTGCCCAGATAATTATTTTAATGTTAATTTATTTTTGAGAGAGACAGAGCACAAGTAGAGGAAGGCAGAGAAAGAGGGAGACACAGAATCTAAAGTACGCTTCAGGCTCTGAGCTGTCAGCACAGAGCCCAACATAGGGCTCTAACTCACAAATCATGAGATCATGACCTGAGCTGAAGTCAGAGGCTCGACTGACTGAGCCACCCAGGTGTCCCCCCAGATAATATTTCTAAGGAGGTACGAACCACATTCCATTTCTCTTCATACTGATTTAACCTTGAATAACTTTTCTTTCCATCATTAACATTTACCTCTCCATACGGCTGTTTCTCAGCAAGCTCAGAAGAAGCTCTTACTTCACCTGTGACACAGAAAAATCTTTGCTGTGATCTGAGCACCTACGAATGAGCCTATGATTTGACCTTGTGCCTGGAGAGGATGATACTGTTAAACAGTCAGTGTTACTGACTCCAGAAGAAGAAACCAGAGCACACCCTTCTAGGTATTTCTTTATTTTGAGAGAGAGTGAGAGAGCAGGGCAGGAGCAGAGAGAGGGAGAAAGAAAATCCCAAGCAGGTTCCACACTGTCAGAACAGAGTCCAATATGTGGGCTTGATCTCATGAACTATGAGATCATGACCTGAGCCAAAATCAAGAGTTGGATGCTTAACCAACTGAGCTACTCAGGTAACCCCAGAACAGTCCCTTCTAGAAAATGGATGAGAATCAGCAAAAAAATAAAGTGACCTGATGGTTGTTCACTCCTTGTAGTTTGTGACTCAACTGAACTATCCAAACTTAACCTTAATGGGTTTTGTGGGTCAACACAGCTCCTTAGAATCACAAACGGATCTGGGGTTCAGCAACTGGCTAGTGCCAAACTACCCTACAACCACCTAATCAAGAATTGACAAGCCAAAGACCCGTTTGAATCAACCAGTCTCCCTCCCTTGTAAAATCTTAATCCTTTGTAAATGACATCCTTACCTTAGTTGGGGAGGTGGTATTTTCAGGGATTGTTTTCCTGTGCATTTACCCATTTACAAGCCAATTCACAATTCCCTCATATTATCTGATACTCTAAGACTCATCCGGTGCAGCCACACCTCCTGTATGTTGGATAAAAGTTCCCTGTGTTAGCCACCAGTAAACTCAGATTAACATTCTCAGTCTTTATTCTGATTGTATCATTTGGGTTATTGTCCAGACAGTTGTAACTTGTTAAAACTACTTCAATTCAAGCTAACATAATAGGCCAAGCCTCTCAGTTGTATAGATAATGCAGAGCTTTGATAGAGAAGTTCTGTTTAGCAACTTCAGAACACATGATAAAATCAGTGGGCCTGAGCTGAGCAGGGCGTGCATGTATCCTTGGGTAGTAGGATGAAGCATTTCATAGTCAGTGATGGAAATTATATGCAACAGTTACAGTTCAAATGTGGCTAAAATCTGCAACAACCTCCCCCAGGCCCAATCTTCTATTTACTCTGAGTCCTCTTATTCATTTTAGCAGGTTAGAACCAGACAGCTGCAACAAGAAGGCAAAAGACAATACCCTTTCTGGCATTCATTGGTGTTTAAAGAGAAAAACCTCTGGGGCGCCTGGGTGGCTTAGTCAGTTAAGTGCCCCACTTTCGCTTAGGTCATGATCTCGCGGTTCATGGGTTCGAGCCCCGTGTCAGGCTCTGTGCTGACTGCCAGCTCAGAGCCTGGAGCCTGTTTCAGTCTGTGACTCCCTCTCTCTTTGACCCTCCCCTGCTCACGCTGTCTCTCTCTCTCGCCTTGAAATAAATAAAACATTTTAAAAAAATAAAAAGAAAACCTCTTTAGAAACACTGAAGGCATCATCTTAATTTTTTTAAATTAAACTTTTATGATTGTAAACTATCAAAATGTGTCACACTGTTTACAAATCTTTGTTCAAAAATATTTTGAGGTATATTTATGAAGTCAAAAGGTTACCTTTTTACTAGAGAATCACTATTTTAATATGCTTTTTCTCTATGTACATAAAACGTATAAGGAATGACAAAAGCATTGTCATGTAATATTGTAGACACCTGAGTCATAGGTTTAATGTCTACATTTAAAAAGTGGCAAGTTTAAGAAACAAAATTATAGCTATAACAGTCTTTAATTGGCTTTATAGACTGAATTACTAGTGTTTTTAATACAAGAGTTATTATAAGACTATGAGATCATGAAGTATTAAGCATTCACAAAGTGGGTTCATGGAAAGGTGCTAATTAATATAATCTTATAAAATTATTATTATTATTACTAACAACAATACTAATAATGAGTGATATGAAATACATTTAAAATATAGTTATACCATCTTATTTTCTATTATAATTCTCAGTAATTTTAAGCCGTAAAAGTTTGATTTTGTTGTCTTTTTAAAAATGTGAGATTTATATTGGTAACAAAAATAGTTAAAGGCTTCCTACTTAACAGAATTTTAATTAATTATACATTTTATTAATCATGCCATAAGTCTCTTTTTCCTCTTAAAATTTCAAATCCTCTTTTTAAAAAGTTTTGAAAATATTCTGGGGGTAGTCTATTCCCCTATTTCTTATGAGGAATACATTCAATGTACAGAAATAAAATTACTATTTCACACATTCTAATCTATAAATTACACAACTTTTCCTTGGCTACAGATCAAAGTTAAACACACAACATTCTGGAGAAAAAGGAAAGCACTGAGTCAGATCCCTGTCATGAAGCATAATCATATGATGACAAGAAATTTCATTTCAGTTATTATATTTATAAATTTTTTGTAAACGTAGCTTACAGTGCATGTAGAAACACAGCTTGTCCAAATACGAAACAAACATAAAGACTGTTTCATTCCAGTCTCTCCTTGTAAAAGTTAAGGGAACAGACTGAATGACACACTGGAGAAACACACGTCCAGGGCATGAGTGAAGACTTTATCAAACACTAAGCCTTTAATCATAATCATTTAAGTTAATGTACTTTAAAACCAACAGAACTAAAAAAATGGTAACATTAAGAAAATCCCATGTTCTGTTATTTTATAGGTAAAATTTAGTTTTGAACAATTTAAAAACTTGTGGCCAAAGAAGGATTCGCATCTGCTAATTGTGTCTCTCACCAATTTTCTAAATGGTAAGAATTGCTTCCATTATTGTTTTCAAAATATCCTTCCTTTGTGATTTCTGCAATTCCTTGAATTTCATAGATCACGTTTAAAACATTTTATTAAAATCTGGGTGGCAGTCAGACAAGAAGAAGAGGAAAAGAAGATTGGTTTAAAATGTTTCTCTGCTATTTGGGAGGCCACTTAATGTAAAATATAAATTCTCTTCTCCAAGGAAATATCTTTAAAAAGATTTATATCAGTGAGAGTAAGTAAGCTCTTTACTGGCATTATCCAAAAGAAATACACTGTGAGATATATATGTAATTTTAAACATTTTAATGACTACCAAAAAAAGTTACAAGAAACAGATGAAATTAATTTTAATTGTATATTTTACTTACACCAATACATCCAACATATACTTATTTCACCATGTAATCATTATAAAATTGTTAGAGATATTATACATTATTTTTACATATTAAATCAGAAATCCAGTGTGTATTTTATATCCCAAGCACATTTCAACTCATGCTAGCCACCTTCCAAGTGTTCATTAGCCCTTGCACAATGTGATGGAGCTCTAGATGATTGTGAGAAATCATGAGTATGCTAGGACTGCAGTACTACTTTAGAGCTAGTCAAGACCCTTGTGCTATCACAATAGAACAATGGAGCACACTGACCTTCCCCTCACCACTGAACCCCTAGGGAGTTGGTAAAGAACCTTTACCTCCTAATTTTCATCAACAAGTTGCAATGTAGAAATTAAATGGAGAAACCCAAAATTAGAGAAATTAAGGTGTTTATATAGAACAGATCTAGGCTGAATTTCTTTTACCTGGCCACAGCTGGAGAATCTTGCCTGGGAGCCTATTCTCAGCACTAGCTTTCAAATTCCATCTATCCTCTATGACTATGTCTTCCCTGATGGATTATTCCATCAACCTGTGTCCACAGCATCCTGCACATAGCTATCTCTTGATAATGTGCCTGTAAGTGTCTGTTACACTAACCTGACCTAATTAGAATCTACAAATATGAGTGGAAGAGGTAGAACTTGGTGTCCCTTCGATTAAAAGAAAATTCATTCTATAGATGTATTGTTCTTACCCTACAGAAGTACCTCACAGGAGTACTTACAAATAAAAACCAATCCGTGTGAGTTTAGACAAGTTACTTAAGCTCTTTAAGCCTCCATTTCCTTATCTGTAAATTTAGGAAAAGAATACAGTAATGCCTAACTCATTGGACTATTGTTGAGGCCAAATTAGATAAGGCATAGATCACATGTTTAGCAAGGGGATGAGCACCTGGTAAATGCTCAAGCAATGGTAGCCATAAACATGCTTAATCTTTAAAAGATGAGTAAAAGATAGAGTAGGATAATGGTAGATAATATATCTGTCATGTTCTAAAGCTGGAAAAAATGTGAATCATGTTAATGACTGTTGATTTTACCATAAAAAACACAATTTGAGATATATGGTCACTCTTAAAAAGAAGTAATGATTCTACTTCCTGCCAAGTCATTGGGTATAAATAACTTAGTAGCTTATATTCTTTAAAACACCCAAATTTACTGCCAAAAATATGTCTGCTCCTTTTCTGTTTGGAGACCTCTGTGCTGACAGACAGCATTGGCAATACTACATGATTGGAAAACAGAATGTAGAGTCAGGCTTAATGACTGATTCTCCATTCCTGAAACACATTCTCAGAATCACCTTCAAAACATCATTTGGAATTAGAGACTTTAAGCTCCTTTTATCTTTTATGCTCTTTAGAACCTCCACAGTAGCACAAAGGCTTGGGAATCTAAGTATGCTTTGGAGAACTATCAATGTATGCATGCTTTTATCAGATTGTACTCTAAAAATGATAATAATCACCACACTGTAATGAACAGTTGGGAGACAAAGTTTAGGTACATTATAGGAAACTTTTAGAGTAAAGTGAGTTTCCTCTCATGGGACAGGAATTTAAGCTAACTGCTCAAATGGCTAGACCTAGTCTCTATCCCTTTGTACCCATTTTAACAAAGTAGAATCACAACCCACTGATTTATTTATTTTTAAGTCAATTTTAAGAGCCTCCATGTTTTTAAGAACATCACTGGTTTTCTCAGTAAGTTCTTTTCCTACATATAATGCAATAGTAGTCTGTAAGTCAAGCCAACACAAATTATTACATTTACCAAACTATTGGGAAGTAGATCCATTTCTAAACTCATTTGGTATCTTGACCTATTCATCTTTATAGCTACCAATGTCAAGACAATATGGTCTACTAGGAATGTCGAAATTATTAAAAAAACATAATTGGGAATTAGATGCCCTGAGGCCAAATTCTCACTGCCTCCTAGAAGCTCCTGTAACTGGCACAAGCCCGTTAAATGCAGTGAGCTTCAGTTTCCTCATACATAACCATGGTTAATCTTTCTGTCTCCATGTGCCACATATAACTGTTAGGAGAGCCACATGAGAAATTGTTAAGCATCCTAAAGACAGATAACAATTATTTTATTTTTTAACAATTTAAATATTTTACATATATTTAATCACAATATGATATATTTTGGGTAGATGAGCCAAAGATTCATATAAAAATATTAATATCTATTTATGCCAAAAGTGCAGGTTAGTGAGTCCACTTAAAAATAATATCCCCCTTGTAAACATTTTGTCAATTTTCTTCAAATCACTTGTCTGCACTGTCCCAACTTCCTTCATGTGGAAATTATGCATTGGAAGTAGGTAGTGCAAACATTATTATTTTCATTCTTCAGATGTCAAAGTTGAGGCAAAGAAAGCAACTTAATCAGCCTAACTTAGATTTCCACTAAACAACACTGACAACAACAAAATCAGCCTTGCAAGAAATTTCCACTCCAACACTCATTTTCTGCTATCATAATTTTCCCAGGGTCAGATTCTTATAGCAATTTTCTAGGTTCATAATTACTTTAGTTGCATGCACAATTTGGGTAGTTAAGTAATTACTTGATTTGCACATGCAAATACTGCAATCATTGGCACATAAAAATAATGTCCTTTAAACATTTGGGTCCAATGGAGAACAAATGGTCAGGAAAATCAAAATTCCTGTGGTTCCCAAAAGGGATAACTATGAACAGAAAACATTACAAACTGTTCTCAAATGTTTAGAGAACCGGCTCACTTTAACCTAGAGAAAAGAAGCAACATGGTGGCATTCTTACTTCAAACTCCTCCTCTCTATTCAAAGAAGGTTTCCAGACACTGATATGCTATCTGGAACCATAAAAAAGTCTGAACTTAGATCGGAACACTGGAGTGTAAAAATACAGTCTAACCATTGGAGGGATTAGGGAGATTTAAGCAAATCACTTAATCTCTAAACCATTTAGTACTAATATCTAAAATGTGGGTAATAACATCAACCATATAGGGTTGAAAAGAGGAATAAATGAGATCAATTGTATGAAATTGTAAACCTTGTAAACCTGGACAAATAAAACAGATTATTATTAGGTTTGAGATGTATATGATACTATCAACTATCCCAACAGAGCAGACACACATTGTTTTTGTTTTTCTTGTTTTGTTGAACTACAAGCCACCTCTAAGGAAGCTTAGTAATTTTAGTACATTTAGGAGTATATCATGAAAGGGTTATGATGTTCCACTTATACCCAGAATTAATGTAGCATTTGTGTTATTCCTGTATCCAGTTTTTGATCCCATAATAGAGAGTGGGTGACAGAGAAACTAACAAGAATTTCAAGGAGAGAAAAAGTAAATGTCTGTGATGATTAGAAACTAGGCCGTCTAATGAAAAATAAAGGAACAAGATACTTTTCATTATCCCTCAACACTGATGAAAATTAAGGGGAACAATTTAGGGAAATTTTGCTATAACTTTTAAGGGATATGAAAAATTGCTGTACATTGAGTTGAAGAGGGAGCATGAGCTGAAAACACAGTCAGAAAAATGTTATTGATGATACAGTACAGAATTGTCTAAAACTAAAGCTGCAAGATAAAAGAAAATGTTTTCATCAGAGAGTCTGCACTATTTTCTTGAGGATGATTAACAGAAATATTTACAACTTTTGATATGGTCAACATATGAGAAAGCCAAAAAATGAACTGAGGAACAGGTTTAAAGATTTTGCAGGAGATGTGATTTTACTTTTATTGTATTTTATTATTTTCTAAATTTAAATCCAAGTTAGTTAACATATAGTAGAATAATGGTTTCAGGAGTAGAATTTAGTGATTCATTACTTACATAAAACACTCACTCAGTGCTCATCCTAAGTATCCTCCTTAATGTCCATCACCCATTCAACCCATCCCCCCACCTAACACCCCTCAGCAACCTCAGTTTGTTCTCTATATTTAAGAGTTTCTTATGATTTGCCTCCCTCTGTTTTTATCTTATTTTAGAATTGTCACACTTCATCCTCCTTTGTTCACAAAGGAAAACTACATTGTTGAAAATATGTGACAATGTCCTTTTTCTGATTCAGAAATCAGTAGGAATCCATGGAAAAAGAGTGGCTTTGGAGACAGAGAGACATCATTATACTCTTGTCCCATGACAAGATGGGTGCATGCATGGATCTGGAAAGGTATTAATACACAACTTCTTGAAATCTTTAGTTTGAAAGTACCGAAAACATTCTCGAATTCCTAAAGTGAAGCACAGAGTGAGATCACACACAGCAGTATCAGGATTACAGCAGTATCACTGAGACCCAGTTTCTTTCTGTCATTTAGATACATCCAGATGGCTACATATGGTGGCAGGATGGCAGAAGTAACTCCAGCCTGCCCTCCTGACTCAAGGACAGAGGGGAAGGGAAACTGTTCCACAACTTCCCATAAAAATATGTGTTTTAGTTCAATGATTCTGATGGGTCCAAATGTAATCAGAGCAAACAAGGCATCTGAGGGACTGTAATTCTACCAAAACATATGAGCTGAATTTTGGAGGTCTTCCAAAGAAATTCTGCATATGCTTTTCTAGAATTCTGGGAAATAGATGCTGGTGGGGAAACAATAGATACCCACTATAAGAGATTTAGGGCTAAACCTATCTAGGAGCATAATAGTGAATAGGGAGGGCTTCTTTGATAACTTTTCCAGGGTTTATGTTCCAAAGTTCTTATTTTCATTTTTATCACTTACTCACAAGGAGAATCTGCATCCATCAAATATTGCCCTTCATTAGGGGTCTCTAGACACTTTCAATTCCACAAGAAAGCTGTGCAGCTACCTGGAATGGGCAAGCCCTTTGTAAAGCCAAATCCATGTGGGGTCATATCCCACACCTTTAATTTAGCTGTTTGCCCTTATGAAAGTTGATGACCACTGCCTGTATGCCTTAGAAATATTAGCAGTAAAACAGGAATAATAACCCTTATTCTGAGGATAATGGTAAGGACTAGAGATGTAAGAAAATCCTAAAACTGGGTCTGATAGGTAGTGGATACTCAATAAGTGATCATGATTACTCTACATAGTTTGGTCCAAGTCTTGTCAGCTATATTTTCTTGGGCTTCCTCTCCCACCCTCAGCACTATATCCCATCCAAATGCCAATATTCAAAGTGGCTGTCATCTGACTTTCAGGATTTGGAAGTCAGTGGTCCAAACAGAGCTAGAGGCACAGCATATCAGTTTGTAAATCACTGAATGGGGCACCAATTGTGCAAAGACCAAGGAAAGAAAGGTTGCCATTATAGAACAAGTCCTCATCATTTTTGTTGATGAAGATTTCTCTGAGGTGTTGAAATGCACACGTGAAATTCTGAGAAAGAACCAAATTCAAGTGTTTTATGAAATGAAAGCACTGTAGGAAAGCTGGTTCACTAAAAATTAGTTGTTCCTTATTTATCAGCAAATGACCAGCTGCAACAGGTTAGCCTGAAACCTCTTGCTACTTGACCTCATCAGCAACCGCCCCGCAATAGGTCACCATTGCTTAATTAGACAAGGGAGTTTTCAAATGTAATCTCTTTGCACTCAGCAGGCCCTGGGTCAAACAGAATCTGACTAACCTGCAGCTTGTGTTTACACAGCTTCCAACAGTTCAAAAAGCCAAGGGAAGATCAGAAGCTTATCTTCCAGTCAACAGGGGAGGGAGGATAAGTGGAATTTGACAGAAGGTTGTAATCATCCACATTGGGGGTTGAGGGGAAGACCTGCTCATCTGTTTTTAAGCGTGTTAGGACAAGATGTTACATTTCTAGAAACCCAGATGCAGAAAAAGGTGGGCAGATGCCATTCTTGTGGTTTAATTAAGAAAGAAAGTAAAGATCTAACCTAAGTCCAGCTTTCTTAACTGAGCCTCCTCTGGAGAAGCGAGGGTAGAGGTGGGGAAGGCTGGTGGAGAGGATGAGCCCAGTGGGATGTGCTGGCCAGCGTGTGGCAGCTGTTCACGGTGAGTCCTATTCTAGCTCATGGCCATATGTTCCAGTTCTTTTGGAAAATTACCTCCAAATAACAGATCACGAAAGAGCAACTCCGACAAGCCCTATAATTTACTCCCAAGAGGAAATTCTTCATTCATCAAGTGTACAGGAGGCTAAATTAGTTCTATACCCACGTGGGCCCTGGTTGGCAATTTTGTGATGGTAAGCCCTACCTTGGGGAGGAGTCCAGCCAGAAGAGATGGTGACCATGGCCAGCCTGTTGCCCAGCTGGATCAGACCACATATTGTACCACAGATTGGGTAGAGTTCCTGGGGAATATCTCTGGGATATCTATGTCACTACTTTTTTTTCAGATGCACATTTTTAGGGTTTGTGGGGAATGAGTGGATATGCTCTCTCTCAGCCTGAGGTTGCCAGGGCATTCTTCACCAGGAGGCAGATTAGACTTGTCAGAGTACAAGGTGGGATTAAAGTTAAATACAACCTTTAAAAGATGCTTCCATTTCATTCTCAGCTATTAAGCCAATATACCAATAATTATAAATACACATATATTATACATAACTTTTTAAAATTTGTTGTTTTGTTTTATTTCAGCATTTGTTCCATGAATCTATTCACAGCCTGGAGTCCAGCTCCACTGATGGTGCTCATTAAACATGAAACAAAACAAAACACCTTAGGAAACATTTAAAAGATAGATATATGTTTGAGAGGACACCTCTTTTCCTTTAGACAAGTCTTTATTTTTATGGACTTTGTTTTTTTCTTTTAATTGAGAGGTAGTTGAATTCCTCAGCTGTACTGAACATTTCAAGAAGTCTATAAATAAACCAGAAGTTTTCTTTGTGCCTAATCAACAGGTTGCCTAAAACAAGAGACTTTTTTTATATTCCCTACATTTTAAGAATGATGTTGCTAAAATTGGGCTATACTCTGAAGTTGAAAATCTTGTTCCTCTTCTTAGAAATCGAGTTCACTGCCTCCATCTAAGAATCTGAATAAAATGACACACTTCTCGTAGTATCTTTTCAGCAAATCTCATTTGTATCTAAGAGACTTCTTTATGCTTAGGTTTTATGAGTAAGCAGCCATTCCTTCTGTAAATCAAGTCTGCTTTGTGACTTCACAAACCATTACAGGCAGAACATGTTTGAAAAGAAGGTTTACTAATTTGGGGAGAAAAGGATTCTGTAGAAATAGAACTAAATGCTTTCACAAATAGTACAACAATTCAAAAGTAAAATTTGGATAAAAGTGCTGCATTATAAACATATATAAAAGTTCAAATAAGCTATGCAAATAGAATTTGTTGATTGGTACAACTTTGTCAACTTATTTCCTGTTTTTGATTCCCAGGTGCCCATGAAGACTGCTGCTGGCATCAGATCTCTAAATTTGAACTCAGAGACTACAAAAATGGTCAGCTATTTGAAGTACAGAATTCTCTGCTCTGAAAAAAAGTCTCACTAAAGAAATTCCTTAAAGTATTCTTTAAAAAATCCCTGAAAATGACTGAATTTATTACCAATTGCAGAGACTAATAAAAGCAGTTTAGTATATATAACTTATTCAATGTATTCATGTCTAATGAGGCATTCCTGACATGACTTACCTACCTTCTTAATTTCTATTTATAATTTTTTTTTTCTTAGAAGGAATGGGTAAGAAGAAGAGTTGGAACTCACTACAAACCATGCATGGTCAATTAGAGGAGAGGATGAAGCTGAATTCATTGCTCCCTCACCTGGGTGCCCTCAGCTTAGTCTATATTTAACAATTCACCACTTAAACAGCAAACAGAGACAGGGGTACTGGCTAGGTCTGTGAGATAAGCCAAGATTCAGAAGGTGTGTATCATTTAAAGTCAGATAAAAAATAGAGCATAACCACTGGTCTTGACTCACACTGTAGACACTGTAAACCCCAGGCAGACAGGGTCAGGTCTACCATAGAAATGTAAATCCTGAGTATGGCAAATGGAGGGTAAAAGTCAAGAGAGAGCTAAAATTTCCATCCTTCTTTGACCCATGCATCACATATTTTTCAAGTTGGACATTTGACATTGAACAAAATCTCTACACATTGTTATTTTTTGGCAAGAGAGCTCCTCTAAGAAAAATTTCATCAGTCTGTGATAAATAAATGAAAGATTCTGAAGTCTGACATCTTCCAACTACTAAGAGCAGCTTGTGGGTGTGGAAGAAAAACTGTCTCAATATAACTGCAAAGTATACTCTCATTTATTTCACAATCACTGGGCATGCATTATACACCCAAGTACTATTCTATTTGACAATAATTTGCCAAAGAATAAGACAAGACAGTCAATAAGAAAATATATATACCCACAAATTATATCATGATATGCACTAATGGGAACAGAATCATGTTCCAGAAAGTGACTTGATTGATGACTGCAATGTATGGGTAGTCATGGAAGCCCTCTCTTGGGAGGTGACATCTAAGCTGAGACCTGAATGACAAGAAAGTGTAAGCCACATGAAGAACTGGGATAACAGGGCAGCCAAAGGAAACAGTGAATACAGAGGCTAAAAGACAGGAATAAGCTTGGTCTATTCTGGGAATGAAGAGTGTGACAAGGTGCCTTTGAGAAAGGAGAGATGATATCAGAGATAAGGAAGGACCAGGGCATACACAGCTTCATCAGCCTAGGTGATAGCATGACTTTTGTTTTAAGCACCATGACAAAATACCAGAGGGTTTGAAATTGGAAAATCGCATGTGATTTAGACTTTTGGAATATTACTCAGGCTGCTGTGCCAGAGTGTATTGAAGGCGACATGATGGACAAAAGAAAAGGCTATCACAGTGGTGACAGAAGGAAAGATGGTGCTTGTACAGGAACAAGAGCAATGAAAAATATGAGCCAATGTATGTAGGACATACTTTCTTAGTAACAAAGGTAACTTTTTATTGATAAATAGGAAGTCATATGTGAAGGGAAGGAGAATTAAAAGCTCGGGAAGGACTATTTGGTTCTCTCTTACCTAATTTATTCTGCCTATTCTACCCACTGACAGAAGAAAAGTTAATGAAATTGCATTCATAAAATCTTTCTCTTAGTGCTTACCAGTCTATATTTCAACAGAATTTCACATCCTTTACATTATATTTCAAATAAGAATGGTATGCTTCACTTAGGACAATAAAAGACTATGATTTATGTGGCTGTTTAAAATTTTCAAATAAAAGCTTGGCAGTCATCACAAGACACAAGCAATTTCATCTCCTAATATGTTCCTTTAAATGACATTGTGTTGAGCAGGAAGAAAACCAAAATTATGCTTACTCTGACCATAAATTCCGGAAATTGGAAAATGGTCTTTATGTATAGCTGATCAGCACTGAGCACAGAGGACATGCCATGTAAACCTGCACTATAAAAGAAATATATGTGTAGCTTGGATCTCTGAGGAGTCTCTGAATGAGAGGGTTCTCTGCCACCTTTTGAACTAGGCAGATGTTTCCAAAGCTCTCTAGAGCAGTGTTGTCTGGCTAGGAACATAATGTGAACCACATATGTAAATTTACATTTTAAAAAAGTGAAATTAATTTTAATAAAATATTATATTTACCCCAATGTATCTGAGATAAAAACATTTCAACACGTGATCAACAGGAAAATTATTAATGATATATTTTACATATTTTTTCTACATACTAAAACTTTGAAACCTGATATATAACAATCTAGTTGGATTAGTCACTTTCCAAGTGTTCACAAGCCACAATGGCTAATGGCTACTGTATTGGACATCACAGCCCTAGAATATATACAATCCCTTGTCAGCAACAATTTGCTCTCAAATATCCAAAAAGAAGATAACTGATGTCACATCATAGACATGAACTATTGGTACTTCATAAACAGGCAACTATGAATTGCCTAAAAGATCTGTAATAACATAGCCTAAGAATGACAATCTTGACTTGTGAGAAAATACAGCCACATATTAATAACTCATGGCTTCATTTGGACTATGTTTTGAAGTTTCAGTTCTTTGCTTTATTACACTTGGAACTGAAAAAAAGAGACACAGGGGAAAAAAAGAAAAATTAGAAGCTGATGGTTTTATTCTATTTTTTTAAAGGATGAGCTGCAAAGGACAATATAATTATCTCTAAAGTTATTTTTCAGAGCTGCTGAACATCTATGTCTGAACTTACCCTTCAATGTTTAAGTGATTATACCTAATGTGTCTCAAGGAAGAGATTCTGTAGGACAAGATTGCGGCTGGATGCCAAAAGAGGCATTTTGGTACTTCTAGGTTGCAGGGAATTGATATGATTCCTTTGGCACCACTATAAAGGCTGACATGGCATACACCTAAATAGTACATGCCTCCTGAACTGGAGGCACTGTATCAGTATCATCTGCACCATTGTTACCAGGTGTATCCTGGGATGGGCTTGATGACCAACATCTCTGCAAGCTAAGAGGCTTTGTGAACTTTCCATGCAAGGTGACATTAACTGATGATACCAATATAACTGTTTTTCCAAAATCAGCCTGAACATCATATTTACAATTACAATTTATTAAAACTGCAATAGCTCCTGCTGACAATGTATTGATTTAAGAAAGAAACAAACACAAGGAAACTTTAGAACTAATCACCCTGAATAAAACAAGAAAGAATGGTGCCACATGGACAGAAACTTCCACAGAGTGGAGGAATAATATATGGATGTTTTCATATATTATTTAAACTGGATACACAATCTTTCAGTGAAAACGCATTTTCTAGGAACATAGCTAAAGACTTCACAATTTTCCAAAGCCTCAAAGACTCTTACAGAATGAAATAAAGGACTGTTAATAAGTCAGAAATAATGCTTGGCATACTCAGGCTACCAGGTAAATATATGAATAGTAAAGACATAAAATTAGGCACATTTGTTTTTCTCAACCGACATTTTATTAAATGAATGAATGAGTGAATATATGCATGAATACATACATAGTAGGATTTAGAGTGAGCCATTAGCTTTTGTTTCTAAAGTTTTTTACTTTATTGTAGATGTTTTTACAAGGAACAGGAGGTTTGCAGAGTAAAAGCCAGTAACGGTAGCTAACTTACTTGGTTGGGGAGAGATTATTATACATTCTCCCTTTTCTTGCTTACTTCATGCTTTTAAAGGCTAATGAATACTTTTTATACTCATTATACACCTCTGTAGGCAGTTATATATATGTGTTCATGGTGGGTTAGAATGAGGATTTCCTTCTTTTCACTTCCATTCCCATGAAGGAAGCTGTCAGAGTGGATGTACATAAGGAACCAGCATTTGAGGCCTCCAGACAGGCCAAAGGACCACATTCTGCCTTAATGCAGAGATAAAGGAATGCAACCATGCTTATCTTCTTCATTTCTGAAGTTAGCACATAGCCACAAACCCAGCATCCTTTTTCTAACTGTTAAAATTAATAATTCTTTTCATAAGGAAAAACTTGATATATCAAAGAATCATATTTTAAGTGAAGAAAGAAAGAGACTGAAGTAAAATAAGTTTGAATCTGGTAGCAAGTTTTATTTGCTTTCCACTATCTGAGGCAACAATCTGCACTTTCTAATATGTATGAAATAAAAGTGTCTCCATTTATAAATATTCTCTGTGATGCAAAGTAATAAGCAATTTCTAATATGAGAAGATGACCTTACATTAGGGATTGCTTTGGGAAGAAGAAGCTGCATTTTAATAAGAAGTATGATGGAATTGAGTTTACCCTTCTTCCTTTATTCTTTTCTTTCCTTGGAATATCCACTGTAATAACATCATGTCTAGGCCCCAGGCTCAGAAGACTCTACTCTTCGCCAATTGCAGGCTTGTTTCCCTAAATTCCTTTTAAATGTTCTTCAGTCTCTACTTGAACAACCTTACTGCCTCTCAACATAGTTTTTGTTTTCCTCCTTCATGGAGAACTCTATTCATTAAGAAAGTTTTAACTTATGTTGAGTCCAATGGTTTCTACATATAAAATATATCTTCTGGTCTTTGTTCTTATTAAATAATGTACAAAGATAATCCCTCATTCTATACCCTTAAGAATAGCTATAGCAAACATAGAACAAGTATATAACATGATTATAGCACTTAAGAAAGATGGAATCTAAGGGGAAAGGCAGAATTAACAACCAGTGAAAAGTTAGCTACTGGAAGGGGCCCGGCCTGTGGCTCTGTGTATAATTGAATTAAGCATCCATAAAGATAGGTATAGTAGGAAAGATTGCATGGAGAAGAATAAGCCCAGATAAGAAGAAGTAAAATAGAAAATCTCTGAAGATGCAGCAGGGGGAGGAGCAGGAAGGAGAGACAACTGTTGGAATTTGGATAAACTACAGGTCACACACAAAAGAACACTTAGTAGACACCTACTGATACAGATAGACTGTTTTCCACTAGTCAAGTGATGTACACAGAAGTTAAGATATATGGCAAGTCTAAATCATTTTAGGAATAATGTTTCTTGAAAAGTAAGAATTGAATGCAAGTATTGAACATTTAATTCTGTTTTACTTTTCAATTATGTTTTATGCTTGCTTTAGCATGTACATCAATTTACATCAACTTCACAAATTTCTATGGATATCTGCAAAACTTCAGTTTATGCTTTTCTTATCCAAAGTATGTATTTTAAATGTATTTTACATTTTTGTTTTCTCAATACCTATCAGCAGTAGGATACCTGAGTTCCTCGTTTTACTATACACCTTTGCAGAATCAAGCTTACATATGCCATGTAGGATTTAAAAAATTGTAGTCGATCTGCTTTTGATTTAAAAGAAAGGCTTCCTGTATATAGCCACAAGCCCAGCCTTTCTAACTGACATGACAGAAGCTATATTAGCCAAAAATATACAATATTAATGCATTTTCTTCACTGCATCCAAAAAGATATTGAATGACTCTCTAAAATTCATTTTTCATCTTATCTCCCACCTCTTCATTCAAAGTCAATGGCCAATAACATTTCAAGGAGGTTGGTAGACAGATACTTATGTTAAGGAAATAGTACAAAATTAAAAAGAAACTTTTGAATCTCATGGGATTCTTGGCCACTAAGGTATAATTAAGTAGGCCTAGGACTGCATAGGCCTAGATTTGAATTCCAGTTTTGTCATTAATTAGGTTATATGAACTTAGGTCTACCACTCTGGAGGCCTGTTTCCTAATCTGTAAAGTGCAGATAATTATAATGAAGATTAAATAAAACAATTATATTTAAAAAGGACCTTATAGGGGCATCTGGGTGGCTTAGTCAGTTGAGTGTCCAACTCTTGATTTGGGCTCAGTTCATGATCCCACTGTCATAGGATCAAGCCCTGCAGCCAGCTCTGTGCTGAGCATTGAGCTTTCTTGAGATTCTTTTCCCCCACACCCACTCGTTCTCTCACATGCTCCTTTTCTCTCTCTCTCAAAATAAGTAAATAAACATTAGAAAAGAAAAGAAAAAAGAAAATTAAAGAAAAGAAAAGGGGCTCAGTCATTAGGTGTCTGACTCTTGGCTTCCACTCAGGTCATGATCTCACAGATCATGAGTTCGAGCCCCATATCGGGCTCTGAGCTGAAAGAGCAGAGCCTGCTTAGGATTTCTCTCTCCCTCTCTCTATTTCTCTGCTTCTCTCCAGCTTACTCGCTCACTCTCTCTCTCAAAAAATAAGCTTAAAAAATAAATAAATAAAAAGAAAAGGACCTCATAGAGCATCTGGCACACTGTAGTCATTCCAGGAAAACCCTACTTCCTTGATTCATTTATTCTTTCATACATCTCCACAAATATAGACACCCAGTTCTTTCTAAATTCTTTTAGACTTAAATAAAACTGAAGAAGTAGAACCAGTTTATGTGGAAAAAATTGCAATTTGGGCAGTTTGTCACATACTTTACTTCTGACTTGCTATCAAATGGTGAGGCCATCTGAGCTGACTTCAATCTTTTAAGCAGGGCTGCCATATGTTTTGTTCTGATATTGCTACCTGGATTTGAAGACAAAATCCTGGATGTCTTCCGAGGAGAATTTTAAGCAATCTAATGGTGAGGTGTAAGGGAAAGCTATTATTGAGTCTCTCATGTGGAAGAAATTGATCATATTTATTTCTAAGGTAACACTGTAAAGTATGGCTGCCTGGAGGCAAAATTTTAATTCCTAAACCATTTCACTTACTCTTTGCAAGTCTGATTTGCCTCACAAATGCTAGCAAAAAAATAACTGTTTTCCTTAATATATGATACAGTGTTCCACTTACCATCCAACTCTAAATGTTAATTTTACTTTTTTATTCGGTATTCTAAAAGTTTCAGATAATTATCGTCTTATGATTTCAACTCTGATCTGTCCTCTAATTTCTGGTTTTAAGTTATATTAGCTATTCTTCAGAAATGCTTCACAATGGCTTTATCTTTATTCTTTTATTATCCACTACAAGGCCCACTTTTAAAACCATCCAAATGCCTTATGTCCAACAAAGTTTACATGACACCTCTGTGAGCAGGCTTTAGTTTTGGATTTTGATGCTCAAAGTAATGTAGTATTTCAGACTCTTAAAAAGAATACCTGGTCTTAATCTTCATATAAAATAGGCAAACACTTACATGTAACTTTTATATAAATCTATGGCTATAGAAATATTTCACATCTATATATTTAAAACTATGTAGGTTTAGAAATTAAATGGAAAATTAAACACATCATCTTAAAAACTCAGAAACCTTAATGTAATTTGTGTAGCCTTCCACATCATCAAACTTTAGCTCTTCAACCTTAAATGACTATGATTTTTGGCTCTTGAGTTGCCAATACAAATCAAGGACTACAGAAATCTTCCCCACAGACAATATCTGTGTCCACAACTTCAAGAAGTTAAGAATGAACTTTATCTCAGCCAGGCTGACAATGATAAGATTTGAAGAAGGAGAGAAGATTGACCACCCACAGCCCTGCTGTCTCCAAAGCAAATCTAGACAGACTTGCAAATACCACTATCACAGTACTAGTAGCATCTTGAAACTAACTGTCCTGTTGATTGGCAAGACATCAGGGAATTTTATCTAAATGTCTAAGAACAGGAAGGAAAGGAAAGCACACACTTATTTTCATTTAAATGTAGACAACTTCTACCTTTGACCCTAGGGTGGAGGAATGGAGCACATATTTATTCACACTGTTTTTTTTTTTTTTTCTTAGAGCTAATATGCTCTAAATGGAGCTAATATGCCCATAAATATCTCTCATGATTTGATTCTTTTTTCTTTTAAAGAATGCCTGGGAGATACTAAACTGAGGACCTCCCCTTAGAAAACCACTTAGGACCTGAAAAGAGGTGAGGTGTCTGTATGCTTATGAACACTGCCAAAGGTAATAGGGTGGCAGCTGACAGCCCAGGAAGTGAATCACTGCCTTTGTTGGTTTCTATTTTGTCAGCAGAAGGAAAACTTCAAAAATAACCCACAAAAAGAAATCAATAAATAACCTATCATCCATTTCTGGGACCCTTGTTTCTAGTTTCCTCCATCTCTCCCATCCCTATTATTAAATGAGTCAATGGTGGAAAAACTCCAAATGTCTCATGTTGAGTTAAACTGGGTATTTAATCATCTTAGTTTCAGTGCATATGGTAAAAAAGAAGCCAACAGAAAGAATATACTGGCATTGAGAGAAGTGAAAAATTTGAGCAATATACCATAGTCTAACAAAATAATCCTATAAATTGAGATCATGTTCAGCCCCTGCACAGCACAGCACATATTATAAAAGGAAATTTAGTTGCTAAAGAACATGAGATATCCTCCTCTGCCACTGATCAGGTTTCTGGAAGGACACACTGTGGTTAGTAAATACATTTTTTTGGTTTATAATTATGTCTAATTGCTTTCCAGTATAGCATGATGAAGCCTTCATCACTTAACCCTCCAAAACATCTAAAGTATCCAAAGATTTAGTAAATCATTGCCAAAATACTCATACATCCAACAAAAGTAATCCAGAAAACTGTATCTGCACCTTCTCAGGCAGAATAATATTTAGGAGACTTACTCTTACACAGCCATGTTGTGCCATGGTGAAGATATTTCAGATTTTACCTCCTTAACATTTAGATTCACACACACTATTTTTACCTTCTTCCAAGTTTCCTGGATGACTGAAGTCCTTCCAGTCTTCAGTTAGTCATATCCCACAGTCAACTAATTTTCAGATGCTGGGATAATGACAAAGAATGAGATCATGATGAACTTCTAAGACTGAAATCCTATCTTTATCAATGAGGACACAGTTACTATTTCGTGAGTCACCCCAAACTGCCTCTTGCATTTGGTGGCAGAAGGTCTAGAGGGCAAGCTTCAGAAGCCTTTCTTGAGTTACTGATGTAGGAATTGGGAAGGTTGTAAGTTGTTTTGACCATGTCACTCATTTAGAGTTCACTTCTCACACAGGTTACAAATCTATTCTATATTCCTAAAGTAGTTGGTTACTATTAAGATGGATAATTCTCCACCTCATTATATGAAAGAGGCATCATTTTCAAGATCTCGTAAAGTCCCATGTTAAATTCCGCTGAAAGTCACAGATTCCATCTAAAGCTCAAGAGCGATTTAGGGGCCATCTAACAAATTTATGAGTCAGCCAGAGGTGATGGAGAAGAGAATACAATTCTCCTCTTCATCCTGCTTCACCAGGTACAGTCGCAAATGTCAACATCCAACTCCTCTAGAGCAGTCTTCACTGGCTGCATCTTCAAATAATCAAATTTGGAGATTTGCTAGCACACTCCTTGGTGAGACCCACTTTATATTTGGTCTATCATTGCACTACATAAATTCATAAATGCCCAGGGGTCAAAGTAGCTCTCCTAAATGACAACATCCATAGTACTGTGCATGAGGCTGGTGATTGACTAACTCCTGTACTTCTATTTCATCATAAACCAAGACGATATGCTTTAGTCTAAAGACAAAAGAATGGGGAATGGCTGAGAAAAAGAATACAGGTTCACAAAGGAAGCTCTAAGCTACTATCAATGAAATTATTAAAAGATCAATGCTGTTCTAAGAAACACAAGAACAAGGAGTTCCCAATATAAAATTAAGTGTAATCAAAGGAGAGAAAATAAATAATTCACATGCCAGAGAATGGTAATTCCACATGTCGGTCAGTGGCAAACAACTGGCTTTGTGAGATGGATTTAACCATGTGTATCTCATATTTTTGTGGTATGTCTCGCTGTCACCATGTTTCAAGCTATAATATTATAAGTTACAGGAAAGAGTAGAAGAATTTATAGTGCTTTGGAATCATAGTTCTTGTGTAAAATTAACGTTTAGAACTACTCCTATAAAGGGGTTGCCTTTCCATATTTCAACAATGCAGAATAAGGAAGGAAAAAAATATATATATATACACATGCTGTATTACAAATTGAGGCTAGAAACCCCTTAAAGTTAAGGGGTGCCTGGGTGGCTCAGTCTGTTGGGGGTCTGACTTTGGCTCATGTCATGATCTCACAGTTCGTGGGTTCAAGCCCCACATCAGACTCTGTGCTGACAGCTAGCTCAGAGCCTGGAGCCTGCTTTAGATTCTGTGTCTCTCTCTCTCTCTCTGACCCTCCCCAGCCCATGCTGTCTCTCTCTCTCAGAAATCAAAAAAAAAAAAAAAACAAAAAACCAAACATTAAAAGAAATTAAAAAATAAAGTTAATTAGCAGTCATAGCTCTAAAATGCCAAAATTGTTTAGTGTTGATTTGGCATGTCTATATTATATTTCTATTACTATATTCTACATTATTATTCTATATCACTATCTGTATTTGTGATTTACATATATCACCATACATTATAGTACAATATAGAATATGACAACATACTATATAACTAAATCTGTATTATTATATTTTGTAATATATTTCTCTTACTATAATCCACTTCTTTATCTTTGCATGGGTTTAAAAGAGAAAGTTCAAAAGCTAAGAGACTTTTCTGACACATAAATTATAATAAAATTTTATTCTTTTCACTGAAGGAACCCAATACACACTGCAATGGTAAAGCACACCTGAAGAGGATTCAGAATGAAATCTTTTGACATTATTGTCAAAGTCAAACATTGCAATTCCCCTATCCCATTCTTTTATTGGCGATTTCATGATATCAATGGTTCCTTAACTTGTGGCTTTTCTGCATCAGACATTTCAATGACAATTACTGCTGGGCAAATTCTAAGTTTATAACACTCACGTCCAATTCCACTCCTAAAAAAATTCTAAAATAAGGTTAACTGGAAAGTGTAAGCAGCTTGTTTTGGCCATGTTAGTTCTGATCTGACCTCAGAACCTAGGTACTGAAGTGGAATATGGCAACTACTAGATGATTATCAGTGGACTATTGTGTTAGAAGCGGCTAGCACTGGGCCTGAACTATAGGAATCAGCAGTATTATCGAACTGCAGACTACAGTAGGAAATCCTAGAGTGGGAGAAATTATTCTGAGTAAAGGAACAGCCACATAGCAAGATCAGTTGACAGTTTCATATTTAAGTTGGCCATTGAACACATACATTTATCTCTTCTCCTGCCCCAAAACCCATACAAAAAGAAAAATAAAAAGAATAAATTTAAGGCAGCAGTGGAAAACCGAGTTACATCAACTGACTTAAACAATGAGAAACATCCAGAAGATACACAGTTGACGCGAAGCCAAAATGGTGAAGAACCCACAGCACAACACAGGCTTAGACAGAATTGGTTTTTAAAACCTGTGAAAAGTTCTGACTATAACTTTACATTAATCTGATACCTAAGCTTTAGAAGGAAACTGTGATAAGGAGTAGTGGAGTATGTCAGTAGACAACAGAGCAGTCTAGCCCCTAAGGCTAGACTAAGGCATTTGCCTTCAGGGGCATTCAGTCTTTCTGAGCAAAGTTGATGATCTGCCCAGCAATAATTCCAGAGATGCACTGGGGCTGTGAGAAGGAAAGCAGTACTGCAGGCAAGTTTCTGTCAAGACTAAGGATAAGAAGACTTGTCCCTTAACACTCCAGAGGGCAAATTCTCTCTCTGCCCTAAAGGAAAGCCAACCTAGCTACATCACCTGCTCCCAACCTGCCTCCCTCGTACCCTACCTGCTTCTCTTCAGAGCCAGAGAGCTTGTAATTACCCTCAGGGTATAATCTTTTCCCATTTGTGTCACAAATACCTACTTCAATCACTGATACTGATAAATTAAGCCATCACTTGCAAGTGTAAACAGATATGCCAGAATAATCAATTGAAGAAACTTGTATGCAAGAGAGACAAAAACTGAAATAATGAACTAAGTCAAGAGAAAAGGAAGAAGCCAGAGCATAGAATATAACTATAAAATAAATGTAATCAGTCTCTGCAGATCAATAATAGTACATATCATGGAAATAGGTTTGGGTGTGAGTGCCTAGTATCTATAATTAAATATGATTATCAGGGATTTCTTGTATACATTAACATTTATAATCACAGTCTTAGATCATTTTTAAAATCTCCCAATCTGAAGACTCTTGACTCTATTTCAAGTGCAGTTCCTGTGTCTAATACTTCTCATGCAATACAAACAAAGGTAAGAAATTAAAATATTCTGAACTTCTGAGAAATCACAAATAATGCACTGGTCCACTGAATGTCAAGCCCAAAGGCATTTAAGGACCAGCAGTGTGGAGACTGGCTTGCTGTAAATAGCACACATGTTCTTTCAGTCTTTGGATCATTTATCATTGTCTCTCTCTATGGTGTTCTGTGCTGAGATGGCAGGGAAATCTGGGGTCTTGAAACACAAGTAAAAGACTATAGTACTTGTAAAATGCTTGGCCAGAAGTTAGCCTTCAATAGAGTACCTGGGAATACTACCTGGGAGCAAATCACACATAATGCTTTTTCTCAACACTTGATTTATCAGGCTAAAGGGTCTTTTAAACAATGCTGGACCCTACAGCACAGAGAGCCTAAGGCTAAGTGGGACAATTGTTAGAATAGCCCACATGGAGGAACTGCCTGAGAAAAGCCAGCTTCCAAATGGGGATTTTCATCTGTGTTTTGTATTCACTTTAATCCTCTAAGTATTTTCAGTTTCCTATGAAAGAATTGAAATTTCCTGAACAATACTGCCAAGAGTTATTATCTCTTTCACTTACTTTCAAAGAATCTTTCTCTGTTAAAAAGGCTTATATCAAATCTGAGCATTATTAAGATTACATGCAGCTCCTCAGACATCCACCTAATTGAAAAGAACAGTCCAGAAAGAAAAAGACAGACTTCTATATTCACAGAACTGTATGGGACAGGTTAACCCTGGGGGGAGGGGGAGGAAGCTAATGGAAAATCACTGGAAAAATGGTTTTCCAAACTTTATTTTTCAATTTATTTATTTTGAGAGAAAGAGAGAAAGAGTGAGAGAGAGAAAGAGATTGAGACTGAGAGAGGGAGCATGAGCAGGGGATGGGCAGAGAGAGGAAGAGAGAGAATCCCAAGGAGGCTCCGCACTGGCAGTGCAGAGGATGATGGGGGCTCAAACCCATGAAGTGATAATGACTCGAGCCAGAACCAAGAGTCAGCCACCCAAATAAGCTACCCAGGCACCCTGGCTTTCAAACTTTTTATGTAGATGTTGTTACCAGCCTTTTGGTACACATATGCAGATAACTTTTCCATTAAAAACAAAAAAGGTTTTCTGGAATAGATGCCTCTGTGTTTTGCTCTGTTTCATTTATTTTCATGCATAGGATTTCTGCATCATTTCCAAATTGTTCATATTGAGTCCACTTCCCTCATCCTGTAAGGCCCTTGAGTCAGATTCTACATACACCATTTATTGGCTGATCACTTGGCATCAGTTCTTTCAATGAGTCATTCATTTTTTCAACAAGAATTTATGGAGTTTATCCTCTTTGTCAGGCAATGTTCAAGGTGTCAGAAATACAAAGCAGCCCTCAAGCCTCATGCACTAACACCAGCCTTCCGGACCCAGGCCTTCCTTCCAGATATCTGAAACATTTGCGGGCAACAGAGAACCCTAGCAAGTGGGAATAGTGAGTATTGGTGTTCAGTTTTAATGAAACATCAATGAGCACGATTCATGATTCTACTTCCACAAGTTTTAGAGTTGATTTCACATCCGTTTTCTCAAAACTTCCAAGAGTTACAAAGTCAATTTATCTGAGGACCAAGGAACCTGGCCTTCCTAATACATTTATGTGTTAACTTCTAAGACCAGGTGTTAGAGTGACAGACACCTGTGGCTCCTAAATGTTAAGATTTTATATAAATTCTCATTAGCTGCTAAGGAATAAAAAATGTTCTTTTTAATGTATTTTTAAATAGAGAAAAAAGAGACTAGAAGAAGGACTCGTTTGCCTCTTTCTCTTTATTCTAGCTTTAAAAGGCTGGTTGTAACTTTGGCTCAGTGGCCCAGATGATCGGCAGAGTCACCAGAGAGGATGAAGCTTCCCTAAGACTAAAGAAGAGCGACCAGGAGGTCGTTGTGTCTGGTATTTGTAACCACTCATCCTCCGGGAATGCTCCTGCCTCTGCTCTTCCAAGCCCTCCCCATTTGGTAGTGGGGAATTTTCCACTATGGACTTAGGACCCTATACTAGCTTCCAACTCTTTGCCCTCTGCATCATTCCCAACACTGATGGGGGTTGGGCCCCCAGGATGAGGCATGGAGTCTGGAAGTCAGCTTGGTAATCAGCTCATTCTTTCCCGAAGAATACTCACACCTCATAAAAGATGAGTACACTACACAAATATAATGGATGAAAGATACATTCAGTTATTTCCTTTATACTACAACCTGATTAGTTCTGTCTACTAAGTGTTCTGATAGTTGGCATTGTGAGGCCTACCCACTCATCTCCTCTCAGCCAATAAAACTCCTAGGTCAGAGAGAACACTGATTTCCCCCAAGCTGCTCCATTCCAATTCCATGGATTTTATTCTTCACTATTAGGATCACCTTACCAGGAGAAATATTTACACAATAGTTTTAAAAGGCTGATGCCATTGTGAGCCAGTTAAAATATTATGTCATCTCATCTTCTGAGAGAAATTCAAATGAAATGTATTCATTGAAAATCAAGAATTACATATCACATTAGAACTGGAAGAGATCTATGAGATAATCACCATCAAATACCATGATTACAAATGGGAAACATGAGAAGCAGAACAGAGGTGCAACTTATAAAGACCTCAGAGCCAGCTGCACCTAGAGTTTTTCACTTTGTCATCTCCCAGCACTCCATGGGGAAGATGAGTTAATTATTCTGCTTGGGGACCCCATCTTGTTAACTGTCCTTTTGCATTACCTATAGTAACCTACTGTGAATAGTCCTTTTTTATGTTTTGAAAAAAAGAGGTGAAGTTGGTAGTTTTTTCAGGTGAGTTTATGGCAAAATTGAGGAAAAAAATCTATGGTTAACTTACCAATGAAAAAGTCAATTGCTACAACTATTTAAGTAAAACTAGGAGTAAGTCTAGGATTATGGTGTGATGTTAAAGTCCCCTCTTCACTTCCTTGCTTGAAATAATAGGAATGTCGCCAAGAAAACAGAGTCCCTGACTGGCAGTTTCCAGATAGCAAAGAGAAAGCTGAACTGACGTGATGAAGTTAAAAGTTGTAATATAAGACTCTAAAGTCAGTAAGTGTAGACTCTTAATAGGTAGCTCCACAGATAAAAGAATGAATATCTAAATTGCAGCTAGAGGAAGGTGAGCATCTATCTTATGAGACTGGTGGGTTAGGCCAGTAGGTGTTCTGCTGCCTAGGAGAAAATCAGGGAGGACCCCTGGTCAAAGCTGTCTGTAAGGTGATGCAGAAGGTTACCACATGGTCTAGGGATTTTTCTAGCTATTGCTACTGAGTAGAGAGAATGAAAGAAAGAAAGAAAGAATGAATGAATGAATGAAAGCACAAACAAGCAAACAAATAATCAAACAAACCAGAAAACAACAATCAGAGAAAAGGATCAAGATAAACAAGGGTAGGCAGGGTGTGGGAGTAGAAAGAAAAAATATGACCAAGGATACTTTGGCTCCCTGTAGTTCCTAGCTGAGATTTCTTATTCTAAAATCAACTGCTTAAAAGTTTTTCTTATTTGTTAGGAGGAAATTTAAGTGTAACACATAAGATGGAGGCAAACTAAATTACCAGTCTGAAATTTCTTCCAGGGGGCAGTGCAGATCCACCATGAGGCCAACTGGAGTTAAGAAACAAATTTGCTCAAAATGATTCCTGTTTGCAAGTGTCTAATTTGAACCTCACTTGAAAAAATATTCTTTAAATCCTGATAATATCCCAGGGCAATTCGTTTATATATATATAAATGCATATATATATGCATATATATATGCAAGAATGCAAGAATATATATAATATATATATATATATTATATATATATATATATCTCACCTCCCCTGAATTGGAAAAGCCTTGGGTGATAAGCTACTGAATCTTTTATTTACCACTCCTCTAGGCCTCTTGGGATTCCTTAAATTGGTAGTGATTTGAGCAAAATGGACAATATATTCTACCTTTTGAGACTGATATTTCTCTCTAGGACACCTCTCATTATCAGTGGATCCTCTGCTAAGATCAAAGGCATTCCCCCAAAGCAAGGAACAGGAATACCTACTTCATCACTATTGGTTGAAATAGTGACACTGACATTCCAGGATTTCTGCTGCAGGAGATGAGCCTCATTAGGAATCTAATCTCCGATAAAGAGCAGTCATTTTTGCATTAATATGAAAAAATATTTTACATCAGCGATCAGCAAGAGCTGAAAAAGAACTTCAAGGGGTATTCAGCTGAGATCAACTTGAGTTATTAAAAAGTAAAATTTACAAATGTATGCTGTCTATAAACTGCTGACTCTTTTGTTTTCTTGCATACTTTTAATCTTGCTGACTTAGAAGAAATCATCTTCTCAAAGGCAATATCCAGGAATTATGAACACTATAAATTCAAGCATAGTGCTGTACAAGATAAAATACTAGTTATTATAATACAAAGTGTCAACAATGAAGACCTGTTTCATAAAAGACTACTTGCTTACACTGTTGATATTTTACTGTACCTTATGGACAAGTATACAGAAAGTGGAAACAGACCATCACCAATTGCTCTGAAAATTGTTTGATCAAGAGCATGTTCACCACCATATGGAGGTTGGTGCATATGGGCTTCTCTGGGTACTTCTTCCTGACCCCTCATCCTCTAAATTTTTAACCTATCTATCAAGGTGCATTGAGTGAGTCAACCAAGAGCACCTGTGCTTCAGCAAGCTAGGGTGTCCATGTTTAAGAAATCACAAAATGAGATGTCAGGGATTTATATACCATGTCTTACCATATATGGGGTGGGGGTGGATTTAAGTGTTCAAATTCACTGACTGATAATATATCCAGATATTTAGAGAAGAGGCAAAAATAAGTAATTACATAAGTAATTGCTTTTAATTACCTTCTGGTTGGATTTGCAAGAATGACATATGAGTGAGATGCAGCAAGCTCCACCTCTGTGATTTATGGAACCTACACCTTCTTTTCTAGGCAGACCCAGTGCTTTGCCAGGAAGGAGGTACAGCTGGGTGAATGGCACATGTGCTAAATTTCAAGCCTCACTCATCCCATTGACTGGGTGTCCTGATGCAGTGGCACAACTGTATGCAGTACTCTTGCTTAAGAAAGTATAAGGAACTTAACGGAGGACCATGGGGGAGAAGAAGGGGAGAAATGGTGGGGGAAAGGGAGAGAGTCAAACCATGAGAAACTCTTGAATGCTGAGAATAAACTGAGGACTCATAGGTATGTGGGGGGGAGGGGGGAGATGGGCATGGAGGAGGGCACTTGTAGTGATGAGCACTGGGTGTTATATGGAAACCAACTTGACAATAAACTATTTGTAAAAAAAAAAAAAAGAAAGAAAAATTACTCAGGATGTCCATTAAATACCTGCATGGATTTTTAAACAGATTTCTTAGCCAGGGATGAGTGTCTGCTTCTTAGAATACTAGTGTGAACTACTAAGAAAGAGAACATGACTAAGGTTAAGTTTTATTATCATAGAACATGTAGGTGAAGCAATCCAAGTTTTACTAACCTGTTGATTTTTGGAAACTCTTTCCAAAAATATTTTTCCTTTTCTGTGTGGCTCAGCTAAACTAAAGATGATAGAGAGTTTTAAAAAAACAGTGAATTACTTAGGAAAGACAGGATTATCAAATGGCAATTCAACTATGCCAAACAAAAGAACAGAAATCACTGACCGTGTACACACATACACACACACACACATATACACACACACACAACATACAGGGCTTATGTTTTTCCTACTAGATGGCAAAGTGGACAGAATTTGTCTTAGAGGAATATAAGCTTTTTCTAAGAAGCTTGGAATTTATTAGAAGTAGCAAGAAACATGGCATTGGGTATTTTAGGCTGCTTTGACTCCCTAAAGGAAGAAAACACAAAGGGGCTCAAGCCATGGCTTTTACATCTTGTTGTAGGCGTCATTTCCTTGAACTGTCTCAATATAGATTCCATTTTTTAAGAAGGCAAGCTGAGACTTTTTTCCATTACTCCTGGCTGGGATCTGGATTTAGTCAAACTGGCCACTGTCACTACTTATGTCTAATTAGAACCACCTGTGAGAATTTTGTGTCAAAAAAGAGAGAATGAAAGTTAATGTTCATGATGATTACAAGATTTAAACGTAAGGCTCATTTTATTTGTTTTCGGTCTGATAATAAGACTTTCCAAACACCTCTCGCATTTTTAAAATTGATTCTCTTTGGATTTTGGCTGAAAATGTTCATCTGTTACCTGTATATGTGTGTACAGACAGATAGGTCCTCTTAAAGAGAAACTTCGCACCTCTCTAAAGAAAAAGCATACAATCTTGAAATCTGAGCTGGAGTGAAAAAGTATGGCTTGTTTGGCTTTCTGTTTTTTAGAATGGTACTGAGAGAGCTGAACTGACCCCCTTGTCAAAGAAATAGCATCACAGCGTTCAATCTCCTCCCACCCATTTTCCTTCCAATCACATTTTCAACATTTCCTAAGGGGAATTCTTTCCAGTATTAAACTCACTGACTTTGGTCTTATCACAACAGTATGAAAAGTTTTGGAAATTTTGAAGGGGGAAAAAATTTTTGTTGAGCCAGGACAGAATTATGAAAGCAGAAGAGGGGTGGGAGGTTGTGTTTTTTCCATTTTCTGTCATCAACTGTAAAATGTCAAAGCCATCAAATGCCTGGTTCTGAGTATGAAAAAGTCAACTTTGGGGAAGCAAATGAAATCCTCTGCTTCATATATCACTTTCTACGAATAGTATAAATACTTAGGACTGGACTTTTGGTTATACTAATATGGCATAAAAGAAATGTTTATATTGTATTAAAAAAGCATACATTGATTTTAAAATTCCATAAACAAAATTAAGGCAAAGTTCCACAGAATAATTGTAATTAAATCTTTTATGTATCCTATTCTTTCCTTTTCTTCTTCTTATAAACTGAATCATAGTCAATGTCAAAACTGAGAAAAGGCAATATTCAGAAAAGGAAAATAATATTCAAGCCTCTTGCTCCCTCCCTCAAAAAAAAAAAAACATTTATTATAACAGCATGAATGCACTCAATTAACATGATGAAATTTGCACTAAAACTTTGGATAACTTCCCTTTTGAGACAATGGCAGCATTGTCAAATCATCAGGGAAATGAGTAGAAATCACCAAATGTCTTTATTTAACTTGCAACTTCTCAAAGTCTTTGATTTCCCTTTATAATAACTACATCAGCTCCAAACTCCATGCTTTCTCATTAGCAGCCAAAAGGAAGAACACAGGTATTTTTTCCTCCTGAAGCTGATCAAGAAACGGAGGCTGACACTGCTACCACTGGGATATTGCACACTCTGGTTATAAAAATGCAGATTAAATTTTGGCTGTGGATTGCAAGTACTCTTTAAGAGCCCTATTGGAAATTATAAACATCCTCAATATCTGGTTTCCCTACAAGACTGTTTAAGCTCTTTTTAAGACAGGAAGTGAAGAACTTACAAGCCGTAAGCGAGGAGGCTGATTTAGGTTTGAATCTTGCCTCTGCTTTGACCTAGCTGAGAACTTAGTCAAGCGAGTTTCTTGACTTCTAGAGTCAGTTCATTCATCTGAAAAATGAGCTTGGGCATTCCCACTTCAAAGAGCCATGCAGACTGAATATGAATATTAATGCAGAAATATTCAAGTAAACTTAAAAGCTACATGGATATAGGCACTGTCTGAATTTTTTGTCTTAGAAGGTCTCCTGTGTCTAGCTTACCTTTACTACATACAAACCCAATGTTAGAAGAGGTCAGAGGGAAAATTTCTATGTCTCCTGGTATCTAAGTCCCTTCTTGTCTGTATGATACCATATGCTCTTTTCACCTTTGGGATCCTCCTTTAAGTTGAAGGGCCCTTCCCTATCCACTTCATCTTTCATAACCCACAAAATAAAAGGAATAATGTTCACTCTATACTCAACCCCTGAATATATGGCCTGACCTATATAACAATTCACTGTTATGCATTATGTCCCAATTCATTAATACATTCTCATTACTTTCTTTTGGGCATCCTTTTTTTATTCCACTCTTCTGTCTCCTTATACATCTAGATACATAAAATACATACTTATTCTTTCTTTAAAAATATTTCCTTAAATCCATCCATTACTTTTATGTAGATTTTTATTCACTGAACCAACTGACATATATAAAGGGCTCCCCAAGTCTTATATGATGTTGAAAAGCAAAGCTGTATCAATAGCTGAAAAAAAGATGATCTGAAAAATGTTCCTAGATCTTGAGGAAGCATATACTTTTTGCCAGTGCATCTCCTGGATGATTCAATGAGCACTGATTGATAATCTACAGTTGACCCATGTTTAATTAAAACCCATGAAAGAGACAATAGAAGTTCTTATCTTCAAGGAGCCTATAACCATTTGGAGAGTGAAAGGAGATACATCAAGTCAAAATGGTGATTTTGGCATCGTGGACTGCATGTTTTGATACCTTGATACCTGCTTTTTTTCTCATAAATAGCATCTCTTCCTGTAAACATAAATGGCCATATGTGATAAAAACAGATGGCTCAGATCCCAGACAATATCTAGAACAGATAACGCAGGGATGCTGAACAATGGAATTGTAAAAGTCCACTTGTACACAAAATTGGTCACTTAAAGAGATGTGAGATGTCATATTAGAAAAGGTAGCTTCCAGTAGATATTATCAAATTACAAAGCAGTTACGTCAGTGGGTGGGAGTTTGGGATGATGTGGTGGTGATATGGGGGAATTGCCTAAACATCCTGCTATATCCTGGCCATACCTAGATGTAGCTCCTTAGATGGCTCCTGCTGCTTTTGAGCCCATGAAAGTTCCTTTTCCTTGGTTTTTTCATCATATTGGGAATCATGGAATTTTCCTGCACAGGATGCTTATTTAGGTTTTTATATCTGCCTACCTATTTTATTACCTTTTCTACCACATGTGAGGTTGGATCAGTTTGCAGCAGAACAAAGCTAATTACAACTTTCATGGTCTAAATATAGCATAATGACAGAGTGCCATTCGAGGGTAGCACTGTGCTGAGAAACATTTTGGCAGGCCAAGGCAGAGGTTATTCAGCTTCGTGGTGACTGCTCCAGGGGCTGACTGTCTGCAGGGCTCTAAGCCACCCCAAAACTGTGAGCATGTCAGTGGGCAACTTGACTTTGAGAGGAAAGTTACTCTCATGTCCACTTTGTTTTGTGTTGATCCTTATTTTCAAAGAATTAACTGCAAATGTACAGTGAGCTGATATTTGAGACTGAGGGTCAACACCAAATTCAGGAATGAAGAGGCCCTGGACTGAGGTAGAAGAACTGACAGAAACAAGAGACCCAAAAGAGAATAATCCTGGGAATGCTGTGTGAAATCTCCGAAATAGCATATCTGGTATAATTTCCATCAGAGATTAACTTGTTATTGGGCTTAGTTATTAAAGATGCCCCCTTTCCATACCCTTTCCCTTATGTGACTGTTTTAAAAATTCATTTGTTTAGTTGGTGCCTTTCCTCACAGTTGCTACCTTGACTTCTATGGTTATATGTTTATCAATTGTTTCCAATACATAAACATATCGCTCACATGTGGGAGTTTCTATGGTACAGATGCATGTGCAGTAGTTGGTGGTCCCGATCCTTTTACAGTCTCTATGTCAAACTCAGAAACAATCTTGCTACCCTCAAGACATGTCTGTCATTGGCAGTTTTATTTCACTAAGGATGTCTGACTTTAGTTACTTTGCTTGTCTCACATTCTTCTCGCTGTTCATTCTGCTATTTGATTCTCCCTGGAATTTCCTAGTCATGCTTTGTATTAATGCCTGTTAATAGCATTTAATGAGAACCTTTCAAAGACTCTGAATGAACAGAGGAAACAAAAGACGTGCCCAATGCTGTCACCAGAATTCCACCCCCCACCCCAGGGACGAAGCCAGTTCTTAGCCTTTGAACCCCAGTCAATGCATGTGCAGTTTCTTACTAACTACTTTGCCTTCCCTTGTGAAAAGGCCTTGAAGAGGGCTGGTCTACCACACACAGAATGGGAAAAAGGCAAAGAAATTTTTAAAAGAAAACTTAGTTATAGGCATTATTATTTGCCTCTACCAGTGAGAATCCCTTATTCCAAACCACAATGCTCTTTGAGGAAACAAAGATGGCTTATATTTGGGAGAAGATGAAGGATATCTGTGATGACACCTTATCTGACCTGAACCTCAACAATAATCTGCCTTGAAATTTAGGATGATTTCTTCTCAACGGTGAAATTAATATTTGTTGCTTATATGTAAAGATAGGATTCAGTAAACAAATCCTAAAACTGCCTCTTGTTAAATGCAAGCATAATAAAAAAGGACTAAGGATGTTGCAGCATCAGTACTGGAAATTTTTAAATTGGTTTTATGTTGTGGAAGTGTGTTTTTTGTTGGAATGATGAATAGTATTATATTTTCCACTCATCCCAGAAAATTTTACTCATTTAAAGATGCTGTCATATTCACTGAGTTTTCTTTCACAAGTAATCTATTCTAAACCATTTTATGGGTTACCCAGGAGTGTAGCTGCTCCTTTTTCTACTTCCCTCCTCCACCAATTCTATGTCCTTGGGCCTTACTATTGGTTCTCTGCATATTGGTGCTTCTACAGGAGACAGAAGGCAGAAGAAATAAAAAGACATGGAACCCTACCAGTCAAATTACCTCCTTTTCAGCAGTGCTAAAGGGGAGATGGAGTGAAACTGTTGAAAATCTTGACCTAAAAGAGGTTTAGGTGTGATATGGTCATTCCACCCCTAGCTCCTCTATTCACCACACATAGTTAGAACCCAAATTTTATCTTTTCCTAGGAGTTAAGTTTCCCATCTTTGCTTTGTGTAATCTATTTATTTTTGACAACTTTGCAACAAAATCATTGCTGTAGCAACCTTCCACCTACTGAGGAAAAACTTTGGTACCAATGCAGCCATGTCAATGTGGGAAGTGTGAAATACAACTTGTTTGACAGCTATAAAATTGTCCCATAATGAAAATAGGGGGACCTATAATTTAGTTTTATATTTTTCACATTAACAATAGCATGAGTGGCTAAAAATATAGTTGAAGTCATCCAAGTAGCACTTCTCAATATTATGTCTGGGTTAAAAAAAAGTCAGGTTTGTATTTGGCTACGTGAATGTAAACAACCATAGAATAACTTCTTTTCATGCCCCATCCCATATTTATAACACAAGCATAGACAGAGTTTATGAAATTAGGCCTTCCTAGAATACCACTATAATAATGCAGGAACCATAATGCAATAAAATAACAAAAATATATTATCTCTGAGAGTGGTTGCTATTCTCATAAACAATATTCTTAGATGTACAACAATGTGTTTATTTTTCTATAATTGATCCGGATGTCTTCCTGAACTTTTACTACATTATAAATAAAGAAAGGTCCCTAAATCATAAGAGGATAGCTGGACGGATTTTCACAAACTAAACACCTCCATGTAACCAATTCCAAGATTTAAAAAAAAAATGGAACATGAACACCTCCACCTCGAGAAATTGTGTTGGGCTCTGATCAATTTACCCCCATACCAAGTACCAAAGATAACCCTCTTTCACACTGATTAGTTTTTCACCTTTGAAATTTTTTTTTTTTTGAGAGAGCGAGAGAGAGAGAATGTGCACACACAGTGGAGGGGCAGAGAGAGAACGAGAGAGAGGTAATCCCAAGCAGGCTCTGTGTGTCGGTGCAGAGCCTGACATGAGGCTCAAACTGACAAACTAGACTTGAACCCACAACCGTGAGATCATGACCAAAAGTTGGACCACTTTTGAACTTTTTATGAATTGAATCAATAGTAGCCAATTTTAACAATCAGCTCACATGTTTCAATAATATTCTCACCTCCTATATAGAAAATTCTGTGATGTAAGCTGCATATGATACACAATTTAAATATTTAAAAGATGGCAATAAACTATTTGTAAAAAAAAATAATAAATAAATAAATATTTAAAAGATGGGCTAAACCTTTGATCTGAATAAAATTTAAAAAACACAAAGCATGTATTAATGAGAGAAAGCCTAGACCTCTTTCTGCCTTTGACAAGATCCTGAGGATTGGATAATGTCCAAAGGAATAATAATGAACAATTGCTGATATTATCTGTGCTAGATACTATTCTAAGGATCATTGGAAGTGGTGGAGAGGGATGTGGGCTCAGGAGCCTTCTTGTTCATCCACTAAACTAGAACTGTCTCCATAATATGAGCATCTCTGTATCTTTCTATAGGCCATGCTCATAATGCAACCACTGAAGAATAATAAGACTCATAAAATTGTGAGGTCACCTGTTAGGATAATTAAGCAGAAGATGAATGTCCTTTTTTGTGAGAGTATGGACTCTAAGTAATTGGAGAAAACAAACTGGCAGCAATTATGGAAGGCTTAAAGCCTCCATTACCTGGACCTTTTAAACAGAAGGGGGAAGTCTCACAAGGAAGACTTACACAACAGAGAGACTCAGACTAGAGATAGGAATAAATAAAATCACATATACTTCTAGGCCAATGGCTCCCAATGAGAAGGGATGTGGGCCCCAGAGGACATTTTGCATTGTCTGGAAACATTTTTAGTTTCACAGTGGTGGGAAGTAGGGCTGGTGAGGGAGGGGACAACAGGAGAGGTGGAGGAAGGAAGATGACTGAGAGGTGGGTGGCTTGTTACTGGCATCTAATGAGAAGTATAGGATGCTGCTAAACATTCCATGATGCACAGGATGGTCCTCCACAACAAGGAATTATCCAGCCTCAAAAGTCAATAGCACTGAGGCTGAGAAACCTGCTCTAGATGATGGCTTAGAATTAAAGTGTCATCATTTTTCTGAGTTGCCTCCCTTGCAGAGTGGGCCTCACTGAGCATGGACTCAGCATTGTGTTGTACAATCATAATCTCAATGGGCTTCCTGTGTTCATGTGGGGAGCATGATGAGTGAGAGTCATTTCATGTAGTTTTTGTTTAGAATAAATATAGGAAGCACCAAGCACAGTACACATACCTGTCACAATCCTGTGTGCTGAGTACTTTTCTTGACAGTCAGGATTATCAGTCTTATTTCTTAAAGATTTATGGCTATATTTTCTGTTTTATTTTAACATTTTTACACACAAAAAATTACTAAACAGTAACTTATTTTCTCAAATAAATTTGGGAAAAAATTTTAAATCCATTTATCAGAATAATTTCTATGCTGGGCCATCCAGTTATTTGTATATACAAAATCATATTAGATCCTTACTTCATAATGCAGTAATTCAGAAGCACTGACTAAATCCTCTCTAATCCAAACTTCCCAAAATTTAAAATGCACTAGAATCACCTGTGGATTTTGCTAAAGGGCAGATTCTGATTCAGTAGGTCTGGTGCACCACCTGAGATATTACATTTGTAATGATCTTCAAAGAGATACCTCTGCTGGTCCTGGAATACACTCTGGATGCAAATCTCTGAGCATAAGAATTGTTAAATCACAGATAAATAAAGCGGAGATGCCTTTTGAGTTACACACAGAATCTGTTAACACTAGACCCAAACCTTGTGTAATGGTTTGAATATACACAAATGCTGATCTCCCTCTGGACAGTGAAGTTCAACTTTCTAGACTTCTATTGAAAATGTTAAGAAAATAGGTTCAGAATCTTTTAGTGGGGGCCAGGGGAATTGAAAAGAAGAAGGGCAAACATTAAGTCCAAGATTCCTTAGATACAGCCTGACCATAAGCCCAGGACACTGTACTCCCTTGTCGCAAGCTTGGCCAAGACTGCAATGCGGTCTTTGTTAAGTGGCTGAACATCAGTACTTAAAGCTCCAGACAAGAGGAAGCCCAGAGCTCTATAATGAAAACATTCTGTGGCTGCTCAAGCCCCTAAGCTCTGCAAGGAATGGATTACTGTCAGGGGATGTGTCAAAGGGTTTATGTTTAGGGCAATGGAATTACTGTACTTAAAAAAGTCCCAAAGGGCTAAAAGGTTGACTTCTTAAAATGACTGGGAAGACAATGACACTTCATAAGAAAGAAAGGAGGGCAGAAAGAAAGGCCAGAGGCCTCTGTAAACCTGCTGCATTGTCACCAAGGTTGCAAACACGGAGTCCTCAGATACCTACAAATTCTCCAATCAGCACGTGCACACACACACATCTCTGAGAACAGAATCCATAAATCCCATTAGAGTATTAGAGTGGGTCTGCTCCTTGTTTCTCACTTTTCTTCTTTTGTAAATTCTGTGGTTCTATCTCTTAACAACTAATCAATGCCATCCCAACTCCTATAGCTCCCCTCTCTCCTGGGACATATGTAACTACAAAACTTCTATTCTCACTAAAAACATCAGTCTCCAGGACTCTACCCTATGGCTCTCTGGAATTGTGCACCTTGGAATATCACCTGCAGAGTAAGGCTAGATTAAAGGGGAAAGACAAAGCTGACATTAACCAGCAAAAATCATGAGAGTGATGGGATATGGACATCAACATGATCCTTCATCTTCCATCCTTAAGCTCTAGTCCCTGTGTCTCATGAAAACAGGTATTTTTTTTAATCTGAAAAAGAACTGTTTCAAGTTCTTTTCATGTAAAAAGAATGAGAGTGTTTTACTGGGAACTTGAGTTTAAAATGATATTTATAAAAATATTTAATATTTATGTTTATTCACACAAATACAAATAATGGTTGCCTTAAAATGTGGAGCTTTGAAAAAAGTCATGTATTCACATTGTGAACAAAAATAGTATAAGCTTGAGAAAAATCTGTCATGATATGAAATATAACACACATGGAATGCATTTCCCATCGAAGACAATATTTCTTTCTTACACAAATGTTTCATTTGCCATTGAAGTAAACGGAAGTTCATGAAGGTTGGCCAAACAAAGGGGTCCATTTTTTAACACTGTACAGAACAAAGTGCATTCTAACTGCCACTTACCCTTGACTGCAAAGGCTACAACATCTCAGGGACACAGGCAAGGGTCAGAAGTGGTATAGGTACACCCCTGAGCAACAGAAAGCACGAAGTGACAGTGACACTCCAGATATGCTTTTACCAGTATATAAAAACAAAGAGCACACTATTATAAGAGAACTAATATAGTAGGAGAGAGAAAGAGTAATCATAAGTTGTTTTTAGGACTTTTTTTTTCTCATATTTAACCACAAACAGTAATAACCTGACCATGAATTAAAATGTAACCAGAATGTCAGGTTGTGTCTATATTAAGGAAGTAGTACTAGTTTGATTACAAGTTCAGTTTAACTCAACTCAATAATCTGGATTGGTTTTATAGGCTACCTAATTACAAACAGCATTTCAGAAACTGAAAAACTCAATCAAGATGTTGCTATTTTGGTTAAGGTAGCAGACAGCCACCAATCATTATTATTATATTACTGAATTTTAATGACATAGGTTCAGGTCATATAGATTTGTCTCTAAAGAAAATTTTTAATCATTGGCAATGAGTCACAGTCACTTCCTTGAGTCTCATAAATACCACTGGTTAATAGTATATTCCAAAACAAATAGTATACGACAAAAGGCTACTTAATTAAAACCATCATATGTCATACATGACATATCAACTGTCTTGTTTCAGAAGCAGATTTACTCTGTGGGTACCCCTGCAGCCCTTAGACAAAGCTGTTATCCCCAATCTCATTCCTTTAAAAAGCCTTTTTATTATAAATAAACAAATAAATAAAATTAAGCTTACAGAAAAATTTCCAAGAAGAATACAACAAAATACCATATGCTTTCCACCTAGAGTTGCAAGTTGTTATTATTTTTATCAGCTTGTTTTATTTTTTCTGTATATAGATAGATATATGTATATAGATATCAGTGTCAATGTGGGTACCAACTTATCATATACCCATTCTTAGGTCTTATGGTTTGAATTTGAGAGTAAGTTGAATTTACCTGACTCTTTGCCTTTAAATAGTTCATATATTTCTGGAGTGCCTGAGTGGCTTAGTCAGATAAGCATCTAACTTTGGGTCAGGTCATGATCTTAGAGTTCGTGAGTTAGAGTCCCCTGTTAGGCTCTCTGCCTCAGATTTTCTGTTTCCCTCTCTCACTGTCCCTCCCCCTCTAATCCCCACTCATGCACTCTCTGTCTCAAAAATAAACATTAAAAATTTATATAAATATACATGAATTATATTTATATATAAAACATATTTCTATTTATCTGTATAAATATGAATTATATTAAAATTTTATAAAAATTCTTCATATTTTCCAGATGTCTCTAATATATGTCTTTATATATTTATATGACTTTAAATACTTAATTATATTTCATATAAAAAGTATATATTTTCTAAGAACAAGAGTATTTTTTTTCCAAATTTTCCATTTGATACAATGATCAAATTTAGGAAATTTGGCATTGCTGTAATGTTACTATCTAATATATAATCCAAATTCATTTTTTGCCAATTGTTCCAAGTGTCATTTCTCTCCCCAATGATTCGGAATCCAGCCAAGGATTATACATTTCATAAAGTTGGGTGTCTCCTTATTCTCTGTCAGTCTGCATTAGTCCCTACTTTTCTCCATCTTTCATCCAATTGATATTACTGAGTACATGCTAGTTATTTTGTAGAGTGATTCTCCATTTGGGCATGTATGCTAGTTTCTTTATGATTATATTCATTGTCATTTTCAAAGTTATGTATAACACTGTTTCCCATAATACCATGTTTCTCAAGAATATTAGCATTTTGAAAGAAAAATTGGTATCAAATACACACACACACTCTCACCCTCAATCCCAGCATTTTGTTAAATAATAAACATTGTACACATTCTCAAATGCAACCAGAGGTGGGCAGGCAACTACCTCCCTGAGTGAACAAGCGGATGAACAGGTATAGACACAATCTGATTTTGACATTATTTCTCACTAATTACAATATAAAAATGAATTCCACAAATATTTGCTTCTTAAAACGACTTTCCATGACCTTTCCTCTCCATTCTAGTTTCCATTCAGTGAAAATAAACATTTTCTTATTTTAACGTATCTCACAACTCAGCCTATTTTCCTTGTGACTCATAGGTCCAAATACTTTCATAAAATTAACATTTCAATTATGCTTTTTGACAGGATATTTAATCCAGAACTCTTCCACATTAATCTGTATTTTAAGTCTGGATTTTGTCATATGCTATGGAAGTAAAGCACTGGATAAAATTCCATTAACATCAAAACAGGAAAAGAAGTAAAGAAAAGCAAGGGTGTCAGAGGTGCAACAGAGTGGTTTTGACTTTGAGCTCCATTCAAACAACTATAATACTTGTGGAAAAATAATCTGACAAACTTCATAGAAATTTGTAGGAGCCCAGAAGTTGGTCCAACACCCTTTAATGGCTTGCTGCCACTAGTAAGGGAATTGTTGTTTTCTCTCTCCCTTTCTCTCTCTCTATCTTCTTTCCCTCTCTGCCCCCTGAGCTCCTGCTATCATCTCTATAGTCACTTCCAGTCATGCCAACAGTCTCAAGGCCACTTCTGTCCTGTGACCATACAAAGTCCCATGCATCCAAAGAAAATAATTCCTGACCCAGGTATAAAATCTTATCCTGGAAGCAAAGTCCATTTTATTTTAACACTTCTGTTTTAGCAACTCCTTGTACACTGCATGAAATATATACACCAGTAGTCTTTTGAAATTGCAGCCTTCTTCCTTTTTACAAGAGTAGAGTTTGGGCATGTTACAATTTTGAGGTGTTAAGTATTTACCAAATACATTAAATTATTGACTCATTTATTAAGCATGCATGTACTATATACTGGGCCATGTGCATAATAGATAACTATCGCCATGGATACAACAAAGTTTCTCCATTCAAGCAGCATTTTAGTAAAATCAGCATTTAATTTCTGAGGAGATTATACTAATCATGTTGATTATAGCAATGGTAACCTCTAGAAAAGCCAACTAACTACCAGAGTGATTAACCATAAATAGTAATCAAAAGATAACATGAATTAATTTGAAAGTGATTTTTTTTATTATTCTCCTAAATAAAAAAAGATAAAAAGTACTTTGGCAAGGCTATAAAAGTATAATACCAAAAACTAAGTTAAAAGCCCATTTTCAACATAGCCTGTCAAAAATAACCAAGGAGTTTAATGACCAAAATAAAAATGTTAGATAACATGTATTGTTTTATATGTGATATGTTATTTTACAAATGTTTCAATCCTCATAAAACTATAGCAGGTATAATTATTACAGGGATAAAGATTTAGGGAACTTAGGCAGACTTGCCTAAATTCACAGAACCAGAAAAGAACTGAGCCTGGATTCAGCCACAGTGGATGTCTTGAGCTCATCGTATTACACAATAGAGACTACTACCTTCTTTTTACCCCAAGCTACTTCCACCTCACTCGCAGATATGACATAGACATTTGGGATCCAGTATAGAATAACACTACTACTACTACTACTACTACTACTACTACTACTACTACTACCACCACCACTACTACTACTAATTAGTACTAATAGTACAATTAGCAGATATTCTTAAATTGATGCTCTATATTCATTAGTTTATCCATGTATTCATTTATTCATATAATAGTACTTTACTGGAGTATAATTTACATACAGCAAATGCACAAATCTATGAGTACTATAGCTCTAGAATTCGGGACAAATGTATATGCCCATATAACTGTCACTCTGACCAAGATACAGAATCCTTCTAGGAACCCCACAAAGTTTCTTTGTATCCAACCCAGTCAATCCTTATACCATCCTCAAGACTCAAGAAACCACCAGTCTGTCTCCTGTCACCACAGACTAATTTGTCTTGCTTTTCCAATTCACACTGGTAGAAGCCTTCAGTATTCCAACTTATGTGACTGGCTTTTTTTTTAACATTAATTTTTTAAGATTTATTTTTCTATGTTGCATTCATCACTAGTTAATTCTCTTTATTGCGGTATTACATCCAATTGTAGGAGCATATCATAGTTTTTCTTGCCACTCTTCTGTTGATAGATATTTATTTATTGATGAATATTTGCTTACCACTTGGCTGAGGTTTCTATGAACATTTTTGTGCAAGTTATTTTGTATAGGACTGATAGATTTGTGCATGAACTCTTTGATATATATGTAGGAATGGAGTTCCATAGGGTAGGTATACTTACTATAAGTTTTCCAAAGGGGCTGTACCTTTTTATTCTCTGGCTGGTAATATATGAGTTCCAGATACTCCATATTCTGAACCACATTAGCCATTCTGGTGGATGTTCAATATCCCACCAGATAAGGCCTGCATTGGAGTTGCATGGGCTATGAAACTGAAGCATGACTTCCTTGCCTCACTTGACTAATACCGGGTCCATTCCATGCTCAAACTGCCCCAGGAGACAAATATTATTGAATCATTTTGCAGATGAGAAAAATATAAGACATAATGCTACTTTTAATGGACAACATCCATTTCATCAATCATTGCCTATACAGAAGTGGTTGTTAATTATGGTGGAAAAGACTTATTTTAAGTGTAAAAACCTTATGTCTCAATACATGAAACAGAATTAACAATTTGATGTTTTTCTTTTGTCTTTATTATGTCTCTCCCACTAGAAATGTTGCCACATCCCCGTTCTATTTGTACACCTTCTGCCTATCTGATCATCTTTTTTAGTTTGTCTCAAACTCAAAAAATTTAAGTAAAAAGTTGTTCTTTTTGAAATGTTAAAAAATATTTTATTAAATACATATGTCTACAGTAATTTTGAGCCTAGTTACAGAGGGCTATAATTTATTAATATATTCAATAAAACCTATTTATATTCATATATCAATTTTACTTGTCATATTGCTATTCTGATCTATCTGTAACTTTAACTTTTAAGTAAAGATAAGCCTGAACTAAACATTCTCTGCAGCTTAATGCCAGTGGCAGATCTATTTGGAAAAAGGCTGATGGTTGTTAATTCTCAGCCTGTGTGCCTATTACTAAACTTTTCTCAAGACTTAGGTAGCAAAAATTTTAAAATGTAATTTTTATCACTCTCTCCATAAAATGTCATCTTAAAAAGTACTGAATTCATCATTATTATGTGGTTTCAATCATTTTAAAAAGAGTTTATTTTTTCTACATTTGATACTTGTACTCTTATAAGAGCATTACACAAGTTTTCATATTCCATCTCTGCCATACCACCTTCATTGCCTAGGTGCCAGCTCACACACATACACATACACAGGAATGCACTGATGCATTACTATCACACTAGGTTAGAATCTGAACATCTGAAAATTCTAGATTAAGTGTCAACAAGATATTGTGTTTTCCTAGAATGTTTCAGGGAAGCCCACAAATTGAGTGTTGGAATTCACTTTAAGGAAAGTCCTCAAGGAAGTTTGTCTATAAGAAACTTAGGAAGGAATAAGGACAATGAAGTTAAATACCTTAGTAATGTGGAAATTGTTGAATTCTCTAGTTTTCCCCCCCAGAGTTACCAACTTATAGGGAATACAATTAAAATTTAAAATTCACAGTAATCACTATTTTGCATCTGATTTTTGCATACCATGGAATGGAAATAAGTATCCTTATTAAAATCATGACTGAATAATATGAAGACTTAGGCTTGGCCACCAGTTCATGCAGTAAAACTTCAATCTGATATATTGTTCATAGGGCTGTGGTTTAATTAAAGATAATAATGTGAAATTAAAGACATATATGGAAAAAGAGATAAATCATTTTCTGAAGGGTTTATTATGATTTGCCTTGTTATATTAAGAATTCAACTCTGAATGTTGATGTTACACAGACATACTGTGGTAATTGAATTCTTAAAAAGGAAAGAAGGAACTGCTGCCTGTCTTTCTTTAAAAAAAAAAAGAAATACAGGAATGAGGAACATTATTTGTGAATGAAGAAGTGGCCTTATGTTGACAGTTACTGTCTGAATTTGACCAGAGAACTATATGCTCCATTTACAACTTTGGAATTCAAGATGTATCACTAAAGGAACATGCAGCTTATTGGACATGGAAAGGTAAAAAGTGTATTTAAAAAAGATCTAACTTCTATTTGAAGATATCTGAGTTATCAGGAATGCACAAATGAAAATATATTTAATATTAACAAAGGTATAGTTAGGGCTAACAGTAATTTCAAAAGCTTGAAATAGTTGGAACTCACAAAATCATACTGTCAAAGTATGCTTATCACTGAAAGGTATATTCAGAGATGAGAAACAAACAATTAAAAACTGATACAGTTCACACCTCTGGCTATTCAGCTTCCACTTGTATTCTTCCACACATGTTCAAACCCTCCCGCAAAAAGACACAGCTATCCTTTTCACAAATGAGTACATTCTCACTTTTTCTCCAAGCAGGAAGGCACAGTCCCAACAGTAAGTGTGTCTGTCATGTGATATATTAATCACTCTTCATATTCAGTCATAGTCTTACAAAATATTGTTACCTAAATTTCAGTTGATTTATAATTGTTACCACAAAAACCCCACTGATTTATTACCTCTGATAAATTTGTTAACCTCCAATAACTCATATATGAACTTTTTAATGGGAAGAAAAAGAGTGATTAACATATGCAAATAAACATACACATATAACAAACAAAAAGGACATTTTTTGAGGCTACCACACTCCTCATTTCTATAATTGGTCACAAGGTCAGGGTTGATATCCATGGCATCTTTTCTACCATCCTATACTTCCTTTGACCTCAGTGATCCTTAGCTGCTCTGGGTTCTTTACTTGATAGGTGACCCAAACTTTCATTCCTGAGTCATCAGTCATCCTATTAATTTTCAGCTGATGTAGTTTTCCATTAACCCTTGTAATTGGATGTGGAAGTGCACCCTAGAGAATCCCGTAATTTCTCAGACATAGCTCTCCTTATCTTTACTGTATAGCAGCAACCAGATTTACCTTTTACCTTTGATAGTCAAAGTCCATCACTCCAGCAAGTAAGTTTGCTCCTTTTTAACACACACCCTCCACCTTTTTCCTTCCTGGTTTGGTGGTGGGAGGAGCTCAAACCGTCTAGGTGGGATTCTCATTTCCCAATTTGGTGGAGCCACTGTTGTGGAGCCATCATATCCACTGGTGGAAGCATTAGCCCCCTTGTGGTAATCCAGTACAACTCAAAGTTGCCAGAATGAGAAGCAAAAATTCTGCAAGGGGTTATAAGTGAGAGTAGCCACTTTCATTTCCACTCCTTGACTTAGGCTATGGGAAAAACCATACCATGCAATGGGCTCTGATTCAAAGCATAAACTGCACTCTGTAAAACAGAACTATGTCCTTTCAGAGTATTATTTCCCAAATGACACCATAACTTAGTCTTCAGTAAACCATTCCATCTGTTAAATAAGCCAACTACTTTTGGATAATGAGATACATGGTAAGGCTAGTTGATTTGCAGGCATGAGCACATTGGTGCTCTACCTTGATTGTGAAATACATTTTTTGATCTCATACAGTGCTGTGTAGAATGCTAGGATGGTGGATCAGGCATTCTGTGAATCCATAGATGTTGGTGTTAGAAAAAATACTACTGTCAGGGAAGACAAATCTATATCCAAAATATGTGTCTATTTTAGTGAGGGCAAATCCTTTTGCTTCCATAATGGAAGAGGGCCAATGCAATTAACCTGCCACTAGGTGGCAGGGTGGTACCCAGGAATGGTGCCATATTGGGAACTCGGCATTGATCTATAGTGCTGGCAGATTAGGCTACAGATTAATGGTAGTCAGGTCAGCCTTGGTAAAAGGAAGCTCATGTTGGTTCTACGCATAGCCTACATTCTTACCATCAAGGCCACTCTGTTCATGGGTCCATTGAGCCAAAAAATAGTTTGCCTGGGGAAAGAGGCTGACTGACATCCACAATGGCATTATTCTGTCTACTTGTCACTATGTGTCTTCTATGCAGTGGACACCCTTTTTGGCATTTATAAGTGACAGAAGTATCTTAATATTCTGTGTCCATTCTGAGATCCATCCACATATTTCTTCTCAATACTTGTCACTGATCTTCCAATTTTATTCCTTCAAAATCCCCAACCATTCAGTCAAACCATTAACAAGTGCCCCATAAATCAGTATAGCTCTTCAATTCAGCTAACTCTCACTCCAGATGTAGTGGACAACCAACATACTCTATGAAATACACTCATGCCCCCAATGAAGACTTTTCTTCACCACAGTTCTTCAGTGTTATATTCCTTCCCTTTCGTTCTAATAGCTTTAGAAACCATTCCCACACACATTCCCCAGGTGTCTGCCAGTATATGATAGAAAGGTCCCACTATTTTGCCCTGGATTAAAGTGTCTAACTGTCATGCTGGACCATGCTGATATTTGACTCTATTTATGGGTTGCCTTTTTACTTAGTGTTCTTTTCATTGTAAGCCTCTGACAATTTTCCAGAGGTCTGAAAAAGTATATTGTGGTGATATTTGCTCAGTTTTTTGGTGTCTCTCCATTATTTTCACTGACTGACTGATGTCACTTCACCGAAGAACTATTTTTATTCTTTGTAGTGTTAAGGTTATCCTCAATTATTCTCATTTTGCCCCTTTAAGATAACATATGTGTACTTTTCATCAATAATGGTTTACCTCTCTTTCAGTTTCCCTACCTATATTGTACAACCACTTCTCTTTCAGGGTTTTGAGGATTAGAGGTTATATTCATATGATGCTTAGCACAATATCTGGCATGATGAAAAAGTTAATAGTTCTCCATTATATGGTAATATCAGATCTCCTTCATGATCTGTACAGTTACTTTTTTGCCTGAGTTATTCAACACATATTTACTTGCCACCTTTAGGTGCCAGTCACCCTGCTAGGACCCCCAAAGTGGTCTGCAGCCTAATGACGAAAAGTCAAGTAGATGTGCAGGTACCATATTGAGAAGAGGAAGAGTAGAACATTAGGGGAGAGCTCCACAGGTGGACCTAGTGTAGTCTTGAAGAACTTTAGAGAACTTCCTTTGTAGAGAAAATAGCATTTCCCATGTTTTTAGAGAGAGAGAGTGTGTGTGTGTGTGAGCAGGGGAGGGTCAGAGAGAGAGAGACACACAGAATCTGAAACAGGCTCCAGGCTCTGAGCTAGCTGTCAGCACAGAGCCTGACACGGGGCTCGAACCCACGAACCATGAGATCATGGCCTGAGCTGAAGTCGGAGGCTTAACTGACTGAGCCACCCAGGCGCCCCTTCCCATGTTTTCTAAAACGACTATAAAGGACAACAGATGTTAGCCACAATAAGGTAAAGAAAGAGAACACTCCAGGAAGAGCAAATGTCTGAACAAAGGCCTCCAAAACTCCCAAAGAGCATGACATATTTGGGAAACTTCAAGAAGCTCTTTAGTTCTAGAAATCAAGAATGGAGAGAGGGAGACTAATAGAGAATAAAATATATTCTATATTAAATATAGAATCATATTTAAATATTTGTTAGACATTTTAAAAAGATCACCCATTAATTAATCCACAGAGAAAATGTTACCTAGTGCCAAATATTAGAAATTACAGAGGCTACATTCTATTTATAACAAACATTAAAAATGTATTTTTAGCAAAGTATGAACTAAATCTATTTAAAAACTTGTATAAGTAATACAGTTAATTAAGAGTTTGTAAAAATAATATACAAAAAACTGATATAAAAAAGACAAACAAATAGAAAAATGGGCAAAAAACTACTAGAAATTTCACAGAAGAGAAACTAGATATAACTGATCAATCCATGAAGAAAATGATGAACAGTAGTCAAGTAACTACAAACATGAAGTAATACTATCATATTGTTTGTACTTGGGATTAAAAACAAAAGGAAAAGGTCTACTGAGTTTGAGATGAAAATCAATTCCACAGCCAGGTGTTAGACTGACCTCCAAACCCCTCATTTGGTTCATTAGTAAAACTCATCCCTCTGAGTAACTTTGCCAAGTCCTCCTTAGGCATACATAAATGGCTTCCTGGTGAGTCAGCCCTTCAGTTTCTTAAACATGCTTATACAGCTCTAATTTGTTTATAGAGTTAATCTCAGATTCTAATAACAAATAACTACTATGAATAAAGTATCCACTTTTACTCTTCATGTATTAAATGTTCAAATAAATATCTCACTGAAGTCATTCAATATACATTTACAATGAGCCTATTATATATGATGTTTTTCTCTCAGTGCATATATATGATGGGCTATATCAAATGCACATGTTAATTATTGAAAAAACATACCTATAATGGTAGCCACTCTCCAAGATACTTTCTACTAACTCCTGGATCTTGGTCTTCATGCCGTGTGTGTGTGTGTGTGTGTGTGTGTGTGTGTGTGTCTGTCTGTCTGTCTGTCTGTCTTTTAATGTTTATTTTGAGAGAGAGAGCCCATGCACATGAGTGGGGGAGGGGCAGAGAGTGAGGGAGAAAGACTCTTAAGCTGGCTCCATGCTCAGCATGGAGCCCAATGTGGGCCTTGATCCCAGGACCATTAAAATCATGACCTGGGCTAAAATCAAGAGTCAGATGCTTAATGGACTGAGCCACTCAGGCTCCCCAGTCTCCATGCCTTTGAGAAGTCTTTTCCTACATTAAAACAGACTGACCAGGTGATCAACAGAAAATGGTAACAGTGACAGTGCATGACTTCTTAGTCTAGGTCATTAAAATCATTAAAACTTCCACTGTGGCTTCTTGGATTACTTGCTTTGGGAGAATGAGTCACATGCTGTGAGGACACTCAAGTCACCCACTGGAGAGACTCTACTATGAGGAACTGATACCTCCTATTAACAGCTGACCCTACTGGCCAGCCACTTCAGTGTCTGATCTTCTAGCTCCAGTCAAGCCTTCAGATGACTACAGCCTGGCCAATATCCTCATGAGACTCATCCTCATAAAACACATGAGAAACTCTGAGACAGAATCACTCAGCCAAATGATTCCTGAATTCCTGACCCACGGAAAGTATGAGATATTCATTAGTTGTTGTCCTTATAAACTATTAAGTTTTTTTTAATGTTATGTATTCATTTTTGAGAGAGAGACAAAAAGAGAGAGAGAGAGAGAGAACAAACTAGTGGGTTAGGGGCAGAAAGAGAGGGAGACACAGAATCTGAACCAAGCTCCAGGCTCTGAGCTGTCAGCAGGGCCTGAATTCGTGAACTGCAAGATCATGACCTGAGCTGAAGTTAGATGCTTAACTGACTAAGCCAGCCAAGCACCCCAAGCACTAAGTTTTGACTGTTTATTTACTTCATATTTACTGTCATTATCAGGCAATGTTTGATGCATCTGGTTTTCTGGTATGAAATGCCAAACTTCCTATGTTCAAACATCCTATGATTTTCTTTGGCAAAGATACATAATGTAGGAAGAAACTTTCACTTTAACAGCTTACCTCAGAAACAGATATGTACACAGATAAACAATTCATCATGGAACAGTTCTTCTCTCTTTTGGACATTAATCATCCTTCAGAAGTTAAATAAGACATTTACACAGGTAGTGTGTACTAATGTCCTTTACATGAGTAAATGGCAGTTTCCAGAAACTGTCATTATGCTAAGAACAGATGAAAGCCCATAAGGGGTCTAGACAGGAGCCCTCAACTGAATATTGTGATTCTGATAATAAAGAAGATTTCACATAATCAGGATGCTTATATATGGAGCCAGTGCTTTAAAACTATTCTTGGATTAGATACATTCAGTATCATTGCCCTTGAAAAGTCCAAAGCAACCTCACCTCTATTAATTTAATTTAAGTACATTGTTCTCACAGTTCTACAAAATAAGATTTACTTGATTTTTATTTTTACTCTATGTCTTCTAAGTACATTCCCATTTACATTCTTGATTGCATTTTTGTGTACTCCTTTGAGCATTTTTTATTATATATAACAATAAAAACAGTCTCAATGTGCAAAGATTATGTCCAGATTATGTCCAGATGTTAACATAAGAAAGATTCACAACTGGAATATATATAGCTCTGATTGCACGAGAGACTCCCCTGCTGCCAGAAGCTGAACATATGATCCTTCCTTTGTTCAAGCAAATGATGAATATTATTATGCAATATAAAGTAAAAGGACCCTCAGAAGGTCACAGTAAGATTCTGGCAGTTTTTATTTTACGAAGCCCCTTATCCTTGGATCTGATTTATGCAACACCCTGGGTGGACAGGGTTTTGTGTAGATCTGCACTTGCAGCAAGGCTGCTGGCTCTCCATCTCGTACTTCGAATGTGAAAAAGCACCAACTGAGTGCGAGGTGCCGACAATTGTTGTATAACATTTTGCTGTAGTTCACTCCATGCTTTCACATTTATTATCTCATTGATTTCTGTCAAACAGATATGTTTTCTTGTGGAATGGAAATTTAACTATGTGTAGAGTTCTGCTTCATTGAGCTGTTTAATCTACTTGTGTAAACCATTTTAATATCCTCAAATAAATAAAATGTTCACTAAGACTTCTCATCATACCTTCAAAGGCTACATCAGCTAAGTGACCTGAAGCTCTCTTCCCTCTGTTCACACCCCATCTCTTGTTATGCTGAGATGATAAGGAGTTGCGGAAATAGAGCCAACAACAGGAAGTGTGATCCTACTTATCTGAAATCACAAACCTCAAAAGGCTTATGACGATTTTGCCTTTAAGACAACTAGGAAGTCCATCTTCTCTGAGTTGTTCTGCAATATGTTAAAGTGTTGTTTTCTAGTCTATAAGGCTGAGATGAAGACGTTGTCTACACAGGAGGGTTCAGCCTGAGAAATAAGCTCAGCACACAGGGCTGTAACTCCAATCCTCACTCTCCTTCCCCTGCTCCCACCTCATATGCTCTTCCTCCCTACAAAGACTGCTGCAGAGTGCATTCTGTCATATTCCAAACCATGAAAATGCTTTGCCTTGCGTTCACAACACATATGCTCGTAAATTTGAAAAGAAAGGAAAGAAAGAAACAAAGAAGTGGGGGAAGAAAGGAGGGAGAGACTGAAGGAAAGAGGAAAGGAAGGAAAGAGGGAAAGAAGGTAAGAGGGGAGGGAGGAAGGAAGAGATTGTGATGAGCTTCCATTTGTTCCCTTGATGGAATGTATTTAATCATTTTCCTCAAGATATGAATGGTAGCAGGATGTTTATACCAGAGATAAGACTGGACTGAAATCCTAGTTTACTCTGGGAGCTAATAAAAGTAAAGATTTGAATTTAAGTATCACTTTCTCCTAGAAGCACACGAACAAGGAAATGGGGGTCAAAAGGGCAGCGACAGTGTTGTAAGCACTTTATCTGAAACATAAACATCACTGGAGTGCATTTTGGACCAAATTACCTCTCTCAGATCTAAGATGTTAGTATTCCTGCCCTATTTAAGCATGCCAATTTTACTGTGGCTTTGAGGAGGGTTGATCAGGGGGGCTTTGGTTGGACACTTGAGAAAAGGATCTTACCTCAAGCACTAATATAACTCAGGCAATTAAAAGGCATCCTACTGAGGAGGATCTAATAAAACCCCAAATCCTTGGAAAAGAGTCTTCCCTGTAAATATCACAGGCAAATGGAACATGTGTCATTCCATTTCTGAAGATAATGCTGTCACCTTTCCCTCGTAAACAGACATAGTCAGTAGATCCAGAAACATAGATATTCTGCACCATATAAAGGCTTCCAGGAATATTTTATGGATAAAATAATAATAATAATAATAATAATAATAACAACAACAATAATATTGTCTATGATTTCAGTACAATGTATCTGGATCTCAGTTTTCCAAGGGATTTCACTGTCCCCAACTCTACCATGAAACACTATGATGAAACTGTACCTTTTTGGATGCAGAGAACTCTTCTCTCAAAACGAAGTGGATATATCTTTATTCATAATAGTCAAAAGGTGAAAGCAACCCAAATGTCCATCGGCAGATGAATGGATAAACAAAACATAGCATACACACATGCTGAAATATTGTTCACCTTTTTTTAGAAGAAAGGCAATTTGGACACACACTATCAAATGGATGAAACTTGAAGACATGATGCTAAGTGAAATAAGCCAGTCAGTAAAGGACAAATACTACATGTTTCCACTTATATGAGGTACCTAGAGTCCTCAAATTCATAGAGTAGAAAGTAGAATGGTGCTGCCAAGGACTGAAGGGTAGGAAGGAACGGGGAGTTGTTTAATAGGAACATAGTTTGAATTTCACAAGACAAAAAATTTCAGCACACCTAAAAATGGTTGAGGGCAGATTTTGTGTTATGTGTATTTTATACTAAAAAGTAATAAAGCATTTAAAGTAAAGTGTAATATGAAATTACATCTTTCTAATTTATTTTGGGATATTTCAATTCACCTCACTCCAAAAGAGCAGTCTTGCTATTAACTAGAGTAATAGCCCTTTACAGCAGTTCCAGCCCTTATACACTTCTTGTCAGACTGTCCTTGACTGAGGAGGCAGTTAGTCCCTATTATAAATTAAATAGAAGCAATTTAAAATGTTAAAAATGATGCTTTTTGTGTTATGTTGGTAGACACTCTCAGCACAGAGTCTTGCCTCTGGAAATGACACACATGTAACCTGAAGGATCACTCGGTTGTTAAGCCTACAACCTTACTAATGAATGAGGAGACAAGGATTGTTTTAAAACCCAAACTCTGCAAAGCTGTAAATTGGTTGGAAGTATTGCTTCCAACAGTATTAGCCAAAAAGTTGCTCAGCCAGTCTGCTTCTTTGCTCATTTTGTCTGTTTCTGACCCTGTCTAGAAATGCTTCCTGCTGGAACTTTTCCCTTGGATTAGCAGCTTTGGTTAACCAGCCATTTTACTTGCTATAAAATATAGATGTTCTAGGAAAGATTAGAGCAAGCAAATAAATGAGGATTTGACCAAGGGAGGGTAAAAATTGCCAACAATAAAAAACAAAAATTAAAACATAAAATATGCTGCATCTTACATTTGTAAAGATGGGAGAGTTTAAGTCTTTGAAATAGTGTAGCTCCCACTAGCATTGAATTTTCTTTAAGAATCTTCCCATTTCTACCTCACTTATTTCTGCTCCATGCTTCCCAAAGATACTTGTTAGATAACAGTCATATTTATACTGTCTTAACTATGGCGGGATTGGGAAGTAATAAATAAATGCAGCCCATTGCAACCATGGTTTGATGTTGTGTCAAGACCCATGTGCATGCTGAGTGCTTGCAAAGGTTTGGCAGAAATACAACGTGTAGGCTAGAATAAGAATCTTGACCTTTGCTCTGAGACTGACATCAGTTCTGTCCTGTTACCACTGGTTTCAAACGTTTTGTGCTCCACACACCTGCACAGTATCTCTTCTGTGACCCCATTCTCTAGTTGAGATAAATAACTCAAAAGCTCAGTGCAGGACTGCCTACTGCTCTTCCTATCAACAGAGATGGGAAACTTGATGATAGGGTAGGCAGGAGGATGTCCCACATAGGATAATAACTTCTGGAATTCATCATCCTAGTTAAAAATAACAACAGTAATGTGTGCTCTGCCATACATGTTTCGGTCACCATACAACAGAGACGCAGCCCATGACTTCACAAAGTGCTGGCTCTCTCAACACTGGGGAAAATCAAGTCCCTTTATTTTTATTTTTTAAAAGTGTTTTATTTATTTTTGAGAGAAAGACCCTCACAGTGTGAGCAGGGGAGGGTCAGAGAGCGAGGGCGACACAGAATCTGAAACAGGCTCCAGGCTCTGAGCTGGCTGTCAGCACAGAGCCGGACATGGGGCTCGAACCCACGAACTGTGAGATCATGACCTTAGCTGAAGTCGAATGCTTAGCCGACTGAGCCACCAGGCACCCATAAATCAAGTCCCTTTAAATAGTTTGCAGCTTAATGAATGAGACCAGACAAATAAAAAGGAAGAAGATACAAGAATTCTTCCAAATAAAGATAAAAAATATAAAGTAATATGCTGCCAAATATATAAGTAAATGCAGAGGGCTTGTGGAGCCACAGAAGGTATAATATCAAGGAAAAGAGTAGCAAGGGAAGTCTTAAGACTCATCACATTTTGGTTAGACTGCTTTCCTTTCATACCTCTCTTATTTGATGAAGTTAATTTATTTCCATAGTTCAGGAGTAGACAATACAAATACATTGGAGAGAATGGATGGCAAATGAAAAATAAGAAAACAGAGATAGGTGCTGCAGAAAGTTCATCATACAAGACACATGAAGAACCCTGTTATGCTAAATTAATTTACACAATTATTTGCAAATCTGAACATCTTTGAGGAGATAAAAAAAAAAAAAAGCCTCAATTCTTACAATAAAAATTAACTAGTAACAGCTAAATGTCCTTAACTGAAATTCAGACAAAACAACTGCTTCCTCACAATACTTTGATTTGTAAAAATATTTTCACTTTTTTCCTATGACATTTAGAAGCCAGAAACATTTTTAAAGCCAATATTATAGGTACCCTTGATAGCTAACTCCTGTTCCTAAGTCCACAGTTGTTCTATTTTCTCTTAAATAATTACTTTTTCTTGCTCTTACTAGTTTGCTTGAAACGTTTTTTCTAAAGATAGTCTAAGACTAAGTCATTGTGTGCATTTATCACCAGACAGCTAAAGTAACTGATGCAAACAGCCAGGAAAACTAAAAGGAAGAAGCTGGCAAGGATCAACGCAAAGTATTTCATTCTTTTGTATAAATATAAATTCTTTTTCATAAATGACTGAAGCTGTATGGATCAGTCCTTAAGTCTTGCTATTGCCCAAAATTCTACTGATGACAAGTGGACATAACCAGACAACTCCAAACCCTCAGATATGAACATTAGCTTTCAAGTCATCAATTGGCTCAGCAGGGAAGAGAGCGAGAGCGAGAGCGAGAGAGAGAGAGAGAGAAAGAGAGAGAGAGGGAGAGAAGATCCCTGAAGGAAAGTATGAGGGTTCATTAAAACTAATCCAGCTCAGTAAAAAGGTAATTCCCAATGGTGTGCACAGACATATATAGACACACACACACACACTCATACACATATATCACCCAGGAAATAGCCCCTTATATGAAATAAGCACTTAAAAAAAGACTTTCTTAAATCTTGAATAAGAATTTAATCTGCCAAAAATTCATTATTTTTCCTGAAGAAAGACAAGTTATGTTCTTCTGTAAATACATTCTTTTACATACTACCACATAGACAAACCTTGAAAATATGCTAAATGAAAGAAGCTGGTCACAAAAGATCATGTCACGTGATATTCTATTTGCATGCAAAGTACAGAATAGGCAAATCCATAGGAACAGAACATAGACTAGTATTTACCAGGACGTGGGTGAGAGGGAATACATAGAGATTGTTACAGAGTACTGGGCTTATTTTGGGGTGATTAAAGTGTTTTAAAATTTGATAGTTGCACAACTAATGTGCTAAATCTACTGTAGCTAAATATACATGCTGCATTGCATGTATTAAATGGATGAATTTTATGTTGTAAGAATCATATCTCAACAAAGTTGTTAAAATAAAACCTAAATTGGTTTATCTGATGCTTCTCCTTTTTTTCATTTACACTGAATATCTGAAGTTGCCTATGAATTAGGGAACTCAGGGTATTTAAAAAAAAAAAAAAAAGGAGATGAGAAGCACTTAAAATAGACTAGGTGGAATTTAGCAAATGTCCTTATTCTTTTTTTTTTTTAATGTTTTATTTTATTTCTATAAGAGAGAGAGACAGCGGGAGCAGGGGAGGGTCAGAGAGAGAGGGAGTCACAGACTGAAACAGGCTCCAGGCTCCGAGCTGGCAGTCAGCACAGAGCCCGATGCGGGGCTCGAACCCACAAACCGCGAGATCATGACCTAAGTGAAAGTCGGACGCTTAACCGACTAAGCCACCCAGGCGCCCCGCAAATGTCCTTACTCTTAACACACTGAGCTTTAAAGTACACTCTGTAACTGTGAGATTCCTCTTTGTAGGTAACTCCTTCTGAGGGACCTCTATGTCCTTAGGTACCTTCCAACTCGTGCTATAGAATATGAATCCCTAAGCACAATTTTTAAAAATTACCTTGGAGTCCTATCTGGAGGCATTCTTGTCTCTGCAATGTTAAGGCTGTGAATCAGTAGTGTCAGTTCAAGGTTTGCTGGTCTTCTCTCTCTCTGATATGGAATTAGAAATAAAAGGATGGCAGCCACAGTAAGACCCTCTGAAATTACATTATTTATCAGCAGAGTTTTGAAAAATGGAAACGTTTCATGAAAATATAATTTACCTGTCTCAATAATATGAGGAGAAATCAGAGAACATTTTTATTTGTAACAAAAGCTCCTGTTTCCATAGTTTCAGAGCATGTGGATCTGCTTTGCAAAGTTACATACATTCTGCTTCACAGAAGAGAGGAATAGAGGGGAAAGGCACTTAACAAAATTCTGCAAGGAGAACCCATGTTGTAAAACTGCCAGCCTCTCTGTAATCTGGAGAGATACACGTAATGGAATTCATGAAAACTGTACTTCAAAAACTAAAACTACTTACTGTGGCCAGAAAATGCCTTACAATTGCTAAATTTACTATATAGTGAAATTGATTATAAACTCATCCATTCTAGTTATAGCTAATAAATTACCAAAGAAGTGCACATGTTTAAAGAAAACTTCTGAAGCACAGAAGACATACCTCATAAATCTCAATATCAAGTCAAATTGTCTTTTCTTAGATATGCCATAAAATATTACCAGGGGAATAACATAGTGGATTATTGGGTTCATACTAGAGATTTCTCTGACAGATTTTAAAGTTGTATTATCACAGTTTGTTCCAGAAAACTGAAGTCTTTTCCTTGTAGTTCTGCTAATTCTCCTTTTAAGGTGAGTTATCATGCAACTTCTTAAGGGCCCTCTTTTTCTCTTTTCCTAATGAATCATTTTCTGTATCAGCCATGCCTTTCTTGTAGAAGTTACTGCTTTCCACACCTTAAAGTACATATGAATCACTAAGGATCTTCTGTGCATGTGTCTTTTAATGTTTACTTATTTTGAAAGAGAGAGTGAGAGAAGAGAAGAGAAGAGAAGAGGAGAAGAGAAGAGAGAGAAGAGAAGAGAGAGAAGAGAAGAGAAGAGAAGAGAAAGAGAAGAGAAGAAGAGAAGAAAAGGGAAGGGAAGGGAAGGGAAGAGGAGAGGAGAGGAGAGGAGAGAAGAGAAGAGGAGAGAAGAGAAGAGAAGAGAGGAGAGAGAGAGAAGAGAGAGGAAAGAGAGGAGAGAGAGGAGAACAAGCAGAAAGAGGAGAGGAGAGAGAGAGAGAGAAAGAGAGACAGAGAGACAGAGAGAGAGAGAGAGAGAGAGAATGTGCATAAGCAGGTGAGGGGCAGAGAAGGGGAGAGAGAGAATCCTAAGCAGGCTTCACACTCAGCACAAAGCCGGATGCAGGGCTTGGTCTCACAACTGTAAGATTCCGACCTGAGCCAAAATCAAGAGTCAGACATTTAACTGACTGAGCCACCCAGGCACCCCAAAATGGGGATCTTGTTGAAATACAGTTTATGGTTCAATAAGTTAAAGTGTGGCCTGAGAATCTTATGTGTCTATAATGTAGTCAATGCTTATAGTCCACAATCCACACATTGAGTAGGAAGGGTCAAAGCCATATATTTTCATTGTTTTCCTATTATTCTTTGAGATCAGTATATCCAACTAAGAGGTTATTGAATACAGAAACAACTTCCTTTTCATTTCTATTTGCCTTCACCTGCTAGCATAATAATCATTACCACTGTTAGTGAAAAAAAAGTATTTGTCAGCTGGCTCAGCTAGAAGCAGCACAATATTTAACCATTGGTCACAGTAACCTGGGCAGTTTGTAGGTGAATTTATGGCAACTACAGAATTATTTTTACTTGTTGCCTCAGTGACAATCATAATTGTGTCAAGTGTGCTGACTCTAGTCTCAAAGAAGTGATTTCTTGGGAGGCAGATAAATTGAGTCAAGTAAGAAGACTGAGGTGACAAGAAATAGCTGTCCTCCTCTTATTAACACTTGGAAATTCTGGATAATGTACCTATGCTTGAAAGAAAGGAAAGACCATTTTCTTGTGCTCAGAATGAAGAAAGAATATGGTAGTGAATAACAGGTAGTGCTGTGGCAATCCATGTGGGTATTAGAGCAGAGTTAGGCCTTTGTGGGTGTGAGTAAAGGTTTTTACACAAACTCAGTGATAGAACAAGTGATCTCTAAAAGACTCAGTGCCAAGATCTCCCTTGGGGGGAAAAAAAAAACCCTATGTCGCAGTTTCAAGGAGTATTGTTAGCCAAGAGCCCTTAGGTGTAAAGTCCACCAGGCCCACCTCAGCTTTATAACCTAGGGCAGCCCCAGCCAGTGACCCAGCCAGGCAGCAGTATACAGGCCTCGCCTTGTCACACACGGTATGGAATGGGTCATCCATGCCCTAGCGCCCCCTGTTGGATTAGCATAGACTTTGTTACCAAGGGCAGAGGACTCCTCCCAATCGGTTTCCCCTGTTTGTTTCACAAATGTTAAGCATTTGCACTCCTACCTCCATCTCAGAATCTGCAGCCCAGAAGACTCAACTAATACCTGACTATCAGTGCCTGAGAAGTGGGAGCCAAAACCTGCTCTCTGAAAGGATCATCCCCTTTAGTCTAGCTGTGGTCACTGTTGACTGAATTACTCACACTCCATTACACTTTTGTTCTAACTAGAGGTGTTGAAAGCATATCAAAACAAAATGAATCAGAAACAAAACCAAAACCAACTACATTTCCCAGATGTCCATGCAGCAAGGGATCTGAAGAATAGGGTTCTACCAGCCACTGAAGCCACAAGAGACTGGATGGTGAAAAAGAGCTGGGCTCACTTTTCAACTACTTTAGCAGACAAAGCCAAGAACTATGGGATTCCTGCAGTACCAGTCGAGTGTCTGTCTGTTCTCTGGCTTTATAGGAGAGAAGAACCACAATAAGAACACTGGCAGTAGCTTCGTGATTCTACCATCTCAGTGATGGCGATTTTCAGGCTAGGAATACTTTGTTAGTCTGGGGGCCATTTCTAGAATCCACATCTTCAAATCTTCCAACCTAATTCACTCTATTAAACTCTTCCCTGTATTTCTTTTTTTTTTTTTTTTTTTTGCAAATAGTTTATTGTCAAATTAGTTTCCACATAACACCCAGTGCTCATCCCCACAAGTGCCCTCCTCCATGCCCACCCCTCCTCCCCACATCCATCAGTCCTCAGTTTTTGTCAGCATTCAAGAGTCTCTCATGGTTTGCCTCTCCCCCTTTCCCCCACCATTTCCCCCTTCTTCTCCCCCTTGGTCCTCTGTTAAGTTCCTCCTAATCCTCCTATACGTGCACACATATGATATTTGTCCTTCTCTGCCTGACTTATTTCGCTCAGCATAACACCCTCAAGGTCCATCCATGTTGCTACACATGGCCAGATTTCATTGTTTCTCATTGCCATGTAGTATTCCATGGTATAGATAAACCACATCTTCTTGATCCATTCATCTGTTGATGGACACTTAGGCTCTTTCCAGGTTTTAGCTATTGTGGAGAGTGCTGCTATGAACATTGGGGTACATGTGCTCCTATGCATCAGCATTTCTGTATCCCTTGGGTAAATTCCTAGCAGTGCTATTGCTGGGTCATAGGGGAGTTCTATTGTTAGTTTCCTGAGGAACCTCCACACTGTTTTCCAGAGGGGCTGTACCAGTTTACATTCCCACCAACAGTGTAGGAGGGTGCCCGTTTCTCCACATCCTCGCCAGCATCTAGAGTTCTCTAATTTGCTCATTTTAGCCACTCTGACTGGCGTGAGGTGGTATCTCAGTGTGGTTTTGATTTGTATTTCCCTGATGAGGAGGGATGCTGAGCATCGTTTCATGTGTCTGTTGGCCATCTGGATGTCCTCTTTGGAGAAGTGTCTGTTCATATCTTCTGCCCATTTCTTCACTGGGTTGTTTGTTTTCGGGCGTGTAGTTTGGTGAGTTCCTTGTAGATTCTGGATATCAACCCTTTATCTGATATGTCATTTGCAACTATCTTTTCCCATTCCGTTGGTTGCCTATTAATTTTCTGGGTTGTTTCCTTGGCTGTGCAGAAGCTTTTAATCTTGAGGAGGTCCCAACAGTTTATTTTTGCTCTTGATTCCCTTGCTTTTGGGGATGTGTCAAGTAAGAAGTTGCTGCGGTGGAGGTCAAGGAGGTTGTTTCCTGCTTTCTCCTCTAGGGTGTTGATAGTTTCCTGTCTCACGCTCAGGTCCTTTATCCATTTTGAGTTTATTTTTGTGCATGGTGTGAGAAAATGATCTAGTTTCATTCTTCTGCATGTTGCTGTCCAGTTCTCCCAACACCATCTGTTAAAAAGGCTGTCTTTTTTCCATTGGATTATTCTTTCCTGCTTTGTCAAAGATTAGTTGGCTGTATACTTTTGGGTCCACTTCTGAGTTCTCAATTCTGTTCCATTGGTCTATGTGTCTGTTTTTGTGCCAATACCATACTGTCTTGATGATGACAGCTTTGTAGTAGAGGCTAAAGTCTGGGATGGTGATCCCTCCCGTTTTGGTTTTATTTTTCAGGATTACTTTGGCTATTCGGGGTCTTTTGTGGTTCCATACAAATTTTTGGATAGTTTGTTCTAGTTTTGAGAAGTATGCTGGTGCAATTTTGATTGGAATTGCATTGAATGTGTAGAGTGCCTTAGGTAGTAATGACATCTTAACTATATTTATTCTTCCTATCCATGAGCATGGAATGTTTTTCCACTTCTTTGTGTCTTCTTCAATTTCCTTCATAAGTTTTCTATAGTTTTCATCATACAGATCTCTTGTATCCTTGGTTAGGTTTATTCCGAGGTATTTTATGGTTTTTGTGCAATTGTGAATGGGATCAGTTTCTTGATTTCTCTTTCTGTTGCTTCATTGTTGGTGTATAAAAATGCAACCGATTTCTGTACGTTGATTTTGTACCCTGCAACTTGGCTGAATTCTTGGATCAGTTCTAGTAGGCTTCTGGTGGAGTCTGTCGGGTTTTCTATGTAGAGTATCATGTCATCTGCGAAGAGTGAAAGTTTGACTTCCTCTTTGCCAATTCTGATGCCTTTGATTTCCTTTTGGTGTCTGATGGCTGATGCTAGGACTTCCAGCACTATGTTAAACAGCAGTGGTGAGAGTGGGCATCCCTGTCGTGTTCCTGATCTCAGCGGGAAAGCTCTGAGTTTTTCCCCGTTGAGGATGATGTTAGCTGAAGGCTTCTCATAGATGGCTTTGATGATGTTTAAGTAGGTTCCTTCTATCCCAACTTTCTCGAGAGTCTTTATTAAGAAGGGATGCTGTATTTTGTCAAATGCTTTTTCTGCATCTATTGACAGTATCATATGGTTTTATCTTTTCTTTTATTAATATGATGTATCACATTGATTGATTTGCGAATGTTGAACCAGCCCTGTAACCCAGGAATGAATCCCACTTGATCTTGGTGGATGATTCTTTTGATATGCTGCTGGATTCGATTTGCAAGGATCTTGTTGAGAATTTTTGCATCCGTATTCATTAAGGATATTGGCCTGTAGTTCTCTTTTTTTGCTGGATCTCTGTCTGGCTTGGGAATCAGTGTGATGCAGGCTTCATAAAATGAGTCCGGGAGTTTTCCTTCGCTTTCTATTTTTGGAATAACTTGAGAAGAATTGGGATTAATTCTGTTTTAAATGTCTGGTAGAATTCCCCAGGGAAGCCATCAGGTCCAGGGCTCTTATTTGTTGGGAGATTTTTGATCACTGATTCAATTTCTTCACTTGTTATGGGTCTGTTCAGGTTTTCTATTTCTTCCCGTGTGAATTTTGGTAGTGAGTGTGTGTTTAGGAATTTGTCCATTTCTTCTAAGTTGTCCAATTTATTGGCATATAATTTTTCATAGTATTCCCTGATAATTGCTTGTATTTCTGAGGGGTTGGTTGTAATAAGTCCATTTTCATTCATAATTTTGTCTATTTGGGTGCTCTCTCTTTTCTTTTGGATAAGTCTGGCTAGAGGTTTGTCAATTTTGTTTACTTTTTCAAAAAACCAACTCTTGGTTTCATGGATCTGTTCAATTGTTTCTTTGGTCTCTATGTTGTTTATTTCTGCTCTAATTTTTACTATTTCTCTTCTTCTACTGGGTTTAGGGCGTTCTTGTTGCTCTGCCTCTAGTTCCTTTAGGTGAGCTGTTAGATTTTGGACTTGCGCTTTTTCTAATCTCTTGAAATAGGCCTGGAGAGCAATGTACTTTCCTCTTAGGACTGCCTTTGCCGCATCCCATAGATTTTGAATTGTTGTGTTTTCATTTTCATTTGTTTCCATATATTTTTTAATTTCATCTCTAATTGCCTGATTGGCCCATTCATTCTTTAGAAGGGTGTTCTTTAACCTCCATGTTTTTGGAAGTTTTCCAGACTTCTTCCTGTAATTGATTTCAAGTTTCAAAGCATTGTGATCTGACAGTGTGCATGGTATGATCTCTATTCTTTTATATTTATTGAGGGCTGCTTTATGTCCCAGTATGTGATCTATCTTGGAGAATGTGCCATGCGCACTTGAGAAGAAAGTAAATTCCCTGGCCTCAGGATGTAAAGTTCTAAATATATCCGTCAGGTCCATCTGGTCCAATGTATCTTTCAAGTCCATTTTTTCTTTAGTGATTTTCTGTCTGGTTGACCTATCCATTGCTGTGAGCGGAGTATTAAAGTCCCCTGCTATTAGCACATTCTTATCTAGAAGCTTGTTTCTGTTTGTGATTAATTGTTTTAGATATTTAGGTGCTCCCATATTCGGTGCGTAGACATTTATGATTGTTAGTTCTTCCTGATGGATGGACCCTGTAATTATTATGTAGTGCCCTTCTTCATCTCTTGTGATTGTCTTTAATTTAAAGTCCAGTTTGTCTGATATAAGTATCGCTACTCCGGCTTTCTTTTGATTTCCTGTAGCATGATATATATTTCTCCATCCCCTTACTTTTAATCTGAAGGTATCTTCCCGTCTAAAATGAGTTTCTTGTAGACAGCATATAGATGGATTTTGTTTTTTAATCCATTCTGCTACCCTATATCTTTTGATTGGAGCATTCAGCCCATTTACATTCAGTGTTATTATTGAAATATGTGGGTTTAGAGTCTTTGTATCTTTTGTAGGGTTCATGTTTGTGGTGGTGTCTCTGGAATCTTTGTTCCTTGCAACCTTTCCTTCAGAGCATCCCCCTCAGGATTTCTTGTAGGGCTGGCTTCGTGGTGGCAAATTCTTTCAATTTCTGTTTGTTTGGAAAGGTTTTTATCTCTCCTTCTATTTTGAATGACAGGCTTGCTGGATAGAGGATTCTTGGCTGCATATTTTTACTGTTCATCACATTGAAGATCTCTTGCCATTCCTTTCTGGCCTGCCACGTTTCAGTAGATAGGTCTGTCACCACTCTGATGGGTTTCCCTTTGTATGTGAGGGCCCTTTTCTCCCTAGCTGCTTTCAAAATTCTCTCTTTGTCCTTGTATTTTGCCATTTTTACGATGATATGTCGTGCAGAAGATCGATTCAAGTTACGTCTGAGAGGAGTCCTCTGAGCCTCTTGTATTTCCACATTGACTTCCTTCCCCAGGTCGGGGAAGTTCTCTGCTATAATTTGTTCCAGGACTCCTTCAGCACCTTTCCCTCTCTCTTCCTCTTCTGGGATTCCTATGATACGGATATTGTTGCGTTTGACTGTGTCGCTGAGCTCTCGAATTCTTCTTTCCTGTTCCTGGATCAGTTTGTCTCTTTTTTTGTCAGCTTCTTGTTTTTCTAGAATGGTGTCTTCTAAATCACTTATTCTCCTTTCTGCCTCTTCAATCCGTGCATTGGAGGCCTCTAATTTATTATGGATCTCATTTATCGCATTTTTAATTCTTCATGCCTATTTTTATTTTCCATTCTGTCTGTAGCCATAGTTTCTTTGATGTCGCCTATGTTTTTTCAAGCCCTGCTATTAATTTCACCATTATTATTCTAAAATCTTGTTCACTTATGCTGCTGATATCTGTTTTGAGCAGTTCATTAGCTGTCATTTCTTCTTGGAGTTTCTTTGGAGGAGAGCTCTTTCGTTTCGTCATTTTAGTTAGCTTTCCGGCTCTTGTTGGTTTTAAAGACCTGTTATGCTCTCTGTTTCTATGAGCACTGCTATATCCAAGAAACTCTTGACTTTCCAGGGCCTATCCTTTCAGAGATTGTTTTTTGAATGGTATCCCTCGGTCACTCTTGTTGGGACCTTAGTTATTTTATTTTCCTATTCGTAGTGATATTTGGGACTCTTCACCTTGTGTACTCTAGCTTGTTTCTTGAGGTAGCCCTGGAAAAGAAAACAGACAGACAGACACACAGGGAGCAGGAGCACACAAACGCACAGGCTGATTCAACTAACATGCAAAGTGAGAGGGAAAACGAAAAAGTTAATAGAAAAGACGGAGGAAGGAGGGCGAATAGGGAGCATAAAATACATAAAAGGGTCAAAAAGGGGAAAAGAAAAGGAAAAAAGAAGAAAACCGATGGACAAAGAACGGTTTAAAGCATATACCTGGATTTCCCAGCTACAGTTAAATAGCCGTGTGTATGCAGTGCTGGTTGAAGAGCATAGAGAAAAAGAGAGAATGCAGGGTGAGACAAGGCAGATTTGGAAATAGAATGAACAGGCAGAAGGGATAAGAAACTTTTTTCAAAGAGGTAAAGGGTAGAATGTGGTTGGATAGGTGAGAGAAGGATGCTGGAATTATCCAGAGAAACTATATAGTCTAATTACTCCTGAGAGAAATAGCTGAAAAAGTCGGTAGGTGTAGAATTTACATTTACAGAATGGACTTGTGATTGTTTAAGCAAGCTGGCGACCAGAGTTAATCAGGTCAGTGTTTTGGGGAAAAAAGCGAGAAAAGAGAAAGAAGAAGAAAAAAAGAGAAAAGAAAGAGGGAAAAAAAAGAAGAAAAAAAAAGGGGGGGAAAAAAGGGAGGAGGGCACCTCTCAGGCAGAGATGGGCGTGGCGTGATCCGATGCCTCAGGCGGGGGTTCTGCCTTGGCGACTGTGGGAAGGAGAGTGACGGTGCTCCAGTCCCTTCTTGAACCCCGCGCTGCAGCTCGCTTTTTTTTTTTTTTTTGGCGTGTCAACTCCCCGTTCCGGGGACGCAGCCGAAGTTGGTTGCACTCTTCAACCCAGGCCAGTTCCAATCTCCAAATCCCAGCCCGCGCCCCGCTGAAGTTGCCTTAGACACAGCTTCCCAGACAACCCCCTCGGGCAATTCCAGGCTCCCTGCTGAGCTCTGGGGGCGGAGTCAGGATCGCTGCTTTCTTCTCTGGTCGGCTCTGGTGCGCATGCGCGGGGGCTTGCCTGCAGCGTCCGCGTAGCCTGAGCCCGCTGGAGTGAGGAAAACCGGGTCTCTCTATGGCTCGTCACCCGAAACACGAACTCACAGGCAAATTTCCCAGTTTTTAGCTTTTTGCCTTCCCTCTCGAGTTCTAGCCAGCCAGGAGCGCGGACGCCTGGTGTCTGCGCGTCTCCTTCAGGGGTCCCAGCTGCCCTGGAGCTACAATGGCGGCAAGCGCGCCGCCGCTGGAGTGAGGAAAACCGGGTCTCTCTATGGCTCGTCACCCGAAACACGAGCTCACAGGCAAATTTCCAGTTTTTAGCTTTTTGCCTTCCCTCTCGAGTTCCAGCCAGCCAGGAGCGCGGATGCCGGGTGTCTGCGCGTCTCTTTCAGGGGTCCCAGCCGCCCTGGAGCTACAATGGCGGCTGGCACGCCCGCGCCGCTTTAAAACCCCAACCTCCAGGAGCGGCACAAAGAAGCAGTTTGTGTGCTCAGCCTCCCCCAGGACCAGTTGTCGCGAGGGGACCTGGTTGTGCAGGTATTTGGCAAGTACGGTCTTTCTATGCACCGAGCGGAGATTTTTCTGTCTCAGACTCTCCCCTTTTCCCCTCTCACTCCCCGTAGAGGGTAGAGGGGGATCGCCTCCCACCCTGGAGGCTCCGATCCCGGGCTGATTTTACCTTCCCCGGTTCGCACTCACGTTAGAAGGCTTTCTCAGTGGATTCTGCGTCCTTTTTTCTCCCAGTCTCTCAGGTTTTGTATGGTTTCCAATGGCTTCAGATCTTTTCTGTGTGATGTATGGGCACGAGTGCAAGTACGGAGCTCCTTACTTCTCCGCCATCTTGCCTCCCTCCCTTCCCTGTATTTCTTACAATGAATCTGGTTGATCTGTCAGAGAAACAAAAAGAAAACATATAAACGGACGAATGGATCAAGAAGATGTGGTTTATCTATACCATGGAATACTACATGGCAATGAGAAAGAATGAAATCTGGCCATGTGTAGCCACATGGATGGACCTTGAGGGTGTTAGCTGAGCAAAATAAGTCAGGCAGAGAAGGACAGATATCGTATGTTTTCACGTATAGGAGGATTAGGAGGAACTTGACAGAGGAACAAGAGGGAGAGGAGAGGCGGAAATGGTGGGGGAAAGGGAGAGAGGCAAACCATGAGAGACTCTTGAATGCTGACAAAAACTGAGGACTGATGGATGTGGGGGGGAGGGGAGGCATGGAGGAGGGCACTTGTGGGGATGAGCACTGAGTGTTACGTGGAAACTAATTTGACAAAAAACTATTTGTAAAAAAAAAAATAAAAAAGAAAACATATAAACAAGACAAGGCCATAATATTCCCCTGTGATAAATGGAAACCCAAAGCCCACACCATATTCATATGTAGGAACATCAAGTCAGAACCTTAGCAACACAATTCATTCATAGCCAGTAAAACTATCCAAGCCCTCCTAACAAAAACAAAAATTATTCTATAGAGATGCCTCCAAAACCCACGGTGTTTAGAAACTGCACAATAAAACAAATTGTGCTGAAGGCAATAATAGCACATTAAAAATTCCAAACCACATCAGGAATCATATTCCCAAGGGGAAAGGCAGGGGACGCAAAAAGCAGAAGAAACAGCACTTCCAAGAACTAGAAAAATTAAGACAATCTGGAATTTTTTTATATAATAATGATTTTAAAAATCCAAACAAAAAATATAAGGAAAAAAACCTAGAATAATGTGGAGAAAAAACAGATTCAAAAACTTCCTAAAGAAATTCTAGGTGTAAACAGTTAAATGATAATATTTAAAATTTTTAAAAGTGAAATCATGGTCTCATACAAATATAAAAATAAATGTATGCTTGAGGTTTTTTTTTTTTAAATTCATGAGAGAAATAGATATCAAAACTACTTCAAAAAAGGGACACTTGCCTGGCTCAGTTGATAGAGCATGGGACTCTTGATCTCAGGGTTGTGAGTTTGAGCCTCACATTGGGGGTAGAGTTTACTTAAATAAACTCCTTCAATAAAGAATACTAAGAACAGATGTATTTATAGATTAAAAATATTAAAATAAATCTCCAAAAAGGGGCAAAGTAGGTGGGTAGGAGGGAAGGAAAGAAAACTAAAAGAACTGCCAAAGAAGAGTCCATGTGTCATTATTCATAGATGAGATATTCATCTAAATAAAAAATCCTATTATAACTCATCGAAACAATTAGAAAATATTGAGGTTAGTTGACTACATGATTCTATGAGCTAAGAATTTCCCTGCAAGGGTACACAGTCTAGAAAACTTCACACCTGTTCAAAAGAAAATAAGTACACAAATATGTTTATTACAAAATTTTAATATTTATTTATTTTGAAAGAAAGAGAGAGGGAGAGGGAAAACATGAGTGGGGGAGGGGCAGAAAGAGAGAGAGGAAAAAGAATCCCAAGCAGGCTCCACACTGTCAGTGCAGAGCCCAACACAGGGTTCAAACTCATGAACCATGAGATTGTGACCCGAGCCAAAATCAAGAGTAGACTGAGCCCCTCAGTCGCCCAGGAACCCCTCATTACAATTCTTAATAGTAAATTTTGAAAACAACATAAATGCCTATGTGGAAAATGACAAATAAATTCCTGTGCATCAATGGAACAATAATGTATCAGTTAAAATAAATGGACTAGATCCACCTGCAACAAGTTAACTACATTTTTACATATATTATTGTTGAGTTAAAAAAAAAATTAAGTGTGGATGGTTATATACTGTATCATACCATTTATGTATGTTTAAATCCCCCAAAAGTACCACACAGATTTTTTAAATGCTCCAAAATATTACATAGATTTTCAAAACCTGACTGGGAGTGACGCATAAATCTTGAAGACAGTGGTTAACTAACAGAAGGAGAAAAGCAAGTGGCACTGGGAAGAGGAAAATTTGCAGCTTTACCCATATGTAACACTTTACTGCTATTTAAAATACATCTGAAGCAAATCCAACTAAACATTATTCTCTACAACATCTGTGTCATGGCTGCATGCACTGGAAATTTTACATTATTCTCTACATTTTTCTATATGTTGGAAGGATGTCATGGGAGGAGGGAAGAAGAAAAAAATAAAGCAATAAAGAAAAAAAGAGAAAAAATAAATGAAAAAGAGAGAAGGCAGTATCACATTTTAGAAAATAAATCTGAAACCAGTTATCTCCTCCAAAGTGGTGGCGAGCGGCTCTTACGTCGCTTTTCTCAGTAAAACACATCTCCAGAAAAATAATCAGTAACTTAAAAAAAAGCAAGGGGGGGGGGAATGGAAATTGAATTACCGAGAGATTAACATAAATGCAATGATCAAGGGGGAAAACACCATAATATGTTAAATCTTAGCCCTTAAGTTTTCAAAGGTCTTTGGAAACTATTAGCCAATGAATCACTTCAAGGGCACTTGAGGAAACAAAGTCCATTCTTTCTCATTTTAGAAACTGAGAAATGAAGTTAAAGACAGCAGCATTTGCTCAGATTTGCAAAAGGAAGTCTGGTCGACACTGAAATTAAAGCTCCTTTCTTATGTTTTTTGAGTCTTAAGTTCAAATAACTTTGAAACGGTTTAATTTCTGCTTATTTGGCTTTTCTTCCACCTAAGAGCATAACTGATGGACATTATGTAAGCCCCTCCTCCATCCTTTCCCAAATTCTTTTTGGGAGTTTTCCAGCCCTTTCATAAAATTGCCTATAATAGCCTTCTAACTATGTGACATTTTCATTTGATTCACCATATCCTGGGGTAGATATTATCATTTCCCAAAGAACTAAGGTATTGTTAAATATTTATTCTTCTTATCATAAAAATAAGGATCTCCGACTATGCCTTATGTCTGTTATGCCATTGTTCACCTTTGGGATAACTAGATAGTTAATGGGGATTTTACAAATTACTGGCTGCAACATCAGACTCAGGTTGCAGTTTCCTACCAGAAAATGTCAATCTTCTAATGTGCTATGTATCGATTTTGCCTCTTCATCAACTTAAGTTATGATTAACTTAAGTTATGATTTAGGCATTGGGGGCAACTAAATTCCCAATGCTTTTAATAATGAAGACTCCAGTTTCACAGAGTTTTTAAAAAATGTATATATGTATACAAGATTTAATGCATACATATTTTAGGTAAAAATATATTAGAAATGTTTTGTTATCTCACTGACCTACTGCTTATATTCTATTCTCTAAAATATTCTCAGGATAAGAAAGCCATCTTTTTTCAATTAAATTTGACCCAGCAGGATGTTTGAAAGCCACATGTTGGAACAAACAGTTTGGGCAATTAAAGATCTAGCCCTTGATGGCTTGGTCTGGGAATTCGACTGGCTGTTAAATAATCATCTAATTGAGACTGTGGAGAGGACAGTGGGAAGTCAAGCAGGGATAACTCTCCTGCATCTGGAATTGAGATGAATTATGTGCCCATAAAATATGAGGTGGATATCAAGTTACTCATTATACTACACAAAGAATCAAGAAAACAGAGCAAGCAGTGCAGCTAGTTAAGAGAATCCATAAAATTAAAGCTCATCTGTTTGAAAATCAACTTTGACTAGACAGAGAATACCTATAATTATAAGTACAGTAGGTAAATTGTGATTTGAGTGGAATGTATTTGTGTATATAGTCTTAGCTGATATAATGTCTTTTCGTAAATTTTCACAAATTAGGCTCTCTAAACAAGACTGATTAGGTTTATTCTCTATCATTATCTCAATGGCTCAAAAACATGAAATATTTTTTTTTAATGTGGCAGGGTCGGGTGGGGTGGTAGAAGTCCACTGCTGAAGAAAGATAATGGCTGGACAAGGTAAATGAAGGTTTCCTTTGGTTGGAGATTTGGGATCCATCAGTTACAGTATGAGGAAAATAAATTTCTGTCATGCCTTTCTGTTCCAAACTAGTCTTTGATGCCCTCATGACTTTATCTTTGGAAACTCCCAGATTAAAAGAAGAAATATTAGATTGACTTCCTTTTACTATGGGTGTGTGCTTCTACCCCTATTCTGAGGAGTTTCTTATACTGAGAGCTGATTGGGTCTGGTTCATGTAACAACATCAGTTGCTCTAGATATTTTACAGAAATTAATGTCAGCATTTCTCATAGGGCTGGAATTTCCCACCAACTTTTAATGACTGACAAAGGAAATTCAAGGTTGGAAAGCTTTGTATTTCAAGGGTGAATTTCCAACAGAGTGCTAGGCTAGCTACATCCATACTCAGCCTTGCTATGGCAACAGAAAGATAATCCAAAGAGATAAAAAATGTATAAATTACATCTACACACATCTATACAGACACAAACATACCTGAAAACAGAGTAAGTGACATTTTAGTTGAGTCATTGGGCACATTTTACTATAACAATAAAAAACTTGTATTCTAAAATTGTAATGAAGGTGATAATGATAGTAATGATGAAATATAATAAAAAAAGTCAGTGTTCTTCTGATAAACACATATATTACTGGACAAAAGTATCATAAGTATTCACAGCTTCATAGTTTTCATGCCCATATAATCTTCTCTACTAAGTAGAGAAGCAGGAGAGCTGCATCTAAAATTCTCTTTTAAGACTCCTATAAGATGTTCTAATTGGGAAAGAGTTTATTATGTTCTTTAATAGAGACTAAGAAAAAATGAGGTATAATGCCTTTTCTGATATTTAAAGTGAGTATTACACAGTCCAAACAACTACTTTGAGCCTTTTACTCCTGATGAATAAAATAGGCTAGTGCTGTTTGACTGATTAGAAAATATTAAGAGCTGAGTAGTAAGTAAGTGAAAAACACCAAAGGCTTGTTGAATCTTGAAACTTCTAGAATGCTTACAATTTCTTAATACTATTCCAGTAGTTTTGGTGTGGGAACCCAAAGAAGGCATGGATCAATTTCTACTACGTCATCATCCAGGGTACAGACCAAAGACTCCATTTCCAAAGCCCAGCCTTGCAAGAAAGATAAAACCATATTTGAAGTTTACATTCCATCAATGTCAATGTCAGAGGTGAAAAGAGATGAAGGAATATGATGACATCAGTCCTGAAGGAGAAAGAAATAATAAGAGCAACCTATAGATTAAAATAATTTCTTGGCTATCAGAGCAAAGGAAACATATGATCTCTCAATAATTTCTTCAGTACATCACTACTATGCTTAAAGGAGATGTGGCTGAGACTCCGGTCACCACCCAAAGTCACGTCCTCCCCTTCCTTACTTAGTTGGCAGTAGCAATGTTCTCTGTTAAAAATACCTCCTTTATATTTCATAATTTTTATATTTTATATGGCTGTTAAAATTGCCTATTTCACATGAGGTGAGTTGTGATAGCTTGTACTTCATGAAGAATTGTTCCATTTCATCTAAGTTGTCAAATTTATATGTAACAGAGATTTTCTTGTGGTATTCCCTTATCATTTTGAGGTCTGCAGCATCTGTAGTGATATCTCCTGCTTCTTTCCTGGTAGTAATTTGTGTCTTCTCTATTTGATTTTGTCATTCTTCCTAGAGGTTTGTCAACTTTATTAATCCTTTGAAGGAATTTTTTTTGTTTTACTGATTTTTTTCTTTTTTTTGTTTTTTTGTTTTAAATTTTTTTAATGTTTTTTATTTATTTCTAGGAGAGAGAGACAGCATGAGCAGGGGAGGGTCAGAGAGAGAGGGAATCACAGACTCCGAAACAGGCTCCAGGCTCTGAGCTGGCAGGCAGCACAGAGCCCGACGCGGGGCTCGAACCCGCGAACCTCGAGTTCATGACCCAAGCGAAAGTCGGACGCTTAACCGACTAAGCCACCCAGGCGCCCCTCTTTTTTTTTGTTTTTAATATCACTGATTTCTGCTCTTGTCTTTATCATTTCCTCTCTTATTCCTTTATTTTCATCCACTTTTCTAATTTACTTCCCTTGAAACTCCCTCTTTAACCCAAAGATTATTTGGAAATGTGTTATTTCATTTCTCAATGTTTGGAGATTTTTCTATTATCATTGTGTTACTGATTTACAGTTTGAGTCCACTGTGATCAGAGAATATATTCAGTAGGATTTCAATTTTTTAAAGTTTGTTAAGGATTGTTTTATGGAACAGGATATGTTCTATCTTGGTACATGCTCTATAGGTGTTTGAAAAGAATGTGTAGTCTGCTTTTGTTGGATGAAACATTCAACGAATATTGATTCTATCCTATTGGTTGATGATGATGTTGAATTCTTCTATACCTTGCTGATCTTCTATCTGGTTGTTTTAGCAACTGTCAAAACATGAGTGTGTCATATATTTTGTAGCTCTGTTGTTTGATAGACACAACAGCTTGGTTAAATCTTAAGGGAATTATGTATGCTAAATGAAAATAAAAGCCAACTTCAAAAGGTCACATATTATATGATTCCATTTGTATAATAACCTTCAAATGACAAAATTAAAGAGATGGAAAACAGATTAGCAGTAATCAGAGGTTAGATATACTCGGGTGGTGGGAGTATGATGATAAAGAGATAGATAGCCTTAGAAAGATTTTTGTGGTAATGAAATAGATCTCTACCTTGAATGCAGTGGTGGTTACATTAATTTACACATGTGATAAAATGACAGAGAACCACACAAACACATTGTACCAGTATAAAATTCCTGGTTTGGACATTATACTATAACAACATAAGTACAATCACTGGGAGAAAATGAGGGAAGTGTACATAGGATCTCTCTGTACTCTCTTTACAACTTCCTGAAGAGCAAGAATTATTTCAAAGTAGAAAGATAGAGAAAAAAGATGGCAGATTAAATTTGAATTTAAGATAACACAATGAACAATTATTTAGTATAAGTATATCTGGTGTAATATTCAGGACAAATATACAGTTTATTTGTTGTTTACCTGAAATTCGAATTTAACTATGCATCCTATATTTTATCTGGCAATCCTACCTGGGATGCCACATCTAATTTCCTTAAATTGAGGAAGAAGACCAAAAGAGTTCCAAAATACTTGGGTCTGGTAAACTGAGGGAAAAGAAAGAAAAGAAAGAAGGATGGTCAATAACACCAATCCATTTAACCTATGAGAACTGCTCTTGTTCCTTTCTCCCAGCTTTTAACTTGGCTTTGCCCTAGACTAAATTTAGCTGCTCGTCCTTAGTTTTCAAAAATCTCAAATTTCACTCCTAAAAGTTAAGGCTCCAAGTTGAAAAAAAAAATCTGGAATGAATTTAAATTACCCTGTTCCTTTCCAGAGGTCCAAAAATATACAGACTGTCTTATACCTTTCTGAAAGCTTATCCTGTACACAGAGTTTAGTCAGTCTCCAAGCACTGTTCTCACCTAGAGCTCAGTGATGCACTGGTATAGGAGAACACAGCCCTCAGGGTCCCACATCTCCTCTCCTAAAGCTAGGCTAGAGAGGCAGCAGCCTTCCCCACAGCCATATGCTAATAACACTGAAGTACTAAATCCCAAACCAATACTCTCACTACAGAAATGCCTACATTACAGAGAAAAAGAGGGCAATAACAGACACTGTCTAAAGATCTAATACAGGAAGACCTTACTTCCTGTATAAAAAAGAAGAGAGCCCTCTCCTGGTTTTTCCCTGGCAAGAGGACAGTGGGGATAAGGTGGGAAAACACTTCTCCAGCCTAGTTCCCAGGATCCAGGACATCAGGGTGCCTGTCTACATAGCTGACATCTCAGTAGTCACATATATCCCACAACTCAGTGATCACAATGCATCTACTTCAACCACATAGTATCAGAAAGGGGCCCATATCCATGGTCAGCAAAGCAGCTGGTTCATACACATTTAGAGACTGGCTGTCCATTCTGGTCCTGAAGACCTAGGTCTTCTTTTCCCTATACGCCCCAAGTCCAATCAGCACTGAGTCCTATACATTCTACTTCTCAGAGTCTCTCTAATTAGTCCACTTCCAGACATCCCACTGACATTTTGTTTAAATCACACACATTTCTCACTAATGTCTGTGTAAGTCTCATTCTTATCATCCAGCCACTTTGCTACCATGAGTAGGACTTGACATGTTCTCTCTTTTATTAAAACCTGATATAAAAGGAAGGTCTTTTGACCAATCATGCCTCTGGCTTCTTCTCTCTCCCGTTTGTACTTGGGACACACATTCACACCCACTTCTATTTGCTTGCGTAAGCTCTTTCCTCAGATTTATAATACTCCAGCTTCCTTACCTTTGCACTCAGGAACCTAACTTACTGTGCAGCTATGTAGTTTGGCAGTGCTTGCTAAGAGAACAAAAGTCTTCTGCATACTTACCCTTAATTGTTTAAATCTTTTTAAATGTTTATTTATTTTTGAGAGAGAGAGCCTAAGCAGGGAGGAGTAGAGAGAGAGAGAGTGAGAAAGACACAGAATATGAAGCAGGCTCCAGGCTCCATACTGTCAGCACAGAGCCTGTTGCAGGGCTCGAACTCACAAACTGAGATCATGACCTGAGCCAAAGTCAGATGCTCAACTGACTGAGCCACTCAGGTGTCCCTTTTTCTAAATTGTTTAAATTTTAACCTAAAGCATTTAAATGTAGTGCCAAAGCCTTCTATTCAATCTCAGAAAATTAAACTTTTAAAAAAGGCCTTGAAATCTAAATGTTACAACTAGACTTCATGCTTATATAGAAGTAGATTATCCAGTGTTATTCTCAAGATCAAGGGCTTGGTGCCAAGTTTGTAGCAGAAATAGTAACAAATGTGATTTACTACATGGTTTAACCAAATGTGGTATGCCAACATATGTTATAGCTTTCTAAAATATACCCCAATCAAATGTTTACAAATAAGATAGTAGGATACTTTATTGAGATATGTAGTATGAAACAGTGAAGATTCTATTTGTCTTTTTGTAAAATCCTAAACTCAATGACGAGATGTCCCAGATGATATAGGATATGGAAGAGGGATGAATTTGAGGACCATAAATGGTGAATGCAGGAGAGAGAAGTTTTTTGGAAATCAGGAGGAGACTGTCATCTAGACTTGATTACATTATTATCTATGACCTTGTCTCTGAGCCAGAGCCTAAAATTCCAAGCAGAGAGAAGCCAGGAGTCAGAGAGTCAAGAAGAAATGGTGGCAAACCTTCTTAATTAAGAAACCAATCAGTGCTTTAGGCAATCTTGTAAGATTAGGTCTGTAACAATTTAGAATTCAGGGGCGTGTGGGTGGCTTAGTCGGTTAAGCGTTCGACTTTCGCTTAGGTCATGATCTCGCGGTTCCTGGGTTCGAGCCCCGCGTCGGGCTCTGTGCTGACTGCCAGCGCAGAGCCTGGAGCCCATTTCAGAGTCTGTGTCTCCCTCTCTCTCTGACGCTCCCCTGCTCACGCTGTCTCTCTCTCTCTCCTAGAAATAAATAAAAAAATATTAAAAAAAAAAAACAATTTAGAATTCAGGTCCTATCAAGGAGGAAGAAACCTCACATCTGCCACAGACTTTCAGATGAGGCCCAAAAGGGTTAAAACCTAGTAGTTAATCCAGATTATAAATACACAAACCATAAACAAAGATTAAGTGCAGGCCAACTCCACCCAATCTCAGCTGGGATTAAGTTTAACCACATCTATCCAAACTGAATGCCAGAGGCAAATCTAAATCCCATCTAGAGAAAATCACCTCCATTTATGTCTATTTTTTTTTCATACATAAATTCCTAAATTATTTTGTATACTGTAAGGCAAGAATTATTTTGTACACTGTAGGACAAAATCAAACAACTAGAAACAGAGAAAATACAAATATTAGAAAAAAATCCATGAATCCTAGATATTGAAGCTATTAATCTTTTTAAGAAAATAGAATACAAAATGAATTATACATAGGCATTCAGGATCTATCAAAAATGAAATGGAAATTCAAGAGTTGAAGAACACACTGACATAAAAAACCCAACCCAATAGATGCAATTAACAGATAAACACAGAAAATTACAAATGACTTGCTATAAAAAATACCCAGACTGAAGCCTAGAGAAGAAGAATAGAATCATTCAAAAAAGTGTAATAGACATTTAGGGCTTACAAATTAAAGAATTAATGTCATTGAAGCTTCAGAAGGAGAGAGGGAAAAAATAATGAAGAAGTAACACATGAATATATAATAACTAAGAGTTTTCCAAAATGTTGAAAGACATCAAGCCAAGATTCAAGAAGAGATATGAGCCCCAAACAGGATAAATGCAGAGAAAAACATTAACACGGTATATTATATTAAAACTGGTGTAAAACCAAGGACAAAGAGAAAACTAAAATGAGTCAGATATACTAATGAGTTAATATAATAGAATGATAACTTATGAGTGTCAAAAGAAAATACCTACTAAACTAGAATTCTGTTCTGTAAGTCTTCTTTTAAAAGAAGTCAAAATAAAAGTATTTCAAAACAAGAGATTATTTGTCATCAATATACCTGCACTAAGTACTAAATACTACTGTTAAAGGGAGTTGTTTTGGAGAAAAATGATCCTAGAAGGAAATATGAAGATCAATGGAACACTTAAAAAGCTATGGAAAAGGTGAATATGTGGGTAAGCACAAATGAATACTGAATATAGAGATTAAAAGGATAGTTACCTTTTTTTTTTTTTTTTGAGAGAAAGAGGGCCCAAGTGTGGGGGAGAGAGAGACAGAGAGAGACAGAGAGAGAGAGAGAGAGAGAGAGAGAGAGAGAGAAGCAGGGCTTGAGCTCACCTGATGTGGGGTTCAAACTCATGAACTGTGAGATCATGCCCCAAGGTGAAGTTAACTGAGCCACCTGGGTGTTCCAAGAATGGTTATCTTTTGGGGTTCAAATAATATATATAACTAAAATATGTTTTCAAATAGCAAAAAGGTGGGAAAGAAGTAACTGGAGTTGAATGTTATAAGGTCTTTGAATACTTGATAAGTGGTAAAGGAATACATTCCAATAATGTATCTCTAATAAATCAAAAATGCATATTGTTATCTCAACAATATATACCTAAATGGTAAAAAGGTGAGCATAAATTAATAAAAATAAGTTGATTCATCCAAAGAAGACCAAAAAAGTAGAGAAAAAAGGTTATAAACTATGAAATACAGGAGACAAATACATGGTAAGTAATAAGATGGTAGATATAGACCAAATAGATCAATAATTCACTTAATAAAATTGGATTAAATAATCCAAACATAATGATCAGACTGATTAAAAACACTAATAAAACCATACAATATTGTGCTCACAAGAAGCACACTTGAAGTATAACAATAAAGGGAGCCTATGAGAAAATGCAACGAAAGATAAGCATCATGAAAAACATAATTAAAAGAAATGTAGCATTATTACACTAAGAGACAAATTATACTTTAAGGAAAAGGAGGTGCTGGAGATGAAAATGAATGTTTCATATGTTAAAAAGAATTTGATACTTAAGGAAATTAAAACAATTTTAGGTGCATAGATCTAATTACATTGTCTGAAAATACATACAGCAAAAAAAGAACTAAGAGGAGAAACAGACAAAACCAAACTTATGGTGAGAGCTTTTAACACACTTCTCTTAGTAACTGATAGAAAAAGCAGACAAAAATTACCAAGAACACAGAATAAGCAACATGATTAACAAACTTAATCTAACTGGCATATAGAGAACACTGCACACCAAGTTTGAAAATCATACTTTCTCTTTCACTTATTTCTTAAAAATGCACACAGCAATCTTGGTCATAAACAAATTCTCAGCAAATTTAATAGGTTAAAATAACACCAGTATTATTCTGTGACCAAAATGGTACTGTTTGAAATCATTGAAAAACAAGAAATATATAAGGTATTCAAATATTTGGAAATCAATTAATAGACTTATAAATAACTCCATGGGTTAAAGACAAAATCAAACAAGAAATTAGAAAATACCTTGAAATGAAATATATGAAAAAACAAGACATAAAAAATGGTAGGTTGATATCTTGTTCAGAGGTAAATTTATATACTTTTGCATATATTTTAAAAAGGAAAATGTTTGAGAATGATCTCAGCTTGCATCTTAGGAAGCTAAAAATAGCAAATTAGAAAAAAAGGAAAATAGAATTTATAAAATAAAGGTAAAACTTTAATTTAATTAAATAAAAAACAATTGTATAATAGAAAAAAAACAAGAAAAATTTGTTCCTTTGAAAAGGCTAATAAACTCTTGAGAAGAATTATGAGACAATGCATAAATTACCAACATTAGAAACAAAAAGGATTTATCTCCAGATTCTATATCATTTAAAGCATTATTCTAATATACTTAAAAATTTTTAAGAAGTGTTAATAGTCCCTAGAAAAATACAACATATAAAAATACCTAAAGAGAAATAAAAAATCTAAATAATACCATGTCTGTTAAACAACTTAAATCTGTACTTTAGGAAAGGTTCCCACATAGAAACTCCAGAGTTGGATACTTTCACCAAAAAAAATTATAAATATTTAAGGAAGAAATAAGTCCAATTTTAGACAAATTTGTTAAGAGAATAAGCAAAGACAGCTATTTCCTAACCAGTTTTCTGAGGCCAGCATACTTTTTATAACAAAACACACTAAGGACAATTAGAAGAAAGGAAAACTGCAAGCCAATTTCTCTCAGCATAGGTTCAAAAATTTATACAAAATATTAAAAGCCCATATCCAGTAATCCAAATTCAGAAGATACATTATAAATAAGGTGACTTTATTCTATGAATATGGGATTTACCAGTCAGCATCAATTAATGAGATATATTAACAAAATAAGGAGAAAATGTGATAATTTTAAGAGATGATATAAAATCTATGGGGCGCCTGGGTGGCTTAGTCGGTTAAGCGTCCGACTTTCGCTTAGGTCATGATCTCGCGGTTCGTGGGTTCAAGCCCCGCGTCGGGCTCTGTGCTGACTGCCAGCTCAGAGCCTGGAGCCTGTTTCAGTCTGTGACACCCTCTCTCTCTGACCCTCCCCTGCTCGCGCTGTCTCTCTCTCTCTCCTAGAAATAAATAAAATATTAAAAAAAAAAGAGATGATATAAAATCTCATAGCAAACACACACACACATGTAATGGTGAAATATTATTTCCATTGAGACTTGGAAGAGAAAAAGAAATCAACATTCCCATTTCTATTGAACATTTCAGTAGAAGTCCTACAGTCCAGTAAACCAAAAAAGAAAGTAAGTAAAAGATTGGAGAAAAGAAAGAAAGAAAGGAAGGAAGGAAGGAAGGAAGGAAGGAAGGAAGGAAGGAAGGAAGGAAGGAAGGAAGGAAAAGAATCTTGTCTTTATTTAGATACTACATGATTATTATTAATAAGTAAATTTATCATGACTTCCAAGTATATATCAATTTATAAAAATAAAATGCTTTCTGGGGCGCCTGGGTGGCTTAGTCGGTTAAGCGTCCGACTTTCGCTTAGGTCATGATCTCGCGGTTCGTGGGTTCGAGCCCCGCGTCGGGCTCTGTGCTGACTGCCAGCTCAGAGCCTGGAGCCTGTTTCAGTCTGTGACTCCCTCTCTCTCTGACCCTCCCCTGCTCACGCTGTCTCTCTCTCCTAGAAATAAATAAAACATTTAAAAAAATAAAATAAAATAAAATAAAATGCTTTCAGTTTATCAGCAACAAATTCATAAATGAAGTTTAGCTTTAAAATCAAATAAATGAGAATAAAGCTAATTAGAAATAAGCAGCACCAAAACATGGAAAAAAAATAATGAGAAGATAACTGTAAATGGAGAAATACATACTTAACATATTAGTCCATTTAAATTATTCTACAGATTTAATACAATCTTCATCAAAATCCCTTCAATTGCATGTATTTGCATATGTGTGTATGTGTGTATATTAAGAAACATTCTAAAATGTATACTGAAATGCAAAAGTTCAAGAATATGTAAAACAGTATAGAAAAATAAATTTGAAATCCTTCTACTACTAGATTTAAGGATATTACAAAGCTACAATATATAATATAGAGTGGTACTGGCACAAGAATATAAAAACTAATGTAACACACAGAGAAATCAAAAAAGATATCTATGCGTATGTATATGGACACTTAAGACAAAGGCAAAGTAGTGGGAAAATGATAGTCTTTCTCAATTAGTGTTATTGGATTAACAGGATATTTATACAGAGAAATTAAAATTTTAAATGTTCATTTATTTATTTTGAGAGAAAGAGTGTGTATGAGAGAGGGGAGAAGGGCAAAAGGAGAGAGAGAGATTGACAATCTTAAGCAGACTCCATGCTCAGCAAGAAGTCTGATACGGGGCTCAGTCTTATGACCCTGAGATCATGACCTGAGCCAAAATCAAGAGTTGGATGCTAAATGGACTGAGCCACCCAAGAACCCTAGAAGAAAACAAATTTTGACCACTATTCCACACTATTTAACAAATGAGTGCCAGATAGATTTTATATCTAAATATGAACTGTAAAGTACTTTTAAAAGAAAATATATTTGTGATCTTGAAATAGATTAAAATGTCTTAAATGAGAGGCAAATAGCACTAACCAAAGAGAAAAAAAACCTAAAACCATTTAGGCTACATTAAAATTATAAACTGCTCATTAGAAGACATAGAACATGAATATAAAAGCCAGAGTGGGAGAAGATGCATACACTACATGTAATTGACAAAGGACTTTATATGATATGTATGATGGATTCCTGCCAGTCTATAAAAAAAATACAGATAACTTTCAAAAAAGAGGATATCCAAATCATCAATATATTAAAATATGCACAACCTCATCAAGGAAAATATATAAAAGTACATAGTGATATGTATGATTAAATGTCATCAAGGAAATATATGAAAGTACATAGTGATATAACCACATCAGAAAATAATCGGAGTTTATACATAACAAATGTATAATTTATGATCCAATTCCACTTAGAGGCATATACAATAGAGAAATACTCACAAAAAGACCAGTATATAAATGATCAAAAAATTATATCTAGGGAAAACTCAAAAGGAAAACAATACAAATGTCCATCAATAATAGAGTAGCAATAAGTTGCATTATAGTTATACAACAAAATACCGTATGGCAGTGGGAAATCATGAAACTATTACTTCACAAAACAACTTGGAAGTATATCAGAAACATAATATTGTGTGAAGGAAGCCAGATGCTAAAGGACCCATACAATATGGTTTCATTTATATGAAGTGTAAAATGTATCACTATGTAACAAATAGTTCCAAAATTTAACAGCTGATAACAACAAATACTTATTATCTCACATAGTTTCTGAGGGTTGGGAATCTGGGAACAGTTTAGTTGGGTCACTGGTGGCTCAGGATCTCTCATGAGGTTGCAATCATCTAAAGGTTTGACTGAGACTGGAAAGAAAATATGTTTCCAAGATGGCTCACTCACAGCAGTTGGCTAGAAATTTCAACTCACTGCTTACTGGCAAGGGACCTCAGTTCCTTGCTACATGGACTTATCCCCTGGGACTACTACAGTTTCTTCACAAATGGTGACTTCAAGTTGAATCCAATGCTTATTTACCATTTTGAAAATTCTAGGGCCCTTACGAATTATGCTACATGTTTCTGCCTGTGCTCTATAAATAGAACACGTGGGTGACAACAGATCTGTTTATAACATGGTTTACTAAATATTTTAACCCCACTATTAAAACCTACTGTTCAGGAGGAAAAAAAGAAAAAACAAAAAAAACCAATTCCTTTCAAACAATTACTGCTCATTGACATGGTCACCTAAGAGTTCTGATGGAGAGAGTTACAATGAAATTAATGTTTTGTTTTGTTTCATGTCTGTTACTGCAACATCCATTCCGAAGCCTATGGATCAAGGAGTAATTTCAACTTTCAAGTTGTACTTAAAAAAAAAATACATTTCATAAGGCTATTGCTGCCACCATAGATACTGATTCCTCTGATGGATCTGGGCAAAGCAAATTAAACTTTCTGAAAAAAAAAACACATTCTAGGTGCCATTAAGAAAATTTGTGATTCATAGGAAGAGGTAAAAACATCAACACTAACAGGAGTTTAGAAGATATTGATCCCAACTCTTATGAAGGACTTTGAGGAATTTAAGACTTCAGTGGAGGAAGTATCTGCAGATGTGATGGAAACAAAGAGAACTAGAATTGGAAGTGCAGCCTGAAGATGTGACTGAATTGTTGCAATCTCATGATAAACCTTGAAAGGATGAAGAATTGTTTCTATGGATAGGCAAGAAATGGGTTTATCAACATGGAAATTACTCCTGGTGAAGACACCATGTAGACTGTTGTAATGACAACAAAAATTTTAGAATATTACATAACCATACTAGATAAAGCAGCAGCAGGGTTTAAGAGGATTGGCTCCAATTCTGAAAGAAGTTCTACTGTGGGTAAAATGCTATCAAACAGCATCACATACAACAGAGAAATTGTTCATGAAAGGAAGACTCAATGAATGTGGCAAACTTACTTTTGTCTTTTTTTTTTTTTAATGTTTTATTTATTTCTAGGAGAGAGAGAGAGAGACAGCGTGAGCAGGGGAGGGTCAGAGTGAGAGGGAGTCACAGACTGAAACAGGCTCCAGGCTCTGAGCTGGCAGTCAGCACAGAGCCCGACGCGGGGCTCGAACCCACGAACCGCGAGATCATGACCTAAGCGAAAGTCGGACGCTTAACTGACTAAGCCACCCAGGCGCCCCATTTTTGTCTTATTTTTAAAGGTTGCCACAGCCACAGCCACTCCAAACTTCAGCAACCACCATCCTGATCAATTAACAGCCATCAACATAAAAGCAAGAACCTCCATTAGCAAAAGATTAGGTAGAACTCACTGAAAGCTCAGGTGAAGGTCAGCATTTTTTTAGTAATAAAGTATTTTTAAATTTAGGTATGTACATTTATTTGTTTGTTTAAAGACATAATGGTATTGAACACTTAAAAGACTACAGCATAAACTGGCTCAGTTGGTTGGGCGTTGGACTTCTGATTTCATCTTAGGTCATAATCCTAGGGTCATGGGATTGATCCCCATGTCAGGCTCCAGGCTGAGTCTGCCTAAGATTCTTTCTCTCCCTCCCTATACCTTTCTCTCCTGCTTTCATGCACTATCTCAAAAAAAAAAAGAAAAGAAAAGAAAAAAAAAGACCACAGTAGAATATAAACATAATTTTTTTAAAAGTTAATTTCAATATAATTAGTTTCAGGTATTCAATATAGTGATTCAACAACTCTGTACATTATTCAGTACTCATCACAATAAGTGTACTCTTAATCTCCTCCACTTATTTCACTCAATCTCTCCATCTACTTTCCCTGTAGTAACCATCAATTTGTTCCCTGCAGTTAAGTAAGTCAATTTTTTGGATTTTCTCTTTATTCTTTGTTCATTTTGTTTCTTAAATTCCAGATACAAGTGAAATACTATAATTAGTTTTACTATGATTGACTTAACTTCACTTAGCATTATACCCTCTAGATGTATCCATGTTGTTGCAAATGTCAACATTTCATTCTTTTTTATGTCTGAGTAACATTCCATTGCATATAAACATACCACATCCTTTATCCATTCATTCATCTACTGATGAACACTTGGGTTGCTTCCATAATTTGACTATTGTAAATAACGCTCCAATAAACATCAGGGTATATCCATCTTTTGAATTAGTGTTTTTGTATACTATGGGTAATTATCTAGTAATGGAATTCTGGATCATATGATAATTTTATTTTTAATTTTTTGAGAAACCTCCATACTGTCTTCCACAGTGGCTGCACCAGGTTGCATTCCCACCAACAGTATACAAGGATTCCCTTTTCTCCACATCTTCATCAAAACTTGTTTCTTGTGTTTGATTTTAGCCATTCTGATAACTGTGTGGTGCTATCTCACTGTGGTTTTGATTTCCATTTCCCTGATGATAAGTGATGCTGAGAATCTTTTCATGTGTTTTTTGACCATCTGTAGTTCTTCTTTGTAGAAATGTCTGTGCATGTATTCTGCCCATTTTTAATCAGATTGTTTTTGGTTTTTTGGGGGGTTTTTTTGGGTTTTTTTTTTTTTTGGTGTTGAGTTGTAGAAGTTCTTTATATATTTTGGATACTAACCCCTTATTGGGTATGTCATTTGCAAATATCTTCTCCTATACAGTAGGTTGCTTTGTAGTTTTGTTTTTTTTAATTCTTTTAATGTTTATTTATTTTTGAGAGAGAGAGCACACATGAATACTAGGTGAGTCGGGGGGAGGCAGAGAGAGAAAGAGAGAGAGAGAGAGAGAGAGAATCCCAAGCAGGCTCTGAGCTGACAGCAGTTCAATGCAGGTATTAAACTCACAAACCAGGAGATTTTGGACTAAGCCGAAATCAGAGTCCAGATGCTTAACTGATTGAGCCACCAGGTGACCCAAGAAGCTTTTTAATTTTGATGGACTCTCAACAATTTATTTTTACTTTTGTTTCCCTTGTCTCAGGAGACATACACAACTGATATTAGAGAAGTTACTGCCTATGCTCCCTTCTAGGGTTTTTATGGTTTCATGTCTAATATTTAGATCTTTAATCCATTTTTAGGCAAGGTGTAGTAAGACAGTGGTCTAGTTTCATTCTTTTGCATATGGCTGTCCAGGTTTCCCAGCACCATTTGTTAAAAAGATTAAATTGCATATTCTTGCCCCTTTTGTGAAAGATTAATTGAACCTATAATGGTGGGTTTATTTTGGGGTTCTCTATCTTGTTCTATTGATCTGTGTGTTTACTGTTGTGCCAGTACCATTCTGTTTTGAACACTACAGCTTTGTAGTACATCTTGAAATCTGGAATTGTGATACCTTTAGCTTTACTCTTCTTTTTCAAGATTCTTTTGGCTATTCAGGGTCTTTTGTGGTTCTCTAAAATTTTAGGATTCTTTGTTCTAGTTCTGTGAAAAATGCTATTGGTGTTTTGAGAGGATTTTCACTAAATCTGTAGATTGCTTTGAGTAGTATAGACATTTTAACAATATTTGTTCTCCCAATCCATGAGAATGAAATATCTTTCCATTTGTTTGTGTCCTCTTCATTTCTTTCATCAGTGTTTTACAGTTTTCAGAGTACGGGTCTTTCACCTCTTTGGTTAAGTTTGCTCTTAGATATTTTATTGCTTTTTGTGTAATTGTAAATGGAATTGTTTTCTTAATTTCCCTTTTTGCTATTTCATTATTAGTGCATAGAAATGCAACAGTATCAACATAATCGTTATGTGCATGGAGAAACCAAAAGCTTCATCTGACTCACTTTATTGCAATATTTGCTTTATTGTGGTGGTCTGGAAGTGAACCTGCAGTATCTTTGAGGTATGCTTGTACAGTGAAACTACCTGGAACACACACACACACACACACACACACACACACTCACCAACATTACAAACTGATGGTTCACAAACAATTCACCATAAGATTTCTTCATACAGCAAACACCATTCATCACTCTAAAATGTGGTTTTATTTATGGAAATATAATTTGACCACAACTTCTCCAGAATATGGTAATTACACACAGTTAGAGATACCTGCCCAACCAATCTCACCTAGAAGAAGTACTGGCTTGTGTCCAGCATGCCATTAAGTATTCAAATCTGTTCCAGACTATTTAATTTTGTTTACCACAAGCTTCAATGATGAAGCCAAGTTACAGGGGGAAACATGCTATTTTTTAAGAAGACTGATTGCTATGTTAAAGTCTTTTGAGAAAAATATTAGCATGTTATGTGTGGCTTGGCAAAACAACTCTTTGGAGATATTTTATGTAATACTCAAGTCAAAACCATTTTAGGTGATTCCCCTAAGGAAGCAGCAAAAACACACTGCAAAAAACAGAAAGGTTAGGAGTGCAGCTTTCAAAAGTTCAAAGATTGCCTGCTGCTAATTTGTGTTTATTGGCTTTCTACTACCATGTTACTATCTTCTGATTTCTACAGTGAGAGTTCAGGTTTTACTCTTTAGCCTCTTTAAGTAGCGCATGCATGCACACACACACACACACACACACACACACACACACACACTGGAGAAAAGAGAGAGAAAACCAAGACACAATAAGTATAAACGGACTAAAATGAAAGGAGATAAGAGAGATGGAGAGAACAAGAGACAGAGTGAAAGAATGAGAGTGACAATATATAACTAATTGTGTAAAATGGGATCATAGTCCATACACATATACAGAGTCTATGTATTAGTTTTCTACTGCTGTGATAAAAAACTGTCACAAACTTAGTGGATTAAAACAAACAAAAATATCATTTTATGTTTCTGTTGGTAAGAAGTCTGACATGGCCTCACTAGGCTAAAATCAAGGTTCCAATCCTCTCTGGAGGCTCTCAGGAGAGAATATGTTTCCTTGCTCATTCATGTAGTTGGAAGAAATCTGTCTGGAGGTTGTGGGTCTGAGGTCCCCATTTACTTTCTGGCTGTCAGCTGAGAGCTGTTTCTTACAGGCCACTTGTATTCCTTGGCTTATAGCCCCTTTCATATTCTGAGGTAGCAATGGCAAGTTGATTACTTCTCATGTTTCATCTCTCTCTGACTCTGGCTTGTTTTAAAAGGCCCATCAGATTACATTGAGCCTACCCAAATAATACAAGATAATCTTTTTGGGTTAGCCTATTAACAGATTTAATTCCATTTGCAAAGTCCCTATTGCCATTCAATGTTAACATATCCCCATGCTTAGGATACTAGGGTATTGACATCCATGGGGTGCTATTATTCTGCCTAATTGATTTTAATAGTAAAATAAAATATTTATATACAACCTATTTAAGTTGGCTATGTGTTTATTATGTATTAATCGATTTTTCATTCATTGGCTCAGTTACTCAGTATCTAATGACAACAGTTTAATGTAAAGCATGTGATTTCACAATACTATCAAGAATGAAGTCATCAAAGACAGGATTTAGGATAGTTTGGACATTGAAAGAAGTAATGAAAATAAAAATCATAGGCCACACTATAATAAGAATCTAGGAGTTCATATGAAAATAAAGAATAAACAGATAAATGGAGGGGAAGAAAGAGCCCTTCCTTAGAATAGAATACCAAGTAACAAATATGCAATATATGAAAGATATAGTGATTCAGAACTTAGCAATCAACTTAATAATAATATCATGAAAATATCATCATTTGGTGCTAAATCTATTGGGGGATGAACAAGATATTTATATGGTCTCAAGTATTTCCCCTCAAGAGATTTAACTACAAAGGGGAAAGAGTAACTTTAGTATGGAGAAAGCTGGCAGTTATGACCTTAAACAAATGATCAAAGTTATCACAGATATTTGGAAAAATATACATACTGGCTTCCTAATATGATACACTGATAAAGACACAGTATCCCATTTGTAGCATTTTCCCCCACATATCATAACATACATTTAATTATAGGGAAGCATTAGAGAAATCCAAATTCACAGACAAAAGCAATGGTCCACACTCTTCAAAACTGACAACTTGATTAAAGAAAGAGAGCAGAATTGTTCCAGATTAAAAGAAAAGAAAGACACAGGACCAATTTATTGCAATTATCCTAGGTGGGATCCTGGATAAGAAAAACTTTTATTTACAATTTAAAGAAAAAAACATTTAAAACACTGGCAAAACTTGAATACAGTCCGTATATTAGAGACTAGTACTATTATATTAATGGTCACTTCTTTAGTTTTATAACTGCAGTATAGTTGTGTAAAAGAATATCCCTGAGAACAAACTGAGGACTGATGGGTGTGTGTGGGGGGGGGTGAGATGGACATGGAGGAGGGCACTTGTGGGGATGAGCACTGGATGTTATAAGGAAACCAACTTGACAATAAACTATTTGTAAAGATAGATGATAGACAGATAGATAGATAGATAGATAGATAGATAGATAGATAGGCATCGCTTCACCCACTCCGCAGAGTCTTTTTTTTTTTTTAATGTTTTTTTTTATTTATTTCTAGGAGAGAGACAGCATGAGTAGGGAGGGTCAGAGAGAGAGGGAGTCACAGACTCTGAAACAGGCTCCAGGCTCTGAGCTGGCAGTCAGCACAGAGCCCGGACGCGGGGCTCGAACCCACGAACCGTGAGATCATGACCTAAGCGAAAGTCGGACGCTCAACCAACTAAGCCACCCAGGCGCCCCCCACTCCGCAGAGTCTTAACATATTTCTATTGTCTGTGGAAAACCACAGTGCAAAATGTTGTATTGCCTGGATTTTCACTGATCTTGTGATAGACTCTATCCATAGGTAAAGGGAATTTCTTACTGGCTAATTAACCCATTAATAAATAATAATGACTGCCATTTTCCTTGGTTTTCCTTTTTGTATTTGAATACATTTTATTGAACTATATAAATAAAATAATATCTCAAGTCAAAAAAATAGTTTTAGGAAATAAACAAACATTTAGGAGTAAAAGGGTATTATGTATTACTCTCAAATTTTTCAGAAAAAAATATTAATATGCATGTACATAGGTAAATAAAATGGTAAAAGAAATGTGATGAAATACTAAAATTTGGTGAACATGACTGGGGGAATATAGGAATTTTTTTCAGTCTTCAAGTTTTACCATAAGACTAAAATTATCACAAAATAAAAAGTAAAAATAAATCATAAGAGAAGGTGATTGGTGTTTTCACCCTACAGAACTACAATTCAAAATAAGTATCATTTGAAACAAGTAGCATGTGATGTATTCTGAATTAAAGATACATCATCTTTTTTTTTTAAAGCTTATTTATTTAGTTTGAAAGAGAAAGACACTCCAAATGGGGGTGGGGAGCAGAGAGAAAGGGAGACAGAGAACCCCAAGTAGGCTCTGTGTTGACAGTGCAGAGCCTGATATGGGCTCAAACTCACAAACCATGAGATCATGATGTAGGCCAAACCCAGGAGACACTTAACCAACCAAGCCACCCAGGTGCCCCAAGATAGATCATCTTTTAATTAACAATAAGAACCTTGTTATCAATGGGCAGTGATTGGGGAATATTTTTTATCAGGAAACTTACTAGTGAAGCAGCTAGTTTCTTATAATTTTTAAAACATAAATTTAATGGCAGGTGATGTCTATCAAAAAAATTATAATACCGAGTATTGGTGAGGTTATGGAGCAACCAGAATTCATGCATTCCTGGTTCAAGAATGTAAAATAGTAACAATCACTTTGGGGAAATGTTTGGCAGTTTCTAATAAAGCTAAACATACACTTACTCTATGACCAAGTTACTACACTCCTAGACAACAACCCTAGAGAAAGGAGTACATATATTCCATTAACTGACTTGTATGCACATGAATGCTCATAGCAGCACTATTCAGAAAAACCCCAAACTGAAGGAAAAAAATGTCTAGCAACAGACAAATGGATCAATTAATTGTGATATATTCATATAATGAAATACAACCTAGCAATAAATAATGACAATAAATATAGCAGTGGCATAGATTGATCTCAAAAATATTATGCTGAGCCAAAGAAGCCAGATAAAAAAGAGTACATAGTGTATTATTCCACTTGTATGAAATTTAAGGAGAAAACAAAACTCATCACAATAATGATAAAAATTCAGAATACTGGTTGACTTTGGAGGGAAGAGGGACACAATGATCAGAAAGAGTGCAAAGAACATTCTGAGCTGATGGAAATGTTCCTTATGATATGGGTCGCAAAGATGTATACAGGTCAAAATTCATCAAACTGTATGCTGAAGATGTTTGTATTTTACTGAATGTAAATTAAGTGCCAATAAAGTAGTGTTAACATGAATGAAAGCCTCTGGATGTCTAGCCACCTGATCTTTGCCCTCAGACTCAACTAATTCTCCTCATGACACTTAGCAAACAAGTGCCTTCATTATGTCACACAACTGCCTAGTAAATCAATGAAGTGCTACATTTACAAGAAGCTTCAATCAGGAAAGCTACTATTACCTCTTAAAGAAAAAGACCCAGCATATGGGCTAACTGAAGAACTGGATGCAATGTAACCAAATTATATCAATTCTTATTGGAAGAAATAATTTGAAGAGTTCTGACTCCTCAAAACTGGGAACATAAATCCCCCAAATTGCTTTTAAACCTCATCCAGCCTGCATAGTAATGGGCTACATCAGTCTCCAGATCAAGTGCCTGACAAGGTTGTTTGTTGAGAAGGTAAGAAACACAGGCACTCCTCTCACTGAAATATTTGCCTAGAGATATTTCTGTTCTTGAGAATGAAATGCAAATTTGTTTCCAGTAGCCTGAGGTGGGATAGTGGTTTTTATGGTTTTGCTTCAAAACCTGATGAAAATTGGGAGTGAGTTCATCTCTTTTTATAAGGTTATTTGGTGAGGTTTCCAACATGATCTAATCTTGCCCTGGAAAATGAACTAAAAGGAGTTGACTGGTTATTAGGAATGAGTTCACTGGCCCCACTTTACAGCCATCCAAGTGGATGTCTCCATGGAAGTCTCAAGGCTGCTCCTGTCCCAGCTGGGTTCAGAGACCTCCCTGTGACTTAAGAGGGACTTCCCAGGGCAGAACAGGGAAGAATCATATCCAACTCCTTTCAAATTTTAAGTGTGCTTGTCTTTCCATTACCTACTCCTATTTTCAGAGCTGTATAATTTAACTTCCCAAATTAAGACCAGGTTAAAAACCAATAACCTCTACTCACTCAGGCACAATCTATTGTGCCTGAATTTAAAGCAACACCCACACATCTATTTTTCTCTATTGACATAGCATATGTGGATTGTTCTAATATTAAAATTTTCCGAAGTATACCTTATTGGAGTGTAAAACAATTAGAACAGTCTAATAAAAATTAATGAGCTCTATAGTTAAAGGGGGAAAAATAAAGGGATTCTTACAGGATAGCATTTTGCCTGTTGACTTATAACTTCACACTTGATAAGGTGAGTTCACATTTTTTGTGGATATTTTACACATGCTTTTGCTAGTTAAATAAAGACTTGCTTAAGTGCCTACCTTCTTCCTGAAATTAAATAAAATGAACTTGTGATAGTCCCAGACCACCACAGTCAGAGGTCATTAGGAAAAATAATATATACATATTAAAACAATGACAACAAAAATCTGAGAATGTTTACATAATTGTAATCAAAGTTTTAAAAAGTGCTAACTAGAGAATGAAGGAATAATGAGTTCAGAGTATAACAAAAAGTCTTGTGGGAGAAGGTTAATTTTGAGCTGACCTCTGACAGAGAAATGGAACTTTTACATTTTATTCTCAGGCCAGTTTTTCTGAGAATATCCTTTATTTAATTACTTTTCATATTTTCATTGTTATTTATTTATTTTGAGAGAGAGAGAGACAGGGAGAGAGAAAATTCCAAGCAGGCTCCACAGCTTCAGTACAGAGCCCAACATGGGGCTAGAACTTACAAACTATGAGATCATGAGCTGAGCCAAAATCAAGAGGTGGATGCTTAACTGACTGAGCCACCCAGTTGTCCCTGATTAAAATATCCTTCAGTACCATGGTTCTCAGTGGGAGGCAATATGCCACTACCACTACCCATTCTGGGGACCCTGACAATGTCTGAATACATTTCTGATAATCAAAACTAGGGGATGGATGTGCTTCTGGCATCCAATGGGTCAGGGATGATACTAAACATGCTACATTACCCATATAGAGTTTTTCATTCCCATGCTTTTCCTCAACATAGAATTATTAGTCCAAATTATCAATAGTTTAAAAAGACTGTTTGGGATTATTCAAAATGTCCACAATCATAATAAAGCTATATTAGCTTTTATATCTAAGTCACCCAGAGGCTTCAAAGAGAGAAAACAAAAAAATATATTTAAGACTTTTCAAGACCAGATTCAAATACATTTTTAAAAGGTGGCATAATTCTAAAAAACTGCACTCAAGTCATCTTCCCCCCACCCCCCAGTATTATGGAGATACAATTGATGGATAACACTGTGTAAGTTTAAGTTATATGACATGATGTGATACATGTATATATTGTGAAAGGATTACCACAATAAAGTTAGATGACATGTATCATCTCACAGTTACCTTTTTGTTTTTTCCTGAGAGAAGGAGAGAGAGAGCACAAGTGAGGGGCAGAGTGAAAGAGAGAATCCCAGGATGGGCAGAAGGGGGAGAGAGAAAGAAAGAGAAGCAGAGCTTACCTTACACAGGGCTCCTGTTTTACCCTAAGTGGGGACCTTGTTTTACCCAATGTGGGGCGCAAGCTCAACCAAAGCAGTGGTTGAGCTCATCCTAAGCAGGGCTCGTGCTCACCAGAAGCGGAGCATGCGCTCACCTGAAGTGGTGCTGGAGCTCACCCATTGTGGGGTTCAACTCCCGAACCATGAGATCATGACCTGAGCTGAAGTCATATGCTTAATGACAGAGCCACCAGGCTTCCACACAGTTACCTTTTTTAACGTATGTACATGGTAAGAAGTTTTAAGATCTATTCTCTCAGAAACTTTCAAGTATATAATATGGTATTATTAACTATGGTCACCATGCTGTACAGATCTTCAGAATTTAATCATCTTATAACTAAATGTTTTACACTTTTACCTTCACCCATTTCTCCCATCCCTGTTCCTGACAACCACCAAACTCCTATCTGCTTTTATGAGTTTGGTATTTTTTTCAGAATCCACATATGAGTGAGATCATAGAGCATCTGTCTTCTGACTTATTTCATTTAGCATAATTCCCTGAAAGTTCATCCATGTTGTAGCAAATGGCAGGGTTTCCTTCTTCTTTAGGCTGAGTAATATTGCATTTTAGATAGGTAGGGAGGTAGGTAGGTAGGTAGGTAGGTAGATAGATAGATTGATAGATTGATAGATGATAGGTACATAGATTCTTTATCAAATCATTCATCATGGACACTTGGGTTATTTCCATATCTTGGCCACTGTAAATAATGCTGCAACAAACATGGGAATATATCTTTAACATAGTGTTATCCCTTAGAACATATACCCAGAAGTGAGATTGATGAATCATATGGTCATGCTATTTTTAATTTTTTGAGAAACCTCCATACTGTTTTTTCATAGTGGCTGCACCAGTTTGCATCTCAGCTAACAGTGCACAAAGGTACCCTTTTCTCCATTTCTTCACCAGCATTTGTTATCACTTGTCTTTTTGATACTAGACATTGTAACAGGTATAAAGTAATATTTTACTGTGGCTTTGATCTTCATTTCCCAGATAATCAGTGATGTTGAACACCTTTTCATGTACCTGTTGACTATTTCTATATCTTCTTTGGAAAAAGTGTCTATTCAGGTCCTTTGCCCATTTTTAAATTGGATTATTTGAATTTTATTTTTGCTTTTGTTTTGTATTTGCTACTGAGTTGTAGGAGTTCTTTGTCAGAGGCCGAATCCGGCATGTCCAGGGGTCCCTGAAGGATGGACAGTGTCAGCAAGAGAGGGATGAGAGAGTTCCGGAGATTCTTTCTGATCACCAGGCAGGCATCTCTGCTCTGACTGGGGCTCAACTTTATTTTAAGTGTTTTGGAGATGGCACAGAAGTGGCATTTGCCTTAGACAATGATTTCTGACAACAAACTTCTTTGATATGTAAGAATTTCCCAGAACATAAATTTGTAGAAGACTCAAGCATAACCTTTATCAATAGCAATTGAGGTAGGGGATTTAGATGCTTATCTTATGGGGAAGGGAGGCATCTTTAGCATACAAGACAATGGTTTTAGCATAAGAGGGTGAAGTTACTTCTCTCTGAGCAAGGGTCAAAAACAGGTCTTTCAGGAGATACCTTTGCTCTCATAATCACAAAAAGAAGAAGTTCCTCAATAGGTTCCTTCACAGGGAGTGGTCAGCATATACAAGGCCAGAAAATGCTCCAGGCAGAAGTAAATGGGTGGGGGTAGATATTTGCCTTTAACTCTAAATTAGGCAGTTTGTCTCAGGGCCAAACTCAAGCCCCCTTTATTATGCAAGTCTTGGATCTGCAAGACCCTTAGGAAGAGCCTTTTGAGAATGGCTTTCCTTATGATCAATCTGTGTGGGGAATATTGGTCTGATCTGGAATATTGTGAGACCTGGTCAATACCAGCAGCCTCATTTACAACATGAGCCAGTAGTAGCAGAAGGAGATACCAGTTTCCTTGCTATGACTGCCATCCAGAGAGGCTGGTGCGGCTCCCGGCAGTTCTTTATACACATTAGATATTAATCTCTTATCAGAAAAATAATTTCCAAATATATTCTCCCCTTCTGTAGATTACCTTTCCATTTTGTGGATTACTTCTTTTGCTGTACAGCTTTTTAGTTTGATATAATCCCTCTTACTGATTTTTGCTTTTGTTGTTTGTGCTTTTGGTATCATAGTAATAAATTATTGCCAAGACCAATGTCAAAGAGGTTCTTCCCTATGTTTTCTTCTAGGAGTTTTATGGCATAGCAGGTCTTATGTTTAAGTCCTTGATCTGTTTTGAGTTAATTTTATAAGTGGCATAAAATAGGAGTCCAATTTTATTGTTCTGTATGTGTTTACCCAGTTTTCCCAGTACCATCTGTAAAAGAAACTATTTTCCCCTTTGGCGTTTTTGGCTCCCTTGTCAAATCTTAGTTGACCATATACATGGGGCTTTAATTCTGGGCTCTCCATTCTGTTCCACTGATCTATATATTTATTTTTATGCCAATGCCATACTATCTTGCCCAAAACAGATGAATGGACAAAGAAGATGTAGTATATATCTTCTACCACTACATTTATATACTCTATGTTATTGGAATATTATTCTGCCATGAGAAAGAAGGGCATCCGGTCATTTTCAAGAACATGGATGGACCTTGAGTACATTATGCATATGTGAGATAAGCCAGGCAGATAAATACAAATACCACATTGTATCACCCATATGCAGAATCTAAAAGCCAAACCCATAGAAAAAAAGAGTAGAATGATGGTTACCAGCGGATGAACTTTGGAGGGAAAGGACACATACTGTTTAAGGGTACAAACTTGTAATGAGTAGTAAATGAACCCCAGAAATCTAATGCAAGATATAGTAAATATAGACAACAATATTGTGTTATTATCATCAAGCTTACAAAGAGACCAGAACTTAATTATTCCAACCACTAAAAAGAAATCATAATTATGTAACATGATAGAGGTGCTAATTATTCACTACAATGGCAATCATAGTACAACATATAAATGTACCAAATTAACATGTTGTATACCTTAAATCTGCATAATGACATATGTCAAATATATTACAATTAAAATATAAAAATAAATTTATAATTAAAAATAAATAAAATTGTAAAATTGTAAGTATATTGAATAAGTAAATTGAAATAGTCAATAGTTTATTCAAAAATATTTTTTAAATAGTTTATTGTCAAGTTGGTTTCCATATAACACCCAGTGCTTATTCAAAAATATTTTTAAGAGCTATTATAGACTGAATATTTTTATCCCTCAAAAACTGATATATTGGAGCCCTAACCCCCAACGTGATGAAGTTTAGTGATGGGGTCCCTGAGGGGTGAGGTGAAAAGGATTAGATAAGGTCAGGTGGGACCCTGGTCTCATGAGATTGGTACTGTTATAAAAAAGACACCAAAGAGCTTATCTTTCTGCACCAACACAAAGAGGAGGTCAGATGAGCACATAGGGACATGGGACCTGCCTACAAGCCAAGAGAAGAGGCCTCAGAATAAAACTTACCTTGCTGGTCCCTTAATTTTGGGACCTCTGAACCTCCAGATCTGAGAAATGAATTCCTGTTTAAGACACCCAGTCTATAGTATTTTGTTATGATAGCCCAAGTTGACTAATACAAGAATCTACTATTTTCTAGGCATTGCAATAGACAGTGGGGCACTAATAACAGTAAGAGAAACAAGTTCTCTCACTCTCACAGAATGTATACAGAATGTTGCTTAAAGCCACAAATGGGATGAGATCACCTACAAAGAATTTTATATAAGGAAGCAAAGCAGGCAAATAGATCAGAGGAGAAAAAGGAGAGAGGAGAGGAGAACAGTGGAGAAGAAAGGGAAGAAAGATGAAGAGAAAAGAAGGCCTCATTAAGACTCCAAAGTTTAAAGTGCAAGCACATAAAGAAGAACCAGAAAAGGCTCGAATCATGGCTAGGACTATGATGTCAGGGGGTGTTAACTAGAAAAAAGGTGAGAATGGACAATTAGATCAATGCTGATATGAGATCAGGTAACTGGAAGGTAGAAAGTGTTCTTTGCTTTGGCCATTGGAGGTTATCATTAGTCTTGAGAAGAGTAATTCCAGTGGAGCTTGAGAATGGGCCTCAGATCAAAGTGAATTTAGGAGAAAAAAGGACAGAGAAGTGGAAACAGAGTGGCCACATTTCCGTTTTGAGAAATACAGATAGAAAGAGAAACAGGAAATTGGGGGGATAGCAGTTGCAATGTGAGATGGAAGAGTTACAATGGAAAATGATTGAACGGAGGTATTTATTATTTGTTTCTAAGATATAATCATGTTTGTATGCAAATGGGAAAAATCTAACAAAGGGAGAAATTGACAATGCATAAAAGAGAGGAAATAATTTAAGAAATGAATCGGTAAGTAAACAAAAGCAGAAAGGTCACACATACCTTTGATAGGAGCTAGAGAATTTGAATATATATATATACATTAATAGAAAGGAAGACCATGGAAACAGATGTAGGCAAGGTTTTAGGTTTGGTAGACAAAGTGAGAAAAGGGGGTTTCCAACTAGTGGCTTTTTATTTTCTCAACAAAGTATAGAAATTTAATGTTCATTTTCATGCTTTCCTACCCACAACCCGCTTGTATATAAGCCATTTAGTCATCCATCAGCAACCACAGTATCATAATTTAGTATTGTTACAGCTTCAAAGAGAAAGAATAAGTTAATATTTAATTTTTTAATATCTAAAAGTTGTTCCTGAAGCCTACATGAGAAAAAAAATTATACATTTGAAACTCAAAGCTTTTATTTTGAAACATTCAGAACTTATTAGGATAAAAAGGAAAAAAAGGAGTGGGAAGAAAGGGGGGGGAATGGCTGAAAATGAAAAAGGAAAGTTCTGAAGGAAGCAGGATGAGGACTGTATGCCATAAATGTGACACATTGGAAAGATAGCAGAGGAATGCTCCAGCTCACTCCTGGATGAAACTAGATGACAGTGCCCAGGGCCACAAGGGACAAGAGAAAGAGGGAAGAAGGAATGTCTTTGGGGTGGGTCAGTAGATACTGGGATAGAGAACAAGACCTGGTAGGTAGAGGGAGGGAGGGGTCTATGAATGTGAGGGCAGACTTAACTAACCATACTGTGGAGGCTGGACGTTCTGCCCAATGTCTGTTCTGAAGAGCCTCTTCACTAAGCACTGGGTTAGACAGGAGTTCAGGGATGAGTCTCAGTCAAAGTGACTTCCCAGGAAAGCTTGGGTAGGTGATCAGAATATGCCATTCTAAAGTATGTCATTTTGGCATGAGAATTATTTTGAGCTGAAGGTAACTGAAAAACAGCAGAAAGAGGAAAGCTCTCTATCCTTCCACTTTCTGCCTAAAGGCAGGGCACAGATTTCCCTTTCTAGAAGTATCTCTCCTCCCCCCATACCAGGAAGAGGAGGTCATTTCTTACTGAGACAGAGACAGCATCAACTTGAATCTCATTAGCAAACCTTACTGAAATAACCCTTATCTTCCATTAATTTCCCTCATATATTTACCACTCCTAGAATCACAAGTTACCACTCCTAGAAGCCCAACCCTTTTTCTTTTGTATTGTCACTTCTCCACAGATTTGTCACTCCTTTCAAACAGTAATCTCTTGAGTTTAACTGCTTCTTTAGGTTTTTCATTTTCTTTCGGTGAGAATCCCATCCATATGTAAAATTAAGATATTAGCTTAAATACAATTTGTATGCTTTTTATCCTGTTAATCTATCTTTTGTCAGTTTAATTTGCATAGCCCTAAGTATTGGACCTAAGAGGAAAAAGTTTATTTTTTCTTCCCCTACACTTGAAATTCATGTGTTTGTCAAAGAAAAGCAGAAAGAAGGCCAGACGTGAAGCATGCCTGTTAAGTCTTTAAAAGAAAGTAGATAAAAAGTAGTCAGAGAAACACTCGGAGGACTTTGGGGTAAGTCTTTCAGGCCACGGAATGAGTGGGAGAATTATGAGGGTGATTAAATAATCAACCATCCAATTGAGGCAAAGAGGAAAAAGCCTCAAAAGCCTAAGTAGCAACTGACTTCGATGTTGCATGTTGAAAGACACACGTCTCTTAATGAGAGTCCCACACTTTTTCCAGATGCTTGAGCGTTTGTTAGCTAAAATCTTTAACTAGAACTTGATCATATGATAAGAGCAATTTAGTAGGGCACAGCAAATGTCCACTCCTCACCTGGAAAAGTAAATGGACTTCTGGCTAAAAGTTGGCAGGGAAGAAATAGATGGTAAAATCCTTCAAAGAGTTAGAATTGAACTCTTGAGTTTCTTCATTTGTACATCCTTGTAGAAGATTTATTTCATTGCTCAATGAAAACAAGGTAATTTTCTTCTATTTCTGTTTACCTTTGGTGCACTTGGCATTTGACTAGACATTTCTAGATAATGAATCACAGCTTTTCAGGGATTTGATGTTACCACTAAGGGACTAAGAAATGGTAAGCTAATTACAATTATGCACCTTAATCCTGGTATTATGCCACAGATAAAGAGCATAAAAGGAAAAAATAAGACCTAACCAAGTAATTGTCCAATGAATTCTTTTAAAGAAAAGACACAATGTACATATATTCTGTATGCACAAACTTCTTGACTACCTTTTTAAATTCCAATTATTTTCTAACTTTATTTCAATAAGAAAGCTCTTTGAAATAGATGAAATATTTTCTTTTTTTTAATATTTTATTTATTTCTGAGAGAGAGAGAGAGACGGTGTGAGCAGGGGAGGGTCAGAGAGAGAGGAAGACACAGAATCTGAAGCAGCCTCCAGGCTGTGAGCTAGCTGTCAGCACAGAGCCCAACGCAGGGCTCGAACCCACAAACCGTGAGATCATGACCTGAGCTGAAGTTGGACGCTTAACCGACTGGGCCACCCAGGCGCCCCAGATGAAATATTTTCTAAATAAATACCTTCACCTTTCTATTAAACTTTAGGATACTTTTAGTTATCCTAAACTGTTATTAGAAAATTAACCTCCTTAATTGCTGACATGAGCTCTAAGTTATAAAATATGGAGGATGAAATTTTGAGAGAGGTAGTAGACAAAATTCTGTAGGGAAGGAAATTATAACACAGAGATCGTATTTGGTAAAGCATTTCAACTGCCTTTCCTTGAAAATAACCCCTCCCTTCCTAAACTATCTCTTCCATTTAGATGTACTTCCTACTTAAATATAGCTATGGCTATTCCATTTGTGACTCTGGATTAGGTGTTGAAAGTACCTAGTTTGGGAAGTTTTCACTACATTCTCATGGAGAGAAAGAAGCTGGGGGTCCAGAGTAGAGAGAGAAAAGCACTGGTTGTTTTTTTGCATATCTCCCTTGCTAAATGAGTTATAAAGGGACAATCATTGCCAGACTTAGGCTCTGTCACTTCAGTTGTTTAGAGAGCCCTTGTGTAGGTTCCCAGGGCAAGACTTCAAATAACCTGAAACAAAAAACTTTCTCTCTTTCTAGATGAAGTTGACAAGATGACCAAGAACATACTACAGTTAATCACAGAGGAAAATCACTGTTATTACAGTCTGTGGTGAGAAACCAGGTATCTAGCTACAAAGATGTAGCCATGAATCCCTAATAAAAACAAAATATTAAAAACGGAATAATGAAAACAGAAAACAGGGCTTATTCACTGAAAAGCAGTAATCTCTACAAAGCCACCCCTTCATCTGGCAGGTACTCATCTGGCTTGGAACAAGGGTAACTAAGTGAGAGTAATTTGCTTAAAATAAATCACTATGGGGGCACCTGGGTGGCTCAGTCGATTGGGCATCTGACTTCGGCTCAGGTCATGATCTCATAGTTCGTGGGTTCAAGCCCCATGTTGGGCTCTATGCTGACAGCTAGCTCAGAGCCTGGAGCCTGTTTCAGACTCTGTATCTCCCTTTCTCTCTGACCCTCCCCTGCTCATGCTGTCTCCTCTCCCTCCCTCCCTCTCTCTCTCTCTCAGAAATAAATAAAACATTAAAAAAAAATAAATCACTATGAACCACATGGATGCTTTGCCCCCCCCCACAAAAAAAAAGAAAAGAAAAAAAAAGTTCTTCAAGATTATCACAGACTATGCTCTTAATATTAAGAATATTTACATTGACCTGAGTATACGTGAATTGAGTTCCAACTGCCTTATGTCTCCTTTAATAATTCTGGAAGGATTATTGGACACCTACTTGGTAAGAAACATGATACCAGGTGTTTTAACACACGTCAGAATATGTTATGTTTTAATGTATTGTCAGGGGCTAATAAGTAAACCACATGAAATGCAACCACTTTTAGACTGTATTATGAGTGCAAATGTGAGAGGGATTCTTTAAGGTTTTGACCTCAGGAAGGGTGACCCCTGGGCAGATACAGGCACTAAAATTGTCCAAATCAAGGAAATGTCAAGAACCAAAGGGTGGAAAAGGCAGGGCAGAATTTACTGGGTGGCTGGAGAGAAGGGTTCCTAAGGAGAGTTATGGACACTAAGGCTGAGAAGTTAGGGAAGGTCTAATGGAAGACTATGAATGCTTCACTAAAGAATTTTAGATTTGTTTTTATTTTTAACTGCAGTACTTCTCAGCACCTCTAACATGCTAATTGTGACTCTCTAAAAAAGATCATAGCATGCCACAATCTCAATTTTTTTTACTCATGAAAATTTATGTATGAGATATAAAGAGACCCTTGCCCATTCATGACATATGCTTAGAAAAACCCTAGTTTGGGGAATTTGAAACTACTTCACAATGAATGTGATAGCATTAATATTCATTAACAGAATCAGATCAGCCTAAAAGGTATTTGGCTTTATACGTATTATGGATGATCTAAAAATGTCTAAATCCTGAATTGGAAGATAATTAAAGCCCAGATGGTGCTATCAGAGGTTTGAATGGTCTCATCATAAACAAACCAAAGGCCACATTATTTCATTATCTAGCTTCTAGTGACAGGAACTCAATCAAAGGAACCCATTCATTTTCAGCTTTTATTGTTTTGTGCCCAAATCTGTTTTCTTGAACTTGCTAGGTCCTTCTTTAGGGGCAATCACTAAATGCCTAAATCTTCTCCTCCCCTGAAGCCCTTTATGTAGTTTAAAACAATTACCTATTTCCCCTTTGTTCTCTTTTCCTAATTCTTTCAATTGTTCGTCACAGGGCACAGTTTCTATGCCCTCGCCAACATAGCTATTCCTTCCTGGGTACTACAGGTTGTCTGTCTGACATGCATCACTCCCCTCCCACCAGGGTGGTCTGAGCTAATATTTAACACTTCACATCCTGAACGTTCTGCATCTATTACCACAGACAAAAGCCAATGGGGTTAACTTGAATTGTAATGAAGCTATGATCTATTAAATTACTTAAACAAATTTCTAAATAAACTTCTCTTCAGTCCCAACTTCTTCCTATGTTGCTGACTTTCAGGACTTTGTTAAAATGTATCTTTTACCACTGGTGTATCCTTTTTTTCTGTAATAATCTTTTTTATATTGATTCTACCAGGTTGTCTTCAGTTTGACAAGCAGTGTTCACCTGAGACTGGATAAAATATCAGATAGGAATAGACTAACTCAAAACCTTACAAAGGGAACCAGATACTCTTGTTCAAGATGCATTAACCCAGGGCTTACTCAAATGTTATTTATCTACCAAAGGAATCACCTAGCCTACATGAATTGTCAGAAACTAAGGTTCACTCAAATCTACTTCTACTACATCTGCTCCATTGGGCCAAGAAAAGAAAGATAAAGGCTATATATAACATAATTAGTCAAAGCTATATCTGGTTGACGCCTCACTTGATACCACTCAGCTTTCAACAGGTCTCAGAATTTAGTCTTTTCCTTTCTGAAAATTGGCGTATCACATTTATCTATAGAATAGATTCTGTAGAAGCTATTATCTTATTCTCCATGATTTGGCAAAATTACTGACAGTGTTTCTGCCATCTTGTCTCCATGTTCTCTTAATATCATGGTTCTCTTTTCACTTGTAGCAACCATATCTTTATTCTTACCCTGAAAGACAATGTCTTCTTTGTGTTGGAGCAGGAAACGTTAGGTGGGCATCATCTTTAAAACTAATGTTACTAGGGTACTTGGATGGCTCAGTTAGTAAAACATATAACTCTTGATCTTAGGGTTGTTAAGTTCGAGCCCCAGAATGGGTGTAGAAATTACTTTTTAAAAAAAATCATTTTGAATCAAATAATTCTTTGTGGAGAGATGTCTTGCACAAAGTAAGATGATATTTCTGGCCTTTACCTACTGGATACCAGTAGCCACACCCCTCCCCTAAGTAGTAACATTCAAAATTGTCTCCAAACATTCCCAAATATCCCATGAGTTGGGGGGCGGGGGGGGGGAGAATGGGAGTGCCTTGTTAAGAACTACAGATCTGATCAAAACCAGCTTGAAAAGAATAACCTTTTTGTCTAAGGTTTTATCTCTCTAATATGTACTCTTTTTATTTGATTCCATTAAAACTAATTCAGTGGACAGTATAAAATTAAACTAGGAAAACATGCCTAAAATTCATAATTAAAAAAAAAACTGTTTATGGCCTTAGAAGACAAGTGTTAAAAAATTCAGATAGCAAAACTAAGGGCATCAATCATAACTTAGTCCAGGAAGGCTACTGTAACAAATACCATACAACATTTATTTTTCATTGTTCTAGGAGCTGTGAAGTCCAAGATCAAGGTGTCAGTTGATTGATTCCTAATAAAAACCTCTTCCTAGTTTGCAGATAGACACCCACTTGCTGTGTCCTCTGATGGCAGAGAGACTATCTCTCTCAGGTCTCTCTTACAAGGGCACTAATCCTATTCGTGAGGGTACCACCTTCATGACCTAATCACCTCTCAAAGCCCCACCTCCAAATACCATTACAACAGGGATTAGGGCTTCTACATATGAACTTTGGAAGGGGACACATTTAGCCTATGGCAGATAGTAACTACAAGGATCATGACCATAAAAAGATTGTAATTATTTTTCCTAATACATATTTAAGTTTCACATATGACTTTCAAAGGTCACTTAAGTATGCAAAATGTCTGGTCTGATTCTTTATCCCTCTCACATTTATACCACCAGCCTTGGCCCTCTTCCTCTCTTTCGATCTCAAATTCTTTTTGTCATTCTTTATTTCTTTTTCCAGTACCATTCCATAAAGAAGGACAATGCTTATCCATGGATACAAAAGGTCCCAAGGACACCAACAAGAAAGAGAATACAAGAAAATAGCACAACCAAACCCTTTCCTTGGGGACAGCTTGTTGGAGTGTCTATTGCCCCCTGGTGGTAACATAACCTATTTCATTCTGCTTTTACTTTGGACTTTTACTTTGAGGGGCTAGGACTTATTTTCAAGGCTGTTTTATACCAACTCTGTCAAGAAGCCAGCAGGAGGATGTCATCTATTTTTTCCCCAAGAAAAAGATCAGGCCAGAGTGAAGTGAGGCATTGCTTATTTTGGCAAATAGTTGCACTGATTTTCCACATTTCAAAAAGTGACATGTTTGACATGTTTTATCTCTGAATCAAGAATAAGGTTAAGGTCAAGTGTTGATCCAGTGTCTGTGTTCACATTTTTTAATCACAAAATTAACATTAAAAATGCACTGACAAGGACAGTACATTTCACAGGTCTCATTAGGTCAACCTTATTCTTTCTTTAAAAACATTCTAATAAATTAGGGGGAAAAATCAAGGGCCATTGTTCCAACTGTGGTAAAACTGAGCCTACCAAATATTAGATCAGTAAAAAACCCTTTATGAGCTGACAGCAAATTGACCCTTCTGCTATTGTGCTATCATGGATTCTGTTCATGAAACAGAATTTGACATCTGTATTGTGGTAGGTTAATGTGGGAGAAAAAAAATTCTTGCTTTGTAAAATTTTAATTTTTATGGATTCTGGTCATTTTAATATAAAGTTGGAAAAATAAAGGAAATAAAAAAATCAGAGAAAAGAACATGGCTAAATAAAATATTTTGGTCTGGGTCAGCGAGAGTTTCAATGCCTGCCAAAATTGATTTTTAGCAACATGAAGCATTTTCGGTGAAGAGAGGGTGGTGTTAATGGATTTAGCATAATTCTAAATTTTATTCCAGACAGGCTATGAGTATTGGAGCAATGCTTTGATTCCTTGTGCTTTAACACACTGATCTATAAAAGAAATGCATCAGCCTTAAATCTATTATGTCCATAGCTGTATGTAAAGCACTGGGAAATAATCTCCACAACCACCCCTCCCTTAGGAAATATAACAAAGGCTCTCATAATTAATTAAGGCTTTCTTTAAAGGAAATAAGTTCTTCTTCTTCAAAAAAAAAATCTATCCCACTGGGAGGTGGCCTAAGAGGTGAACTTTGCATTGACCTAAAAGAGTTAATTCACTGTAATTCTAGATTAGTCAAGCAGCACTTTGGCAACATGGAATAAGACAGTGTGTAAATCCAAATAACATATATGATTATGAATCAGATCAGAACTATACAAACATGCCCCTTTCACAAAGGCAGAGTTTTGATGTATCAAACCCCAGATCCTTTTGCAAGAGGATAATTCAATGAATACCAACACCAGAAACCTCTGATTGCATGGGCATGGAGACCTTGGTCTCCAAATCCCTTAAATAAATGTCACACCCTTGCACATATGTTGGCTGGCTTCAAGGCACCAAGCTCTATTATGTTTCAAGGTGAAATGGAGATGCTACCCTGCAAAGTGCACTGGAACTGCTACGAACCACTTGTCTCATCATGGTTCAGGGATTTACAGGAAATCAGTGAACATCAAAGCAAATGTGACTTCATCCTCTGATATCTAGGGCCTATGGGTGGGGCAACAATGCTCTAGAGAATTCTTTTGTATAACTTTTATGGGTCTGGAAGTACTCTTTACAAGCATGTTTCCCACTCCAAGGCAGAGGCAATTCATATACTAAACAGTGGTTCTATTCAGCCTTCTGTCTTCCATTCTATATCTTCTGGGTATATTTAAGTTGTAGGAGAAATAGCACCAAGAGATACAGAGATTACAAATGATGAGATCCATGGGTGGAATCTTCAAGAAAATTATAAGGAAATGAATACCTGGAGACTCTAAAGACCATCTGCCTTGAAACAGCAGCTTATTCAGTAATGGGGCTGCTGAGTTCAGGGGACTAATTTGACATCTGTATGGTTATCAAGTAAGAACTGAGTCCATTTTTGGTACCACTTTTTGCACAAACTGGTCCAAAATAAATAACCAGCACAGCTGTGGTGCAGAAAACCTCCTGCGTAAATTATTTTCATGTGTGTGGTTTTTTAAAATGAATTTCCATCAATCTTTCCATGAGTTTTGGTCCACATTAGTCCTGACTATAACCATATTTTTTCAAAAAGTTTAGGGAGGTGACTATCTATCAGGAACCATCTCTATTATGTCTTCTTTTTTATCATTGTTCTTGTTTTGTTTTGTTTTCAGATTGGGTTGAGGTTGGCCACATATTTACTCAACATCCTTACTAGGCTACAGAAGCTGATTTGGTTTGAAGTGATTAAATTTGGGTAGCTTCCCACCTCTCCCACTCTATCTCCCTCTACCTCCCCTTCTGAACACTCAAAATTCTTGGCTTTACTATTTATAGTTGCAGGGCAGCTCTTACTTCTCCCACCCACCACTGCTCCAATTTGAAACACATGCAGGGAAAGAGAGGAAGGGGAGTTTGTGGGAGGAGAGGTGGAAGAACCACACCCATTGTGAAGCCACCATCTCATCCTGTTTGCATGTGGTCAAACACCCATAAAGAGAGTTTGCTACGGCTCGTTTCAGTGCATCCATGCTCACTGGTACAAATATATGTTGGTTTCGTACTGTCTGATTCATTCTGATTTTGGCACAAATCAGTTTCTTGATCATGATGGAGGAAAAACCAATAAAGAGAAATGCCTTAAGTCAGACCCTTGACAATAAAGAGGAGAGAAGGGAAAGAATAAAACCTTCTTATCATTTTCTCAGAAGTTATCACATTCTAAAAGTCTTGCACCTGGCCCTATGAAAACCTAATTCCCTAAGGTGATAACTCATACGAAATACCACACACACACACACACACACACATGTGTGTGTGTATGGAAAGGGAAGAAGGTCAGGTGGCTGAGGCTTTAAAACCACTTAAACATTCTTCTGGAAGGTGAGAAGGTAAGGAATCTAAAAGAAAAAAAATCTGTAATACTATATTGGCAAACTCTCCACACTACAAACTCTATATACAGGCAATTGTTGGCTTATGCCAATTTTGCTTAACTAAAAATGACTCAGATTGGGGTGCCTGGGTGGCTTAGTCGGTTAAGCGTCCGACTTTCGCTTAGGTCATGATATCGCGGTTCGTGGGTTCAAGCCCCGCATCGGGCCCTGTGCTGACTGCCAGCTCAGAGCCTGGAGCCTGTTTCAGTCTGTGACTCCCTCTCTCTCTGACCCTCCCCTGCTCACGCTGTCTCTCTCTCTCTCTCTCCTAGAAATAAATAAAACATTAAAAAAAAAAACAATTAAAAAAAATGACTCAGATTAAATGTTAGGGATGGATATTTAGTGGCAGCAAAGCCTATGTTCTTTCTACCTTTCAGAAAGGATTCTAATAGAGAATAAAAAAGGTTGCTCATGCTGCCTCTGTGTTGTGTACGTTAAACAGAACTCTGGCCTCCTTTATATCTTTTGTTTTCGTGAAAGTCTGCATTTAAAAAATTTTTTTCAATGCTTATTTATTTTTGAGAGAGAGACAGAAAGTGAGTGGGGGAGGTGCAGACAGAGAGACAGAGACAGAAACTGAAGCAGGCTCCAGGCTCCAGGCTGTCAGCACAGAGCCCGATGGAGGGCTCAAACTCACAAACCATCAGATCATGACCTGAGCTGAAGTCAGATGCTTAACCGACTGAGCCACCCAGGCATCTCTGAAACTTTGTGATTTTACACCTGTATCTTTGACTTGTCCTTCATATAAACAAGTGGCTGAAGTCAATCATTTGTAAAAATTCAAATAACTGGTCATCATTATTGCCACTGACAGCAGGTAAAAACTGGGGAGGATGGCGATGTTTGATGTCAAAATGAGCAGAAGTTTGGAGTCAGGCAGACCTGTGTTTAAATTCTGACTCTTCCTATTTCTAGCTGTGAAAACTTGGACTAGTTTTTTAAAGAATCTTCTTAAGGCTATGTCTTCTTACCCTACAAGATAGTATTGATAAGAATATAAATATTCCACAGGAATGGTGGAAAAGCTGAATCTTATACAGACTTACCTCCCACAACTAACATATAGCTTTAAATTTGGGGAGAAAATCAATCACAAAACTCTAAACTGGTTGTGAACTATTTCTCCAACCTTACTCTTTTAAATCAAGAAAATGATTCTTGGGGCGCCTGGGTGGCTTAGTCGGTTAAGCGTCCGACTTTCGCTTGGGTCATGATCTCGCGGTTCGTGGGTTCGAGCCCCGCGTCGGGCTCTGTGCTGACTGCCAGCTCAGAGCCTGGAGCCTGTTTCAGTCTGTGACTCCCTCTCTCTCTGACCCTCCCCTGCTCACGCTGTCTCTCTCTCTCCTAGAAATAAATAAAACATTAAAAAAAAAATTAAAAAAAAAAAAAAAGAAAATGATTCTTGTATTCAATGTACTGTTTTTGCAATGGTATAAATTTCCATAATGGGCTTCATTCTCAAAATCTGCTGTACAAAATAAAATCTAATAAATACTGTAGATTGCAGTCCATCTTTTAAAAGAGGACATAGTTACAGATGCAAAACCAAGTAATTAACCTCATTCAAGAATAAGAAAAATAAAAATACCATGTGTACTTCTGTTTATTAGTATCTACAATTGAGACAAAGAGCCCTCCTCTGGGGTTTGGATGTGTTCCAACAGGAAGACTAGGCCAGTCCTCAAAAATGTCAAACCACAAGGGAATTTCCAAAGTTGATTGATAACAGCTGATTACACATCCTACCCATCCGTGCCCGCCTTCTCCCACCCACAGACAAAAAAAGGAAGAAAGAAAAAATAACACAAAATGCAAACTCTATCACTGGACACACCTTTTGTCGAGTCCACTGTGCTATCTTCTCTTTCTCCAAGGCCCATTTGCAATGTTAGATTTCTTAATAATCCAAGCACTCCATAAATGCTAAGTCCAGGATCATATAACATCGAAAAACTAAGAGATTTAAATATTTTGTCTTAGAATAAAGAAGCAAATTGAACCCTAACCTTCAAGTTAGTTTCATTTGTCTCTGAAAACTGTTTCTTGTAATTCTGCTCTAACACTTGCTCATGATTTTTAAAGTATAGTCAATAATGTATCTTCCATAGTTTTACCTGATGAGCAAAGAAAATAAAGTCCTGGGGGAAAGTTAAATTCATAGGGCCCTAGCCATTTTCATCAGTCTTCAAGATTCTTAAGAAAGCTTGCTGTTTTAGACTCCTTTATAAAAGCCATGGTGTTTTGGCCCTAAAGTTACAGGTTCAGCCTATGATTGATATTTTATCATATTCCCATATTATTTCCATATTTAGTGGTTTCTTTCAATAATAAATCAAGATTAAGAGGCATCGAATTGAAAGTGATGGATGGATTGTAGGATATAATTCAGGTATAGATTTTGGCTTTGCTTAGTTGTTACACAGAATCAATGTGTCTTCCTTGCTTCACATATCAACAGGGAACTGTCAGGATATATACCAATCTACATTATGGTTCTTTAAAAGAATCCTGAACCATTTGAAAATCCTTTCTTCCATAAAGGGATTTTCAATGTAACACTTTACCATCACATATTTACCACACATGTGCAAAGAGTTGATCTGACTCTGCATATCTGAACATGCTCAATGGCTCACTGCCCTCATATGTGTGTGCTATTGGTTTGGTGTGATGTCCTATAGCACCATTTGATAAAATAATGCTTTCCAATTCTTTTTTAGAATAGACCACCAGTGATCTTCTTACCAGACTGAGAAATACTAATATTGAAGATCAGTCCAACCTAAAGCAATTACGGAATAGTTTCTTCTTACTATTTACAAGTTTGAAAGCAATACTTATCAACTGTCTTTTACCTTTTTATTACACTTTTTATTCTATACATGTCTGGACTGTTTGACATTTTTAAATTAACTATGTAGTAATAATAATTAATATGTTATTTAATTAAAAGTATGTGAAATTGCAAATACTATCATATGATCTATGTAAGCATGTATTATATAATTAAAAATTTTTAAGTATTGGTGAGGGGTGTATATGTTATACGTTGAGAATAATTTGAGGAAGGAAAGGTCTAATTCTTAGCTAGGTCACTTTCTGCTTATGTGATTTCTTGCAAATTATTTAAAGTGGGTGAATTTTCAGAAGACAAACTGATGGTGGCCAGAGGGGAGGTGGGAGAGCAGATGAAATAGATAGAGGGGATAAAGAGCATATTTATCTTTTTTAAAATATTTATCTTATTTTTAGAAAGCATAGAGAGATAGTGGAAGAGAACCCAAAGTGGGTTTTGCACTGATAGCAGCTAGCCTGATGTAGGGCTCAAAGCTGTGAACCACAAAATCATGACCTGAGCTGAAGTCGGTTGGATGCTCCATCAACTGAGCCACCCAGGTGCCCCAAGAGCACATTTATCATGATGAGCACTGAGAAATGTACAAGGCTGTTGAATCATTATATTGTACACCTGAAACTACTACAACATTGTATGCTAATAATATTTCTCAATAAATAAATAAAAATAAAGTAAGTGTATTTTACTCTTCCATGTGTGAAATGAGGGTGGTAATGGATAACCTTGTTGGAAGGATTAGAAGTCAAACACAATGCAGTTCTAGTTTTTGTTGATAGTAATGGTAGATATTACTACTGGTTTTATAAACCCTCAGTGCTCATAGCTCTGACTTCCTAATAGCCATCAGCATGGTGACTAATTTTTAAACTTATTGTAAAACCTGCTAGTCCATCAACTGCAATTCTATAGTACTAACCCTCATCAATCATTTGCCACCTTTTCTTTTCTTTGTAGTTCCCCAAAGACTGCTAACAGCTAGTGAGTGATCCATTCCATGGATATAATCAACACCCTTGGGTGTCATTTTTCTTGGACAGAAAAGCCTATATTTTTGTCATCTGTTTTTCTGTTTGGTACATAAATAGGATAAAAGCTATTTAATATTGGAGAATTGTCTGAATACACTCTTATCCTTCAAATTAAATTAAAAACTACAAATAAAAAAAAAATACCTATGCACTGGATTCTAAGAGCTATCTTATAATAATATTCACTAACAAAATCTAAGTTTAACATGTGTCTTAGAACAGATTTACCCAATCAAAATTCTGGTTGATGTCCAAGGGCTTAGTCAATATCTATTTTTCAACAGTACTTCTATATGGTCACACTCTTAGGTTTATTTTCATGGCTAATATTAGACTTCAACGTATAGTTCAAATAAGTTAATTTGTTCTCTGAAATATATCATTCCTTGAAAAGTTTGGAATAAACAATTAATTAAATAGAATAACTTGGCACATGGCTTCATTTATCTGCTGAAGGATATGCAGTTGCATGTCAACATGAATAAATAAGTTTCACCCAACAGACAAGAGATCATGAAACAGTTTAATTAGAAAAACCAAAAATTAAGCTGTTGTGTCTGGAGCTTAGACATGCATTCATTAACTGGGAGGAGGGAAGAAAAATTCCCAGAAACTTCAAGAGAAAAAAAATAAACCAAAACATTAATTGGAATGGTACAACGAGGATAATGGTGATCCTTTTAAAAAAATAATGTAAAATAGTTGACCCTACTAAACCCCCACCTTAGATATGAACAATTGTAATAACTGCACGATCATAACAATAGACACTTTCAAAGTAGTCAAACTCTTTTGAAGGTGTCAAATTATCTGTGTGGTATTTTTATCTTTTATTTGCAGCACATTTATCATCTAAGTACTGCTATCTCTATCTGTAGGGCAAATTGATATTTTGCCTAATGCAACATTTCCTCTTTTTTAAAAGCTTCCTTACATATAGGAAGAAAATACAAACAGTGCTATCAAAATCTACACTGAGACTTAAGAGGAAATTCTCATGGAAATGTGGCTACTCTACTCTGCAAGTAGTACAAGGAGAATCTGGCTCCTACAATTGTAATCAAAATCTAAAGGAGACACTGACCCACATTTATGATTTGGCAGCTTTTTCACTATTACGACTTTATGCTTAAAATATATCCCTTCCACATATTCTCTCTAAATACATTTACACATACACATTATATACATATATATTTTCTTCTATAATGCACTTATGAGTTTGTTTTGGTACTTAAAATTTTTTAAATAATACACATTACTAATATCTTTCCTATAAACAAACTCTTAATTTTCCCATGTATTAGTTAGAAGTTAAAGCCTCAGATATACCATTTCTTAACTTATGGCAGATGACAACAATTAATAAAGAAGAAAATTATTCCAATGTTAATCATTATGTGGCACAAACCCCAGTATATTGCACGGGTCAACTGAGTCTTCCACACAGAAAGTAGTATTTTCCAGAATCCACTCCAACCTCCAGTGTGCATTAAATATTGCCCAAACAGGGCTGAAAACCAGTTGTGTTCCTAACAAAGTGAAATTTAGGAACTCAGAAGAACATAGTGGATGACCAATGTCTCTTCTAATTCTAAAATACCTAAAGCAATTAGTTTTCATTTAAGTTGTGTCCTTCATAATCCTGGGAAGAGAAGGTTAATTTGATTCTTACATTTACTTAGATTAGTTCAGCCCTCATCAGATTAATTTGAAAAACTTTTCTGTCAGGATTGTCTTTGTTCAATGAGACCAGTTCTCCTCCAAAACACACTCCTCTACATACTGCCAGGATTTTCTAGCATCTGAAAGATTGCAAAAAAAAAAAAAAAAAAAAAAATTATCCCACTAGGATAAAAGTGAGTAAGCCAGAGTTTGCTTAAATAAGCTCTCATTTCTGACTCTCCCCACAGAGATTTGTGAGGTCAGGTGCTTGTTCTCTGTCTGGGTGGGTGTCTATTCAAAGGGGTAGGCAATAAAAAGTTGAAAGCAGATAAGCTAGACTTGAGTACAAATGTTCCAAACAAAGGGTTGAAGGGTTATGCTTAGAACTCCTGATCCTAGGAGAGCAGTAACAACAATTTTGTTTAGATCAAATCTGAGACCAGGACTCAGAAAGGGAAAGCATCCTTTAAAAATGAGCTTTCTATCAGCCTAAAAACAGTAGAACATGTACGACTGCGTCCTGTGTTCTATATATGTTCTGTCTCAAACTCCTAATTCATATTATCAGATACAGAAAAGTGTTCTGAAGTAATGAAAAGGCTAATGATGAAAACATCCATAAATAAGGTTATTTTATTATTTTTGAAATACTAGTACTAACCAAACTTAAATAAGTTAAAAAAATCTAATTATTTTAAGTAAAAGTAGTTACTAGTTCTTCTAACATGTAAAGTTGTGCCTCAAAGTATGTGAATGTGTTTGAAAATGATTTATTCTCCTTCTCAGGTTGATTAGACCTATAATCCTGTTTCATTAATTCTTTCATTTAAAAAAAAATAACAGAAAACCAACCTCTTACTAGACAGTATAGGCAGAGAGATCTAAAATGACCCCACTAAAGGGGCATACCTCAAGATGATAAAAGCCGTATATGAAAGACCCATCACTAACATCCTCGTCAATGGGGAAAAACTGAGAGCTTTCCCCCTAGGTCAGGAACACGACAGGGATGTCCACTCTCACCACTTTTATTCAACATGGTGTTGAAAGTCCTAGCCTCAGTAACCAGACAATACAAAGAAATAAAAGTCATCCAAAGAAACAAGGAGGAGGTCAAACTTTCACCCTTTGTAGACAACATAATACTCTATATGGAAAACCTAAAAGATTCCACCAAAAAAAAAAACCCTGCTAGAACTGATCCATGAATTCAGCAAAGTTGCAGGATATAAAATCAAAGCACAGAAATCATTTGCATTTCTATATACTATAATGAAGCAGTAGAAAGAGAAATCAAGGAATCATTTCATCTACAATTGCACCAAAAACCATAAAATACCCAGGAATAAACTTAACCAAATAGATGATAAATCTATACACTGAAAACTATAGAAAGCTCATGAAAGAAACTGACAAAGACAGGAGCTCCTGGGTGGTTCAGTCAGTTAAGCATCAGACTTCAGCTCAGGCCATGATCTCCAGGTCCATGAGTTTGAGCCCTACATTGGGCTCTGTGCTGACAGCTTGGAGGCTGAAGCCTGCTTTGGATTCTGTGTCTCCCTCTCTCTGCTCCTCCCCTGCTTGCACTGTCTCTCTCTCTCCTTCAAAAGTAAATAAACATTTTAAAAAAATTTAAAAAAAGAAACTAAAGAAGACACTAAAAATAGAAAAATATTCCATGCTCATGGATTGGAAGAACAAATACTGCTAAGATGTCAATACTACCCAAAGTAATCTACATATTAAATGCAATACTTATCAAAATAATACCAACATTTTTCACACAGCTAGAACAAACAATCCTAAAATTTGCATGGAACCACAAAAGACTCCAAATAGCCAAAGTAATCTTGAAAAAGAAAACTAAAGCTGGAGGCATCACAATTCCAGACTTCTAGATGTATTACAAAGATTTAACCATCAAGACAGTACAGTACTGGCACAAAAACAGACACATATATCAATGCAACAGAAGAGAGAATCCAGAAATGGACCCACAAACATGGCCAACTCATCTTTGACAAAGCAGAAAAGAATATCCAGTGAAATAAAGGCAGTCTCTTTAGTAAATGGTGCTGGGAAAACTGGACATTGGCATGCAGAAGATGAACCTGGACCACTTTCTTACACCATACATAAAAATAAACTCAAAATGGATGAAAGACCTAAATGTAAGACAGGAAACCATCAAAATCCTAGAGGAAAAACAGGCAAAAACCTTTTTGACCTTGGCCGCAACAACTTCTTAGTCAACACATCTCTGGAGGCAAGAAAAACAAAAGCAAAAATGAACTATTAGGACCTCATCAAAATAAAAACTTCTAAACAGAAAAAGAAACAATAAGCAAAACTAAAAGGCAACTGATGAAATGGAAGGAGATATTTGCAAATGACATATCAGACAAAGGGTTAGTATCCGATATCTACAAAGAACTTATCAAACTCAACACCCCAAAAAACAAATAATCCAGTGAAGATAGGGGCAAAAGACATGAACAGACACCTCTCCAAAGAAGACATCCAGATGGCTAACAGACACATGAAAAAAATACTCAACATCAGTCATCATCAGGGAAATACAAATCAAAACCACAATGAGATACCACCTCACACCTGTCAGAGTGTATAAGAACAACTCAGGCAATGACAGATGTTGGCAGGTAGGTGGAGAAGAAGGAACTCTTTTGCACTGCTGGTGGGAATGCAAACTTGTGCAGCAATTCTGGAAAACAGTATGAGTTTCCTCAGAAAATTAAAAATAGAACTACCCTATGATCCAGCAATTGCACTAGTAGGTATTTATCCAAAGAATACAGGTGTGCTGTTTCAAAAGGACACACGCACCTCAATCTTTATAGCAGTGTTATTGACAATAGCCAAAGTATGGAAAGACCCCAAATGTCCATCAATGGATGAATGGATAAAGAAGATGTGGTATATATATATACAATAGATATTACTCAGCAATCAAAAATAATGAAATTTTGCCATTTGCAACTATGTGGATGGAACTAGAGGGTATTATAAGTGAAATCTGTCAGTCAGAGAAAGACAAATATCATTAAGACTTCACTTATGTGTGGAATTTAAGATATAAAACAGATGAACATAAGGGAAGGGAAACAAAAACAATATAAAAACAGGGAGTGGGACAAAACACAAGATACCCTTAAATATATAGAACAAACTGAGGGTTGGGGAGGGATCATGGGTGGAGGGATGGGCTAAATGGGCAAGGTGCATTAAGAAGGACACTTGGGATGAGCACTGGTGTTATATATAGTGAATGAATCACTGGATTCTACCCTTCAAATCATTATTACACTATATGCTAAGTAACTTGGATGTAAACTTAAAAAGTGAAAGAAAGGAAGGAAGGAAGGAAGGAAGGAAGGAAGGAAGGAAGGAAGGAAGGAAGGAAGGGAGAGAGAGAGAAAAAACAAAAATGACCCCTCTAGACTTCTCTTTTATATTCCTTGTTAGTTCCTGGTAATTTAAAATCTTTCAAAGCCCAATTGCTAAACACTTTTTAAATTTTTTAATGTTGTATTTATTTCTGAGAGAGAGAGAGAGACAGCATGAGCAGCGGAGGGCCAGAGAGAGGAGATACAGAATCTGAAACAGGCTCCAGGCTCTGAGCTGGCTGTCAGCACAGAGCCCAATACAGGGCTTGAACCCATAAACTGTGAGATCATGACCTGAGCCGAAGCTGGACACTTAACCAACTGAGCCACCCAGGCGCCCTGTAATTGCTAAACATTTAAAATAAGAATTATCTGAATTTATGAGGTTGGTTACACCTTCAAAATAGAACAGTAGAGTCTGAGTCATGTGGTGAAAGTAAGCACAAGACAAGAATGTAGCTCCTTGGCTTGGATCCTTAAGTCCATTCCACTTTTGTACATCAACCTTATGAAAACACATCAACCAACCTACAAGTATCTGAGATAGCCCTACAATGTTATGTATTTATGCATTTATTCAATAAATATTTGTAAAACACCTATTATAATCCTTGTACTTTAGACAATGGGATTTTAAAAGGGAATGTGTATTTAAAGTGTGTGTGTGTGTGTGTGTGTGTGTAGAATGGCAGGGTAAGTGTGACTAGTATATTCCCAGAGGCATTTCAGGGACTCAACAAAATTAGCTACAATTCTCTGAATTAACTATGTCAAGGTGTCTTTAAAAAACCACCTATTATACAAATGGGGTTGTATATTCTCAGTAATATTCACTCCTTCATCTTTCATTTACCACTCACCCAACTGGGGAGGAGTGTGAAGGACAAGTGATATAGAAATGACTTTTTTATTATTTATATTGACTCACAAATGAGACAGGAGAACAAGGGCAAGAACAGCGAGGCCCAACCCTTCTAAGTACCATTATGGGAGTTGGCTTTCCACTTGGTCTACCCTAAGTGAACTGTTCATGGGTAAACTCTGAGACCTGATCTCTTCTCAACCTTAATCTCTGAAAAGCAATCAGTCCTGTTCCTACATGAGACACTGGACTGGAGAATAAAATACCAGCACATCCTTGGCAGGAATCAGGAATTAGGAAAAACCCTAAGAGTCCAAGGTCATGCCAGCAGGTCAATTGATAGATCCTACACAGCAAAACTACTGCCAGGGGATGGCATGTCTGTAGGTGGAAATGGCCTTTGAGAAGAACTGAATCCTTTGCAAATGTTAGGAAAACTTCTACATAGCCAGCATGTGTTTAGGCCCCGAGGGCAAAGCATACTACTGATGAACTAAAATACAACTCCTACTTGCAACATCATTAATAGTTTCTACTATAGACATTTACAATTCAGGAATTCTTTGACTTGGAGCAGATGAAATTTAAGACAAACATTTCCAAAATGAAAATGAGTTTAAGATAAACATTTTGTTAGCCAGTAAGAAGAAATGTCTATTGAAAACAAATGGTCTAGGGTACTTTTTTCATGGTAATCAGTTTCATAAGTTGATATTAATGTAATTTTTAACTTCAAATTATAAAATCATCTGTCATGTAGAGTATCATCAAGAGATAATGTGATGCAATGACTGTTAACTGGCTTTCATAGCTACTTAGGCTTCAAATAAATGCCACTTTTTCTTCAAATTAGAAAAATAATCCTATCCAACTTGTTCTCAATACATCTTTCCACCTGTTAAAGACATGGATGTTTGGGGAAGCTCTCTTTGCAATGGAAAAGCACACAAACTTTCAGAGTTGGTTAAAAATAATCAGTGCCACCCTCTTACACTATTGGTGGGAATGTAAACTGGTGCAGCTCTGGAAAACAGTGTGGAGGTTCCACAAAAAATTAACAATAGGACTCCCCTATGGCCCAGCAATAGCACTGCTAGGAATTTACCCAAGGGATACAGGAGTGCTGATGCATAGGGGCACATGTACCCCAATGTTCATAGAAGTACTCTCAACAATAGCCGAATTATGGAAAGAGCCTAGTGTCCATCAACTGGCGAATGGATCAAGAAAATGTGGTTCATCTATATGACGGAATACTACATGGCAATGAGAATGAATGAAATCTGGTCATGTGTAGCAACATTCATGGAACTTGAGGTGTTATGCTGAGTGAAATAAGTCAGACAGAGAAGGACATATACCATATGTTTGCACATATAGGAGGATTAGGAGGAACTTAATGGAGGACCATGGGGGAGAAGAAGGGGGGAAAAGTAGTGGGGGAGAGGGAGGGAGGCAAACCATGAGAGACTCTTGAATGCTGAGAACCAACTGAAGGCAGATAGGGGTGGGGGGGAGAGGTAGAGGGGTGATGGGCATGTAGGAGGGCACTTGTGGGGATGAGCACTGGGTGTTATAAGGAAACCAACTTGACAATAAACTATTTGAAAAAATAATCAGTGCCAATTTGTTATTTCTACAATGGCAGAGAACATTTAAGTGAATACAATGAGCTGGAAGGAAAAGGAAACACACTTTTGACTGGGCTGCAAACATAAATTTCAATGGACACATCAACAAAGTAGGTGAGTGAGGACCCAAAATATAAAGCCTGTAAAGTCTAGTTTCAGAAAGGAAATCTGGTCTTGAAGTAATGAGATATGGGGGTCTTGCCATACACTGTTGACCTGTGGATACTTAGAGGTAGAGGTAATGAGTGCTCCTGACTCCACGGTGTTAGTGTAAACAATCCCCTGGGCTCAAGTATCAGCCATTTAAATAAATTCAGGAGACTGAGGAAGTGATGTTTATAGGCTAGAAGTCTGGGCTCCTTTTTAAACAACCTTGGGCATACATATCACAAAATGGAAAGATGATATAATGGGAAGAAAACAAGAGGAAGTGACACAGGGTAAATTTGAGAGTTGTGGTTAGAAATCTTGAAATCTAGTTCTGAGAAAGAAAAAAAATATATCAATTTAAGACCAAATTGATAATTCTTACCTCAAAAAGTTATAGTGTATTACTGTTTACCTGAGGTTGAAAAAAATCTAGTTCTTGTAAGACACTTTTAATATTCAAAGTTACAGTCAAGTTACCAAGGAGTGCTGTCAGTTTGATGAGAGATTAATAGGCAGAGGACAGAGAATTTTTAGGATTTTTATATCTGTATGATATTATAATGACAGATATTTTTATTATGCATTTCTCCAAATCCATAGAATATACAACACCCAGAATGAATTCTAAGGTAAACTATGAACCTTGAATGATTAATATGTGTCAATGTAAGTTCATCCCTGGTTAAAAAAAAAGTACCATTCTGGTGAGTATTGTTGATAATGGAGGAGGTTATGCACATGTGAGTGTAGAGAATATATGAGAAATCTTTCCTTCCTCTAAATTTTGTTGTAAACTTAAAACTTCCTTTAAAAAAGGTCTATAAATAAATAAATAAATAGATAGATAAATAGATAAATGCAAAGGATATGGATGGAAAGAAGTGAGAAATAGATTTGTGTAAGAGCTAATTAATGAGTTTGTTTCAGTCCAGTCCAGAAGAAACATTCTAAATTTTCAGGGGATAATAAAAACACATCCATTCACACATATTAGGAATACAGGTTCAAGGCTCTTTTGGCCTCATCAATGATCCACTATGGTGTCTGTGATTTGGGCTCCATTCTTGCCTTTGGTACAATGTAAACTGTAGTCATTTCCCTCTGTATTCTTTTTCTTGTTTATTTATTTATATTTATTTATTTTGAGAGAGAGAGAAAGACTGGGTGACCAAGGGAGGGAGAGAAGGAGACGGAGAGGAGGAGAGAGAAAGAGAGGGAGCTAGAGAGACAAAGAGAGAGAATAAGGGAAGAAGGGAGGGAGAGAGAAGGAGAGAGGGAGAGAGAGAATCCCAACCATGCTCTGTGCTGATAGCAGAGAGGAGCTCAATCAAATGAAGCTCCATCTCACAAACCATGAGATCATGACCTGAGCAGAAATCAAGAGTCAGACACTTAATTGACTAAGCCACCCAGGCCCCCTGCCCTCTAAATTCTACTTACACTGTTAATGTTTTTTTCATAAGCAGGCTCTGAAATATAGTCTTAGCCCTAAGTGAAAAGTATGTTTAAATTGAATAAGTCATCTGTATCACTTGAGATCTGAGACCTGAGGGAACTAATTACTCTGTGTCCAATCAGATTTGGTCTCTGCAACTCCCTTTCAGAGTCCTGTTTCCTCAATGTCTCTGTTTCCCTTCAGTTCATATTCAACACCACCATATTCATCCACCACAACCAGCTCACCTCCAGAGACTCTCCTATTTCTATAAAGAGTGCTATCATTCCCCCTCACTAAGCCTGTCCTTCTCTTTTTTTTTTTTTAATATTTTTATTTATTTCTAGGAGAGAGAGAGAGACAGCATGAGCAGGGGACGGTCAGAGAGAGAGGGAGACACAGACTCCGAAATAGGCTCCAGGCTCTGAGCTGGCAGTCAGCACAGAGCCCGACACGGGGCTCGAACCCATGAACCGAGAGATCATGACCTAAGCGAAAGTCGGACGCTCAACCGACTAAGCCACCCAGGCACCCCAAGCCTGTCCTTCTCTAGCTAGCACTGATACACACACACACACACACACACACACACACACACACACACACACACCAACAAATATCTTACCAAGTTCTATTTATACCGTTTTGTTATATCTCTTATATTTGCTTTTTATATTCTGTTCCCAATGTCATCACTCTATTGTTAATAGCCACATAATTGTTTTCCCTGTCTCTAATTTCTCCAGCCCTGTTCTGTCTGCGATTCTCTAGCAAATCATTCTTCAAAAATGTCAGGCTTGTGATCTGATACTTCATTAGTTCTCCACTGCCTAGGGACAAAACTTCAAAACTTTTAATTAGACTTTTCCACTCAATTCTCTTGTCACCTCTTTTTACCCAACTCTCTAGTTTAAGCTACTGACACTTTCTTACCCAAGCACAATTTGTGTTTTCTCTCCATGGCGTGGTGGCTTCAGCAATAACTATCTCTGCTTGAAATGCGTCTATCAGTGTCTCTGCTTTGTGAAATCCATGCTATCTTTTAAGCCTCCATTCTATCCCCCTATTCCATGGAGTTCTAGCCACCCAGCCTGGTCTCCTTTCTCAAGATTCCCTTAGTATTTTATCTGTATCTTTTCTATGGGACTTATCACATACCTCCCTATACCATGTTTGTTTGTGAACGTACTTTATCACCCCTTCTCTTTAACCAGGTTGTGAGATTAGATCCTGTCTGATTCATTCACCTTGAAAGCCCCCCACAGTGTTTTACACATAGTAGAAACACAGTAAATATTTGTTGGGCAAAGAGCAAGCAGCTCAATGGAAAGCCTGGAGTTTGAAAACCTTTTAGAAATTTCCCATTCCATTTGGGTCATTAACTGTTTGACCCCCTACTCATGAGATTTTAAAGAATCACATGATGAAATTCTGGGTTATTATTATTATTGTTCTTTAGAAATATAAGTAACACAATGATAGAGGTATTTGAACGTCTATGATTAAAAAGTTAAAAAGTAAATTAAAGGGAATGAATTTGTAGATGTGATTACAACAACTTTTTAAAAGTGTGATACATAATCAAAATTCACTGTGTGATTAAAATCCACTGAAATAAAAAATAGCTATTTGTAACTTTAAACAGAATCTTAAATACGACAAATAAATTTCATGTTTAGATCTGTGCATATAATTAAATCTACATACCTGAAACTCTATTAAATGGGTCATAATCTGAGAAACTATTCTTAGTTAATTAAGTTTAAGCTGCATATCTCTTCAGCCATACAAATGTTATTTTTATATAATATAGATTTATAGACAGGTTTTCATAACTTATAATTTTAAAGATGTTCTCTTTTGGGTTCAAATAAAACATGAATTACTTCAGCAGATTATTAACTGTGCTGCCTTTAGAATGACATAATCAAGTTTTCAGCTAATCAGCTTGTGGCTTCTGTTCTTTTTCAGAAAACAGAATAGAAAGATTTGAAAGTATGCATTTGTCCTTATAATGTTGTGATATATGTCAGTTTCCTTTTTTATTTCAAACCCTCTATAAAAGAGCAATCCAGTTTAAAACACTTATAAGGAAAAATGTACCCTCTTGGGTGCCTGGGTGGTTCATCTGGTTAAGGATCTGACCAACTCAGGTCATGATCTTGCAGTTGGTGAGTTCACGCCCCACGTTGGGCTCTGTGCTGACAGCTCAGAGTTTGGAGCCTGCTTTGGATTTTGTGTCTCCCTCTCTCTTTTCCTATCCCCCACTCATACTCTGTCTTTCTCTCTCAAAAATAAACATTAAAAAAAAGAAAAGAGGGGTGCCTGGGTGGCTCAGTCAGTTAAGCATCTGACTTCGGCTCAGGTCATGATCTCACAGTTCATGGGTTCCAGGCCCTCATTAGTCTCTGTGCTGACAGCTCAGAGCCTGGAGCCTGCTTCGGATTCTGTGTCTCCCTCTCTCTCTCTGTCCCCCACACCCCAATCATGCTCTGTCTCTCAGAAAATGAATAAACATTTTTAAAAAAAGAATATTTCCTTTAAAAAGTGAATCTTAAAAATAAAATCACTGTCTAACATGTTTTGAAGGCTTGATCAAGGATAAGGGGGAGTTTAACTTAAGTGTCAAACTGTGATTTAGTTGTCAGCCTAACAAATCCATCTTGCATGTGGAGAAAAACAAGCTCAATGAAGTTTACCAACCTCTATCGCAGATTATCTCACATGGTAGCTGCCTTCTGTTTCCATGGTCCTAATCTTAGATAAATAGCTCAAGAGATAATGCTGCTTCAATCTGTAGAAATATATTCCAAACTGGAGGATGTGTGTGTGTGTGTGTGTGTGTGTGTCTGTGTGTGTGTGTGTGTGTGTGTGTGTCTGTGTGTGTGTGTGTCTGTTTCTCTATGTGTCTGTATACACGGGTGAACTGTGGTAAAAGTTCCACAAGGAATAAATGACTAGTTTTGAGGGATTTTTCCCCATCTCACAGAAAAACTGAGTGACTTCCACTGTGGTTCCACCACTTATTAACTGTGTGATACTCAATGAGTCCCCTGACATGTCTACAGAACTATAAAGATAAGAATAGTTCTTCCCCTACAGGCTATAATAAGGGTTATGAAAGAACAGAAGACATGTGTATGGCACAAACTTTGAACCATAATTGTACTTGATATTGTTGATTCATTAATTGTTGTGCTGTTACTGAATTGCTATTGTTGTTGTATGATCCACCTTCATTATTTTATAGGAGATTAAGCAGTCTAAGAAGTGTCAAGTAGCTATTCCTTAAGGACCAAGAGTATCTGTTCTGATGCCACACCACCTAAGTTTGAACTCCAACCCTCTGCCTAATAGCTGTGTAGTCTTGATCAACTTAATAGCATTGCTTCAATTTCCCAATTTGTAAAATATGGAGAATAGTAGTCACCACTTCACAGTGCTGTTGGGCAGATAAAATGCGTTAATCCATAAAAAGCAACTTGAATAGTATGAGGGCTCACTAAACATTAGTTACTGTTAATACAATAAAATCATTATTACTATTACTATCACTACTGTTATTATTAACAGACCTAAACTGCATGTTAGAATAGTGGTTAGAATACTGGTTAACATATAAGTGCTCAAAAAAGATCAGCCATCTAAAGGTAACCAGGAGGGATAACCAAAGGGTAACAAAAAGGGTCATTCTGACTGCAGAAAAATGGCATGGTAACAATCATCTAAACTATCATTTAAGTTCTGGTACTTGAAAAAGAAATCAGGACTTTGAATATATGCTCTAGAAAGAAGGAAAATTTTCCTGTGAAGGAACTTTTTCCTGTGCTCCAAAGTTTGCTGAGTCAACTATATTTCTTCACCTGCAGGGGCTCCCGTCTTGCAGCAAGCTAATACCCATATGGCCAGCCTAAGCCAGTTCTCCCCTAATACTCAAGGCTGTCTCTGCATCCTTTTGTGAGGCAAGCTGCCTTCTGGAGCTCTTCCTGATAAGAAACTGCTGTACTGAGATTAGAAGTTTCAGGAAATGGAGACGAGAGATACTCTAACAAAGAAGGGCTCAAAATAAGACCACTGCTGCTGGTTGTGTGCTTTGTCAGCATGGCTGGAAGTCTGGTTTTCAGGACTGTGAGGAACATCATCTATGCATTTGCAAGTTGGAGAGGAAAAAGGAAAAAGATAATTACTGGGAATTTTGTTTCTCTTCCATTTACCTCTCTTCAAATGTGACTTAACTACTGTGTGATTGGGAGAGGAGTTTAATCGCCTGTAAATGCACTGGGTGTGTAAATTCGATGAATGTTCAAAAAGAGCTTCAATATTGTTTGCCACATCTTTCATTCGGAAATGACCCCATTTAAAGAGAAACTACTAACGCTATTTAAAAAGGAATTTCTAATATAAGCAAAAAGAAATCATAAAGATTACTTGGGCAGAGATGCACTTTTGCATTCCCCTTAAAATGTTACAGCAAATTCTGAGTCTATTCTGATCTGGACAAGATGGTATAGACTTGTTTCTACCTGTTGCTCTCTGCTAAATACAGATATAAACCCTGAAAGTAGTATAAGAGGCAACCGAAGGAGAGCATGGAAAGGTAAAAAGAGAAAGAAAGACTGGTAAGGGATCTAATCACTGAAGGAACAGCAAAGCAGCAGGGAGTCTCTTAGGTATATCTGTCCCACTCACTGACCCAATAGAAGGTAACAAAGGCCCAGTGTTTCCTGACCTCAAATCTAGCAACAGAATATAGTCTAGTAAGGCTCATAACTACACCAGATTAAACAGGAATCCCTCTAATAAAATGTGAGTTCAGCACCAGTGGTAAGAGGAGTAACAGAGAGCCCTCATAACAAGCGCCTGATACAGGAAGCTTGGTCCTTCTCCACAGAGCTGGAGAGCCCCCATTTCTCTACAGAGAAACACAAAGTGAAACAATGGCACTAGCAAGGGTGTGCCACCTCAAATGCACCTGGAAGCCTCTTTGTACCAAGACTCCTTCATCCATCTAGTGACATTGAAAGGTCAGGTACACAGGCAGGATTATGGATTTCCATCACAAGTGGTCTAGGTGGACAATGTCTTTTTCCCATGGGTCTGACACTCCCCTACCCCAGTGAGAGACAATGAGGCAACTGGACAGTATCAGCAAGGAGGAACTCACAAGTGCCTGGCCAGGAAACTGCTTTGTCCCCACAGGCTTAACTCTCCTCCCCCACCTAAAGGCACCAGGTATCCTGGCCTGGAGATAACCCTTTCATCACCTTATATGACACCAGTAGGGACCAATGGTTGCCCCAGAAACACCAGACTAACTAAACAGACCAAAATAGCATTGCAATAGTTCTGAAAATTAAATTATTATTGCAATCACAGCTCATAAAAATAGCTCAGCTCCTGTGTACCAAGCCTAAAGATAGTGACTGCCTGCTAAAATAAAAGACATATGTAAGACCCAGATTCTCCAATCATAATAGCCAAAATGTCCAGAACACAATGAAAATTTTATCTGTCATATCAAGAAACAGATAAATCACAACTTCAATGAGAAAAGACAACCAACTGATGCCAATACTGAGATGAATCACATGCTGAAATTATCTGAAAAGCCATCCTAATAATGCCTCACCAAGCTTTTGAAAATTCTCTTAAAACAAATGAAAAGATAGGAAATGTCAGCAAAGAAAAGGGTTTCTTAAAAAATCAAAAAGAAACCAAACAGAACTTAAAGAATTGAAAAACACAGAAACTGTAAAGTTTTAAAAACTTGCTGGATTGGTTCAATAGGAAAGTTAAGATGAAAGAGGATAGAATCAGTGAACTTCAGGACTTGAGGACAGATTTTAAAAAAATTTACCCAATTCAAACAAAAGAGAAGAAAATAGATCAAAAAACAAACAGACAAAACTCCAGAGTATCAGAGACCTGTAGGATAACAAGAAAGCCAATATTTGTATCATCAGAGCTACAGAATGAAAAGAGAAAAAAAAAAATGGTACTAAAGGGATATTTGAAGAAATAGTGGTTGAAAATTTCTAACTTTGGTGAAGACATAAACTTAGATTTAAAAAACTGAATGACTCACCAAAAATATAAATTCAAAGAAATCCAAAGATACAGCATAATCTAATTTGAGAAAATTAACACAAAGTGAAAAATCTTGAAAGTAGCCAGAGAGAAACAATGCATTCTGTATAGGAAACACCAATTTGAATGACAGCGTATTTCTTACATTAAATCATGGAATCCAGGAGGAAGTGATAAACATTTTTCAAGTACTGAAAGGAAAGAACTATTAACCAAAAATTCTATATCCAATGAAACTTTTCCTAAGAAAGTTAGAGACTATAAAAACACTGTCAGGTGAATGAAAACTAAAAGGATTTGTCACTAGCAGCCATAGATTGGGTAGCAGAGTTCTTCAAGAAGAAAGACGTTGATAAAAGAAGGAATTTTGGAGGTAAGGAAAAAAGAACCAAAGAAAGAAGCATGGACACATAATACACTTATTTTTCTGCTTATGAGTTTTACAAAATATATTTGATGACTGAGTTAAAATGTATCATGCCATGTGACTCTCAAGACAACAATGTTTAAAATAGAGAGAACTTGACGGAGGAACAAGGGGGAGAAGAAGGGGGGAAATGGTGGGGGAAAGGGAGAGAGGCAAACCATGAGAGACTCTTGAATGCTGACAAAAACTGAGGACTGATGGATGTGGGGGGAGGAGGGATGGGCATGGAGGAGGGCACTTGTGGGGATGAGCACTGAGTGTTATGTGGAAACTAATTTGACAATAAACTATTTGTAAAAAAAAAAAAAAAAAAGAAAAAGGAAAAAAGAAAAAAAAAGAAAATAAAATAACAAAGGTAAAAGGGAATTAAATGCAAGAAAAATTTCCATACTTCACACAAAGTGGTTAAATGTTGATACCGGTAGACAATGATAGGTCATACATGTATACTGTAATTCTCAGAGCAACCATGAAGGAAAATACACAAAGAAATATACTCAATATCAAAATACCATAAATAAATCAAAATGGAATGCTAAAAAATAATTAATCCACAGGAAGGCAATAGTTGAGAGGCAGAAAAACAAGAAACAGAGGAAACAGAACCCAAACAGAAAACAAATAATAAAATGGCAAGTTTAAGCCTTAACATATCAATAATTACCTTAAAGATAGTCTAAAATCAATTAAAAGGCAGAGATTATCAGAGTGGATTAAAAAGCATAATCCAATTATATACTGTCTACAAGAAACTCACTTCAGAAATGATGACATACAGAGGCACCTGGGTGGCTCAGTTGGTTAAGCATCTGACTTTGGCTTGGGTCATGATCTCGCGGTTCATTGAGTTTGAGCCCTGAGTCAGGCTCTGTGCTGACAGCTCAGAGCCTGAAGCCTGCTTCAGATTCTGTGTCTCCCTCTTTCTCTACTCCTCCCCTGCTCGTGCTCTGTCTCTTTTTCTCTCTTAAAAACAAATAGACATTAAAAAACATTTTTTAAATGATTACACAGGTAGATTGAAAGTATAAGGATGGAAAAAAATATGACATGGTAATATTTTTTAAAGTAGGGGTGGTTATATTAATGTCACCTAAATTATAATAAGAGATAAATTATGCTCTAGTTTAGGGCAGAAAAATTATTAGTGACAAAGAATATTATATAATGATAAAAGGATCAACCTGTCAGGAAGAAAACACTCCTTTATGTGACCTTCCAAAAAATAGTGTTTCAAAATACATGAAGCAAAGTCACATATAACTGAAAATGAAACAAATCCACAATTATTGCTGCAAACTTCAACACAGGAAGTGGTAAAACTATTGGACAAAAAACCAGCAGGGATACAGGAGAAATGAATAACATTAAAACTAACAAGGTCTAACTGACACATAGAGAACAATCTACCGAACAATAGCAGAACACACATCTTTTCAAGCACAGACAGAATATTCACCAAGATAATCCATATCCTAGGCCATATATTACTCAACAAATTTAAAAGAAATTACTATCATACAGTGTCTGTTGTTGGACCACAACAGAATCAAACTAGAAGTAACAGACAACAGAAAACTCCAAAAACAATTAGATCTTAAATGACATACTTCTAAATAGTCTAGGGTCAGAGAGAAAGTCTCAAAGGAAATAAAAAATACATAGAACTGAATTAACATGAAAATAAAATATATGGGGTACCTGTGTGGCTCAGTCGGTTAGGTGTCCGACTTCAGCTCACGTCATGATCTCACAGTTTATGGGTTTGAGCCCCGTGTCAGGCTCTGTGCTGACAGCTAGCTCAGAGCCTGGAGGCTGCTTCAGATTCTGTGTCTCCCTCTCTCTCTGACCCTCCCCTGCTCACACTGTCTGTCTGTCTGTCTGTCTGTCTCTCTCAGAAATAAATAAAACATTTAAAAAAAACCCATGAAAACAAAATATAGAGAAAGTGGGATATTGTTAATACAGTTTTGTGAGACAAATTTTTAGCACTAAATGCTTACATTAGGCAACATCAAACATCTCAAATCATTAACTATTTCTTCATCAGAAAATTAGAGATAAGATAAAAATACACCCAGAGCAAGTATAAGGAGCAAAATAATAAAGGGTAGAAATAAAATTGAAAATAGGAAAAACAATACAAAATATCTAGTAAAAATGTTTCCTCAAAAAGAATTAAAATGGATAAGCCTCTAGCAAGATTGGCAAAAATAAAATGAGAGAAGAAAAAACACCAATGAATACCATGGATGAAAGTGAGGTTTTCAGTACAGATTCTGTAATAATCCGTGCTCGCTTCGGCAGCACATATACAGATTCTGTAATAATCCGATAGTTATTAAATGAGACTACAAGTAACTTTATCCTTATAAATTTGACAACTTAGAAGATATTGACCAGTTCCTCACAAGCCTCAAAGTACCAAAACAAAGTAGATTGTCTCAATAGTATTATAATCACTAAAGAAATCGTATTTATTATTTAAAAGCTCCTGAAGACAATCTTCTTACCCAGGTGGTGTCACTGGAGAATGCTACAAGTGAAAGAAATGGCACCAATTTTTAAAAATCTCTTCCAGTTAATAAATGAAGATAAAACATTTTCTATGTCATTTTAGATGGCCATTATGAACCATGGCAATATCAAAGCCAAACAATATCAATAGTAAAAACAAAAGTAAAGCAGGGGCACCTGGGTGGCTTAGTTGGGTAAGTGCCAACTTCAGCTGAGCTCATAATCTCATGGCTCGTGAGTTCAAGCCCTACTTTGGGTTCTGTGCTGACAGCTCAGAGCCTGGAGCCTGTATCTCTAGAGTCTGTATCAGAGTCTGTATCTCCCTCTCTCTCTGCCCTTCCCCCACTGTACTCTGTCTGTCTGTCTGTCTCTCTCAAAAATAAACATTTTTTTTAAAAAGCAAAACAAAACAAAAAACTACAGACCAATATCCTTCTTGAGTATGGATGCAAAAACCAACTACAAAATATTAGCAAAATTAAACCCCACAATGTCTGAAAAGAATTATACACCATGATTATACTTATAAGTATAAGTATAAGTATAAGTATACTTATTCTAGGTATGCAAGGCTCTCTCAACATGGATTTAAAAACCAATGTGGTCCGTAATATAAACAGGCTAAGAAGAAAAATCATATGAGATTATACCAATTGACAAAAAAATCATTGTATGAAATCTAACATCCATTCGTGATAAAAATTCTTAGCAAGTTAGGAATAGAAGGGAATTACCTCAACTTGAAAAAAGAGGATTTACAAAACAACCTATAGTTAATATGATATTTAATGTGAAAGACTGAATGTTTTCCCATAAAATCAAGAAAAAGGCAAAGGTGTCAGCTCTCACCACTCTTACAACATAGTTCTAGAAGTTCTCACCAGTGAAAAGGCAACAGCACACACAAAAGAAACATGTAGATTGCAAAGTAATAAATAAATCTGCTCCTGTTTGCAGATGACATGATTACCTACAAAGAAATTCAGAAAAAATCTACAAAAAAACTTCTAGAACTATTAAGTGACTTCAGCAAGATCACTTCATACAGGATCAATACATAAAAATCAATCATATATTGGGGCGCCTAGGTGGCTCAGTTAAAGCGTCTGACTTTGGCTCAGGTCATGATCTCACGGTTCGTGAGTTTGAGCCCCACATCAGGCTCTGTGCTAACAGCTCAAAGCTTGGATCCTGCTTCAGAATCTGTGTCTTCCTCTCTCTCTGCCCCTTCCTTGCTCAGGCTCTGTCTCTCTCTGTCTCCCAATAATAAACAAACATTAAATTTTTTAAAATTAATCATATTTCTATATAATAGCAATAAATATGTGGAAACAGGAATTAAAAACACAGTATCATTTGCAATCACTTCAAGGAAAATCAAATGTTTTGGTATAAAGTAATCAAAGCATGCATAGGACTTAGTATGTGACAAAAGAACAAAAGATAATTTCGGGACACCTGGGTGGCTCAGTTGGTTAAGCAAATGACTGTTGACCTAAGTTCAGGTCTTGATCTCAGGGTCATGAATTTAGGCCCTGCACTGGACTCTGCTTTGGGTTGAAACCTACTTTAAATAAATAAAAGGAATTTAAATAAATGTTCACGGATTTGATGACTTGATAGTGAAGATGTCAATTCTCTTCAACTCATCTGTAGGTTCAATGAAATGCCTCCAGTAACATTTTTTATAGACGTAGCAAGATTATTCTAAAATTTGTATAAAATGGCACAGATCCTACCATAGCTAAAACAATCTTTTTTTTTTCTAGGAGAGAGAGAGACAGCGTGAGCAGGGGAGGGTCAGAGAGAGAGGGAGATACAGACTTTGAAATAGGCTCCAGGCTCTGAGCTGGCAGTCAGCACAGGGGCTGGAACCGACACGGGGCTGGAACCCACGAACCGCGAGATCATGACCTAAGCGAAAGTTGGATGCTTAACCGAGTAAGCCACCCAGGAGCCTCTAAAACAATCTTAACAAAGGAGAGTAAAGTAGAAGGAATAACTACACTCAATGTTTAGGCTTACTCTATAGCCACAGTAATCAAGACAATGTGATACTGGCAGAGGGACAGACACACAGATGAAGAAAACAAAATAAAGAATTCAGAAATAGACTCAAACAAGTAAGTCCAACTAAATTTTAACAAAGTACAAAAACAATTTGTAAGATGGTGTTTACAACAAATGGTAATGGAGTAACTAGACATCTGTAGGCAATAAATGAAGCTCAATATAAACTTCAGACCTTACACAAAAGTTGACTAAAAATAAATCATGGACTTAAATGTAAAACATAAAACTATAAAGATTTTCATAAAAGGACTTAGAAGAAAATCTTCAGAATCTAAGACTAGGTAAAAAAAATACTTAGGTGATACCAAAAACACAACCTATAAAAGAAACTGGATCTCATCAAAATTAAACACTTTTGCTCTGCAAAAGACCCAGTCAAGAAGATGAAAATAAGCTACAGACTAGGAGAAAATATTTGCAAACTATATATGCAACAAAGGGCCAGTATCTAGAATATACAACAAACTTTGAAAACTCAGCAGTAAAAAGCAAACAACTAAGAACTATGAACAACATTAAAGAGCCTATGGTAATGGAATTGTTCTGTACCTTGGCTGCAGAGGTGAATACACAAAACTTTACATGTGATAAAACTGGACAGACGTGTGCTCATGCACACTCACACACACTTTATTACATATTATTTCAAGAAAATTAGGAAATTTGAATAAGTTCAGTGGATTGTATCAATGTCAATATCCTGATTTTGATGTTGTATTACAGTTTTCCAATTATATAAGGAAACCATACAACTCAGTAACAACAAAATAATCATATTTTAAAATGGGCAGAGGACTTAGACACTTTTCCAAAGACAACATACAAATGGCCAACATATACATTAAAAGATACTCATTTTCACTAATTATCAGGGAAATGCAAATCAAAATCACAATGAGGTATCACTTCACACCAGTCAGAATGGCTATTATCAAAAAGACAAGAAATAGCAAGTGTTGGTATGGATGTGGAGAAAAGGGAATTCTTATGCGCAGTTGGTGGGAAAGTAAATTAGTACAGCCGCTATAGAAAACAGTATAGAAGTTCCTCAAAACTAAAGATAGAAGTATTGAGGGGCACCTGGGTGGCTCAATTGGTTGAGCATCTGACTTCAGCTCAGGTCATGATCTCATAGTTTGAGTTTGAGCCCCTCATTGGGCTCTGTGCTGACAACTCAGAGCCTGGAGCCTGCTTTGGATTCTGTGTTCTCTCTCTCTCTCTCTCTCTCTCTCTCTATCTCTCCCTCAAAAGTAAAAAAAAAAAAAAGAAAAGAAAAAAAAATAGAAGTAGCATATGATCCTCCAAACCTACTTCTGTGTATATAATCAAAGGAAATGAAATCACTATCTCAAAGAGGTATCTGCATCCCCAGTTTTATGACAACATTTTTCACAGTAGCCAAGACATAGAAATGAACTAAGTATCTGTCAATGGATCAATGGATAAAGAAAATGTAACATACACACATGCACACACAGAGGAATATTACTCAGCCATAAAGAAGATGTAAATCCTATCATTTTTTACAATACAGATGAATCTTGAGGGCATTATGTCACATGAGATAAGTCAGACAGAGAAAGACAAAATGTTGCATGATCTCACTTAGATATGGAATCTGAAACAAACTAACTCACAGAACCAGAGACTATATTGTTGTCAGAGGTAGGGGTCGGGGTGAGCAAAATGGGTGAAGGCTGTCAAAAGGTATGAACTTCCAGGGGCACCTGGGTGGCTCAGTCGGTTAAGCATCCGACTTCAGCTCAGGTCATGATCTCACGGTTTGTGGGTTCGAGCCCCATGTCAGGCTCTGTGCTGACAGCTAGCTCAGAGCCTGGAGCCTGCTTCGGATTCTGTGTCACCCTCTCTCTCTGACCCTCCCCTGCTCATGCTGTATCTCTCTCTCAAAAATAAATAAAATATTAACAAAAAAGTATGAACTTCCAGTTACTACAAAAAGAGAAAAATTATGTTACCATATATAGACCCAGATGTCACCAATACCATAAGCCTGAGAGGTCAGAGATGCTTCTGTTTCTGCAGTTAGTTAACCCACAATTCATGCAGTACCGCTCCAGCCATGGCTACTCTACAGGCAGCCCTGGAAAATGTCTGGCTGGGTTTATAAGGAGATCTAGAGTAACATTTAGAGAAATGAGAATGCTGTATGGCAGAAGAGAGCTTTGCTCAGGGTCTTGTTGCTTTCTAGCAGGGGTATCACTGGATAGCCCGCATTGTTGATATCTTGATACACTTACACTCTTTGTGATTTACTATATGTGATTCATGACACGTCACATGTCAAAGACATGTGTGCTATAGAAATTCAACAAAAATCAGTTGCATAATTTGATTTCAAGAATTTTAAAAGTTGCCATGTGCAATGCATATACTATGTAGAAATGAAACCAAGTCAAACGTAGTTTTTATTCTAATAAATAATAAAGTAGGTAGGCTGTCAGCTCATTAACAATGCAGTGAAAGCAAAGTTAAATAAAGGATATGTGATGAGCAGATGAAAGAAGGATGATCTCTAGCCAAGGGGATCAGAAAAAAGTTTCATAAAGGAAAAGAAATTTAAACTGGACCTTAAATAATGGGTAAGCCTTTAAGAGGCAGAAGGTGACAATGTTCCCCAAGGAAACTGGAGGAAACTTTCTTCTTTTTCCTGAAGAAAGGAAAAAGTGAAGAGCCAGCACTAGAAAGGGCTGAAAAGTGTAGAAAACTCTTCTTGGAAGGGAGTGAGTGTGAGGGGCATACACAATAGGCACCTTTGTCACAAGAAAGACTGAAAACTGTTTTGAAGACATGTCATTAAGCATTCCTATCTATCATTCCAAAGAGTTTGGACTTCATAAGATGAGAAGAATCAGGAAATGTTTGATCCAGAGAACATAATCTTACAGTGTTGCCTGGAGATGGTAGAACTGAACATTAATGAGATTTCAAGTATGAATGACATAAAGATGTAATGTATTTAATGGGGTAAAAGGCAAATTTGTGGCAAATGTGATTTGTGCATAAACTATACGGATTACTTTAATTGGCTAAAAATCAGGTTCTTTATATATTACTCTTAACCATCTTTAGTTAGTCACTCAACAAGGCATGAACTCTTCCTGCTGTTGTTGGTAATCTTTGGGCAAGGGGGTTAGCAATTGGCAGGATTTCTCTGGCGTGTGACTGCCCTGTATAACCATTCATGCCTCCTCCCATGGGCTGCTAGATGGAATGACTGCTCTTGCCATTAGTCCTAAGTATTCTTAGAAACATGGATGTGTGAACTGAGTTAAGGTTTATAGGGGAAGAGGAACAGATTATCTGGTTACCACATCAGCATGGCTAAGTTTGTCTAATTAATCTTTGATGAACACATTGTTACCAGGAGGATCAGGGCACTGAAAAATTAAAGCTAAGTAAATGTTTAAGTTGAGCCGAGAAAGAAGCTTGATGAGCTCTCAGATTCAGACCAGATTTTGCTGGGTGGCAGGATAAAGTTTTATCTAATGTTCTCCAAATGGAGGCCAGAGAACCTGAGCATAAATGTGCTTCAAAAGGACTCTACCTAAGCAAGGCCTTTCAACTGGTTTGACCTGAAGCCAACCAATGTTAGTAAAGGTACTAAAGGGGAAAGAATTCCATACAAACAAATCTTTGGTGTCAATTTCATGTGTGAGTGTGTGCGTGTGTGCGTGCGTGTGTGTTTTATGAGAGAGACTGAGCACCAACGGGGAAGAGGGGCAGAGGGAGACAGAATCTTAAGCAGACTCCATACTCACAGTGGAGCCCAATGTGGGGCTCGACCCCATGACCCTGGAATCATGACCTGGGCTGAAATCAAAGGTTGGACACTCAACCATTTGAGGCACCCAGACACTCCATCATATTTATATTTTTAAAAAGAAATAACAATGAGAACTAAGAAGAAAGCTAGCTTTCTATTTCCATAAAGGTTTTAGAAAATGCCTACAGAGGACCTACCAATGAAGGAGCTTCTCTCCGGGCTACATTTGCTCACAATATGACTCACAGGGGGTCACCTGCAACAGGGGAGACTCCTTTCTACCTTGGGTTCAGAACCAAATAAACAAACAGCACACCAGCTCTGGAGAGACACACGTCAGAGCCAAACATGTAATTTGGAAAATTATATGTGGCTAATTGCCCGGAAAAGACCTCTTAGCTTTTCACAGAGATTCACTGGGAAGATTTTGGAAACCTCATCAGAAAGGCTTAGAACATTTATCTTTCCAGGACAAGGGTGAGAAAAAATAATTCTTGAGAACATAAGCACAAGGGGGCACAGTGGTATTTATGTTTACCCAAGTGGCACCAAAGGATAAATGAGAAATGCTGCCATAAACCCCTAACTTAAACTCCATCAACAGTTGTTGATGTGACAAAAGTCACTTACCAAATTTCAGATTATTCACAGATTTATATCTATGTACTATAAATGTGGCACTGTTTTGGCTGAGAAAATCTGTTTCTTTAGATACCAGGTCAGTTCTTATTATAAAATCAGAAAGAACATTAGCCCTGAAGTTTATACAAAACTCCATCTTACCAAGAACCATGAAAATCTCCAGAGGCTCTCTTTTCAATTCAAATGTCTTTACCTTAGGTCTGACCCCCTCAGCTTCAGGTGATGGATGACACACTTTTTAGCCTCAAATCAATAAATTGTTGGCCTTCCCCCACCTTTTCTGGTATGTTTGATTCAGCCAAAGAAAAAGGTACCTAACAAAGCCCCCAAAAGAAATTTATGTAGCAAGACTGGATGAATACAATTTTCTAGCCTACTTTCAAGAAAGGCTGGTTAAAAATTACTAAAATTTACAAAGGCCTCTAACCTAACCTGTAAAGCCATCCTCAGCCAGGCACCCAACTCTGCTGACTGCTCACCAGATTCACTGTTCAAAATTCATTTGTCTTGCTAGGGCTCCTGAAAAAAAAAAAAAAAAAAAAAAAAAAAAAAAAAAAGATTAGACAGATTAGATAGATAGATAGATAGATAGATAGATAGATAGATAGATAAAGACAAAACAACTAGCTTCAGCCACTTTCTTGATGACAGGCTTTGGCAAAAAAAAAAAAAAACAGAACTGTGCAAATAAAATTATGAAGAGAACACTAGGATGCTAACCAAAATCATCTTGTCCTGGGTAATTTTTTTTGCCCCCTCCCATGACAAAAATAAAGAAGAAAAAGGTAAATAAAATACTAGCATCTCTTGATAACCTCAATTGTTATTGAGGTCTCCACATCCTAATTATTCAGGTTGAAGCTAAAAACATTTTTGGATTCAGAGCACGGGGAGACTGATAGCTTCAACACCTAATCCCACCATTTTTACACATGTGATCTGCTTTTATGTCCCCTGTAAAGCATCTCCTTGGAAGGCTTGATTCTGACAAAGTCTGTATTATGAATCCTGAATCAAAAACTCAAGTCCCATCCAAAAGAACTTTCTGTAATGATGCAAATGTCTTGTTGCCCAATAGGTCAGCCACTTGCCACAAAGAACTATTAAACATGTAGAATGTGGCTTCTCTAAAAAATTCTTAATGTTATTTAATTAACTGAAATTTAAATAACCGCACATGGCTAGAGGTTACCACATGGGACTGCAACAGCACATAGGACACCACTTGGCTTTCTTTGATAGTGGCAACTCCAAAGATATCAATGCCCATCAGTCCCGTTTTAAATACTTTTTGATTAGTGTGTAAGGGCTTTCCAGCAGTAAATGAAAGAGAAGTCAGAATTGCAATATATTTTCTAAATGAATGTAATCACACTAATTTCAGATATATATGATAACTGACACAAGAGTAGCTAGTTTGCTAAAGGTCCAATCCTGCACTTTTGGTAACAGAAGCATTATTATTTGCAATTAGCCTTTTAAACAGCCCAACTGGACTTGCCTTGCTTACTTTGCAGTTTCGCTATATACCTCTAAATTGTTTTATGGTACTTTTATCTTCTCATAATCCAGTTTCTCTTATACTATGCACTTCTTCAAGGGAAGGTTTTTCCCATTAATTTCCACAAATCCAGCTTGCTTTGTCTACAACACCAAACAGCCCTGATCTTTTCTTGGTTGATTAAGCTACATTCCTAATCATATATATAGTATTGTTGATGACTTTTGCTTTTTCATGTTTATGCTTCCTGAACCTGTAGCAACTTCCTGATTCTAACCTTTTTTTTTAACGTTTATTTTGGGAGAGGTCGACTATAAGCACAAGAGGGAGAAGGGCAGAGAGAGAAGGAGAGAGAAAATCTCAAGCAGGCTCTGCACTGTCAGTGCATAGCCAAACACAGGGCTCAAACTCACAAACTGTGAGATCATGCATGATTTGAACCAAAATCAAGAGTCCGATGCTTAACTAACCAAGCTACCCAAGCATCTCCCCATCTTAATTCCAACCTTCAAAACCTTTCTTTACCTCTTTCCTACACCTGTTGTTGGTCCATGAAGGTGCAACTTCAGCAGATTATCTAGAATAAAGGTCCTCAAACTTAAAGGCACATAGCAATCATCACCTGGAAGAGTGAGTCAGATTCCTGGATCCTAAACCCAGAGTTTCTGATTCAGTAGGTCTGGGTCAATCCAGAGAATCTGCATTTCTAACAAGTTCTAGGTGTTGAGGATGCTGCTTGTTAGGCCACCACACTTTGAGAACCACTAACCTAGACTATAAGAACTCTTCCTGGTTTCTTGGGTTCTTCGTTCACACACCTGAACCCCAGGGTTGGTTATTTCAGCATAGACTCCAGACTGTCCTTTATAAAATCTAGTGTGCATATGAATCAGTGGGATATTGTTCAAATGAGTAGTTGAAATCAGTGGGCCTGGAGTACATCCTGAGAATCTTCAATTTTAATAAGTATCCTAGGTAATACTCATGCTCCACACTCTGGGTAATACCACCCTAGACTTCTAAGCCTTAATTTCCCTCTTATTCATTTTCAATCCAGTGTCATTCTGAGAAAGGATTCCTAAAATCTGCTAAGGAACTGAACTCTCCACACTCACTGTTGACTAAGAGTTCTTCCTACTAGCTAGCATTAGATTTAACAGGCAGGTATCAGTGATTTATCATGGCAATCCTGAATGCTGAGTCTGAACTCAGTCTCAACAATCTTCTCAGAGTGTGCGCCAGGCAGCCATTAACAAATCCCAGCAGGGTGAGACCAAAATGACTGTCTCTCTTTGTTCAAATAAGTCTCTCAAAATTATTATACTAAACTTCACCAGGAATTAAACTTTTCCCGCCTTTTAGTGCTAATAGATAATCAAATTTTCTATATACCTGAGAATATCTGAGAATATTTAGTTTATATGGCTACTCAATTCCTTCTTCCGAGTAACCTTGTCAATTTTTATAAATTCATACTTCCTCTATTTTTCAACCATCATCTCTAGTTATTTCTTGTCTCTAAGCCATATCCTGCTTTATTAGGATTTCTTCCTTCTAAGAGCATACCCAATTAATGTCTTTGATATTTTTTTCTTTGTATTTCTCTCCTATCTAAGTTTTTGTTTATTATCTCAAAAGCCAGTACTCTTGATGCTGCTATCAAAATCTTGTTTCTCTTTGCTTTGACTTTTACCATGCCCACCCCCAAATGGAGTCTGTATTCATGGCTTCCATGTTCAAAGAAGCCATTCATTCTTAACCTCCAGAAACCCCTTTACTTACCCACCACTCTAGCAATGATGTGTCACAGGTGTTTAGTCAGGAAATTCAATGACTTTTTCTTAGTTCTAAGTGCAGTAATTGCTATTGATTAGATTTTTAGAAACAAAAGGTTTTACTTTCCACTGGCTCCTGGCACGTTGCTCATTTATATCTTTGGTTTTGCTTCTCCTTCCACCACTAAATACCTAGAACTCAAAGAGGAGTTCTGTCTCTAGTACCCTACAGCTTTCTCTCTTCAGTCTTCCTCAGATATCTCATAGAGTTATGTTGCTTCAGTAAACACTTCCCTTGTGAGTAATGACACTCAAATCTATTTGCCTTTAAGTATCAGTCCTACTTTCCTGAAAGCCTACTAGGCATCCCCACATGGATTTTCTCAACAGTCCTAAAGCTGAGCTCATCTTTTCCTCATCTAAGTCAGTTTCCTCTTAGGGCTTCTTATTTTGTTCTTCAAGTTACCTAGGCTCAAGGTCTTGGAATCAGCCTGGACCTGCCCACATGTCACTCTGTACACCCAATAAGTTCTCAGATCCCATAAATACTTCCTTCAAAATGTTTCTCTAAACATTCCATTCCTTTTTATCACTGCCAATTCCAACCCAGTCTTATTACTTAATCTTCTAAGCATAGAATATTTTTTAATTCTCTCCATGTCAAGTAATCCAAGAAGCTACTGTAATGGAATTTCCCAAAACCCCTCCTTCTTATGTCACCCTCATGTTCCCAAAGCCTTCATCATACCATTTCCTACAGCAATAATAATCTATAATCCTGTTCAAGAGACTTTGTAATCACAACCATTCCATCTATCCAAACTTACCTCCTTCTACCCACCTCCATGAGCTCCTTAGCCAGGCTGGTCCACTTTTTCTCAAAGTATGCCATCCTTATGTAAACAGAGTCATCTCACCCCACTCCTACTTGCTGCCAGTTTCCTATGCCCTACCCTCCTCGATTGTCCATTCAAAAGTCCAACTTCTGGGTAGACTTCCTTGATTACTTTTGCCCCAGTACGCTTTACAAACCTGAAGTTTTGTTTCAATAACTTAGCCCTTAGCTTTCCTTTCCTTGTATTGCCATTTACCTTTTCCTATAAATCCTATATTCCTGCACAGACTCAAAGCTCCCTGTAAAATGAGTTCTATCTTATATCTGCTTTGTCTAGAATGGCAGCCAATCATAAATCAGCAATGTCACCAGACAGCTGAGTTTCAAAGTAAAGATTTTATTCTAATTTTGCCCATTTTATGGATTGGCATTAGAATTTCTATGAAGTTTGAACTTAGGATTGCCCTCAGGGTGATAATTTCATACAGTGCCCTAAAAAAGACATACATACCAGAACAGGTAGTGTTTCCTCTAATAATGAGGCTTCCACAGAGTCAAAGGCTGTAGTTGAACTAAATCTTGTTCCATATTCTAGCTAATAAATGCTCCTAAATATTTTCAAGCTTCCCCACCGTCGCTAAGGCTTAGAGAGGCTATTTGTCATACTTGCAAAGGCTTCAAATGAGGCATGATTTCCAGAAGAAAGCAGCTGTGTAAAATTGGCCTACAAACAGAAAGACAGCATGGCTGTGGGACACCTAGCTCGCTGTCAACAACCAAAACCTTCACTGGCACTGGTAAATGTTTTATTGGTTTAATATTAAATTAACTGCTCCTGCATACGGAGTGCATTATATTTAATGGCATTCTGGTATTTGGAACTGCAGTTTGCTCTTATGCACCTGTAAAATTAGTATTTCATAATATTCCACCAAGTTTGTAAAGCTTCATTTGTTTTATATGCAGTTTTCAAAAGCCTGACATAGGCAGTGGAACTTGGGCTTGGAGAAAATCTGATGGGCAAACTATTACTCACCATTAAAGAGGGAATTTTTTTTTCTGTCTACAACACACACTATTTGAAACAAAGATTATAAGGTTTTTGTTTATCCTGAGTCATCGGTGAACGATTAATGCACTTTTGTTGCCCTTCACTTTGCTCAGGAAAAGTCTATCTGGGGAGATGAGTAATTGCAGGTTTACTAAGATCAAACCCGATGACGATTCTTCAGACTGCTTCTGTTTAAATACCTTAACTGTTACTAAACCTTGAGTAGGGAGTCATTTTTGGGTTTGCCCAGACATTTTAAGCCTACAATTACAGAGGATTATTTACAAATAGTAATCATTTAGGGACAAAATTTCCCCGATTATAAAACCATTAAAAAAAAAATCCCTGAAAACAGTGAAGCTTAGATTCTGTGCCTCTCTTATTAAAATTTCTTATATGGCTAACCCAGAACTCACCTTTCATATTAATTCATCTAATTTACCAAAACCACTGTCATCTACTGATTCTGCTTTTGGCACTGAGCAGTCTGAACTAAGGTATACACACACACACACACACACACACACACACACACACACACACACAGTCTTAATAAACTCAATTACTCAATTGGCATTGTGGCCACGTGGCCTTTATTTTTACAGGACTCATTTTCTAAGATAAATTGCCTAGAGCCTGCCCTTAATCAAAGATTCCATTCAAAACTGGATCTTCATTTATGTACAAGCATTTGTCTGAATACCTGTTTTCAATAAAACAGGTTATTTCATAATCTAAATAAATCTACAGAGATAGAAAACAGATTGGTGGTTGCCAGGTGCTGGGGGTAAAGAGTGAGTATTTAAAGGGAATGAGGTTTCCTTTTGGGGTGATGAAAATGTTTTGGAACTATACAGAGATGATGGATGTACAATATTGTAAATAAATGCCGCTGTATTATATTTTGTGTGTAATGGTTAATGTTATGTGTGCAAATATCACTTCAATTAAAAAGAGAAAAAACTGGATCATCATCATCGGCTTACTACACATGTGGCTTGCAAGCGCCACTCAGGTCAAGTCTATATGTGATACTGAGGTGTCCCAAAAAATGAAACCTGGAGTCTATCTTCTGAAAGAAACACAGGACTTCCAACAATTCCTTACATTTTATTATGTAATAAAAATTGCCTACTCCTATCTAGACCTCTTGCATCTGTCTCTCTTAACAAAACTGTGTGAAGATTCAATGACCATCCCTCTCCCTTCTTGAAGATCTTTCCACCAGTCTCTGTCTCCACACAGAGTGTGGAGCTTTTTTTTTTTTTTTTTCATTTCCTTCCATTTTCTGAGTATGCCTAGAGAGGTGGTATCCCTCAGGGGCTCTGCATTGGCCCTCTCTCCTTCCCTTCCTTGCAGGATTTCAGAGGGCTTCTTTGCCCTTGCTGCTCTGGCTGCTAAGGACTCCCAAATCTGGACTGGCAGCCCCTCCTGGTTCCAGATCTGTGTGACAATAGCCACCTGCACATCCAGAAGATTCTCATTTCCCAAACACAGCCAATTGTAAAAATAGCTGATCTTCACATAGTTTTCAAAAGCAATTCTATAGAAATTATTCTCATAGATATTATCTCTTTAAATCTTCACAGCATCCTTGTGAGGTAAATAATAGTGTTTCCCCATCCTGCAGTTAAGGAAGCTGAGACTCATAAAGGTATTCAAGGTCATTAAATTGATAAATTGCAAACATGCTCACTAATCAGTATCCCAGTTCCTTACTCATCCCAGTGTATGCCTGGGATGTCTTTTAATCTCTTCAAAAATGGTTCCCTCTCTTATATTTACAATATACCTTTGCAACATCACCCCCTCTGCAACCAAGCTCAGGAACTGTAGTCTTTCAAGTAATTCTGGACCTTCTTCTCCTTCACTGCCAATATCTAACCAAAGTCTATTACATGTAGTCTATTCTACATACATGGCGAGCACTCATCCACTCTTATGTCTTGCCATAATATTTCAACATTCTTTTAGCTGACCTCCTACTACCCAGTTCCAACCCTACAGGACCCCTCTATGATTGTATTCCATCATTCATCCCTATCATAGAGAGCCTTAATTGGTACTATCCCATCAGACCACATTAAAGGTTTCAGCATGGCATTTGAAGCCTTGTCACATCTCCTCATTTTCCAAGCCCATCTATCACAATTCCTTTCCATGTCTTCAATCCAGGTATACCAAACTACCTTCTATTCCCTGAAGCCACTGCATTTCACTCTCCTGTGCCTTTACTTGCACAGTTTCTTTTCTTGAATGTCCTTATTTATCTTCCAATTGATGAAATCCTCCAAATTTAATTTGAACATCACTACCTTTGTGAAATATTTTCTGACTCCCCTACTTGGTCCAGAGAAAATTAATCAATCCTTATTTGGTTTTATATATGAAGTATTTTGTATATCATGTATATCAGTTTCCTAGGGCTGCCATAACGAATTAATAAAACCTTTGTTGCTTAAGGCAACAGAAATATATTCTCTCACAGTCATGGAGTCCAGAAATATAAAATCAAGGTGCTGGCAAAGCCACACTGCCTCTGGTGGTTTCAGTGGAGACACCAGTTTTCCTTGGCTTGTGGCTGCACCTTTCTTTGCTGTCTCAACACTACACTTCTAAAAATCACTTTATTCCTCCATAACATGTGAAGAACAGGTTTGCTGGGTATACTAGTATGGTCTGAAAATAATGTTCAGTCATAATTTTAAAGGCCTCTTGAATTGCATTGTATGTTCCATTATTGCTATCTGATACCATTCTTATGCCTAATTATTTTATATGATCTCATTTTTTTCATCTTATGAAGATTTTACCATTTTTTGTTTGTTCCTGGTTTATTAAAATATCATGATGATGTTGCTTTGGTATGAGGGTTTTTTTTTTTTTTTTATTCATTACACCAAATGCTTGGTAGGACAGTTCAACATCCTATGATCTAAAAAGTGTTCTTATATTTTTTGGTGAATAATGTCTTATTTTTTCTGTTCTTATTTTCTTAAACAATCATTAGTTAGATGTTAGATGACCTGGAATAATCTAATGAGATTCTTTTTATTTCTTTCATAGTTTATTGTCAAGTTGGATTCCATATAACACTGACTGTTCATCTCAACAAGTGCCCTCCTCCATGCCCATTACCCTGTCTCCCCCATCCCCATCAGCCCTCAGTTTGTTCTCAGCATTCAAGAGTCTCTCATGGTTTGCCTCCCTCCCTCTCCCCAACTACTTTTCCCCTTCTCCTCCCCCGTGGTCCTCCATTAAGTTCCTCCTAATCCACCTATACGTACAAACATATGACTTATTTCACTTAGCATAACACCCTCAAGTTCCATCATGTTGCTACAAATGGGCAGATTTCATTCTTTCTCATTGCCATGTAGTGTTCCATTATATAGATAAACCACGTCTTCTTGATCCATTCATAATTGATGGACACTTAGGCTCTTTCTGTGATTTGGCTATTGTTGAGACTATTGCTATGAACATTGGGGTACATGTGCCCCTATGCATCAGCACTCCTGTATCCCTTGGGTAAATTCCTAGCAGTGCTATTGCTGGGTCATGGGGGAGTTCTATTGTTAATTTTTTGAGGAATCTCCACACTGTTTTCCAGAGGGGCTGCCCCAGTTTACATTCCCACCAATAGTGTAAGAGGGTGCCCATTTTTCCACATCCTCACCACCATCTATAGTTTCCCGATTTGTTCATTCTAGCCACCCTGACTGGCATGAGGTGGTATCTCAGTGTGGTTTTGATCTGCATTTCCCTGATGATGAGGGACACTGAGCATCATTTCATGTGTCTGTTGGCCATTCGGGGAACAACAAGAGCACCCCAAACCCAGTAGAAGAAGAGAATTAATAAAAATCAGGGCAGAAATAAACAATATAGAATAAAAAAAAAAACCCAGGTGAAGAGATCAATGAAACCAAGAGTTGGTTTTTTGAAAAAATAGACAAAATTGATAGACCTCTAGCCAGGCTTCTCAAAAAGAAAAGAGAGAGCACCCAAAGTGTCAAAATCATGAATGAAAATGGATTTATTACAATCAATCCCTCAGAAATACAAGCAATCATCAGGGAATACTATGAAAAATTACATGCCAACTGGACAGCTTAGAAGAAATAGGCAAATTCCTAAACACACACACACACTACCAAAATTCACACAGGAAGAGATAGAAAATCTGAAGAAACCTATAACTAGTGAAGAAGTTGAATGAGTTATCAACAATCTCCCAACAAATAAGAGGCCTGGGCCAGATGGCTTCCCTGGGGAATTCTACCAGACACTTAAATCAGAGTTAGTACCCATTCTTCTCAACTTATTCCAAAAAATAGAAATTGAAGAAAAACTTCTGGATTCATTCTATTAAGCCAGCATCACTTTGATTCCCATGCCAGACAGAGACCGGCAAAAAAAGAAAACTGAAGGCCAATATCCTTAATGAATAAGGATGCAAAAATCCTCAACAAGATACTTGCATATCGAATTCAACAGCCCATAAAAAGAATTATCCACCATGATCAAGTGGGATTCATTCCCGGGCTACAGGGCTGGTTCAATATTTGCAAATCAATCATTGTGATACATCACATTAACAAAAGAAAAGATAAAAACCATATGATCCTGTCAATAGATGCAAAAAAAGCATGTGACAAAATACAACATCCCTTCTTAATAAAGACCCTGGAGAAAGTCGGGATAGAAGGAACCTACTTAAACATCATAAAAGGCATCTATGAGAAGCCCTCAGCTAACATCGTCCTCTATGGGAAAAAATGGAGAGCTTTCCCCCTGAGATCAGGAACATAACAGGGATGTCCACTCTCACCACTGTCATTTAACATAGTGCTGGAAATCCTAGCATCAGCAATCAGACAACGAAAGAAAATAAAAGCCATCAGAATTAGCAAAGAAGTCAAACTTTTACTTTTTGCAGTCATGATACTCTACATAGAAACCTCGACAGACTCCACCAGAAGCCTACTAGAACTGATTCGTGAATTCAGCAAAGCTGCAGTGTACAAAACCAACGAACAGAAATTGGTCGCATTTTTATATACCAATAATGATAACATTCTTAATAACCTCTGTGCTATCACTCATCTCCTTGTCTTTTTGTTTCTATATTCTGGATATCTTCTTCAGAATTTTCTTCCAACAGTTCTACTGAATTTTAAAAATTGAACTTATCCTCTTTTTAACTTCCACAAGCTCTTATTCTCAGCCTATTCCATTTTTGGCAATAAATTTAAGATGCAATGGTTATAATGTATCCATGCATCTTTTTGAAATAATTAATAATAATTTCTTCAAGTTTTCCTTTCTTACATGTACTGCCTCTTTTCCCTCTGATTTCTTTTCTCCCATTTCTTTTGGCATTTAACAGGATTTCCCCCAAATGGCTGATGTTGCTTGGTTATCATTTACATTTTACAGCAAAAAACTAAATACTTGAATAGAAGTTTTATGCTTTTAAAATAATAGAGTTTCTACAAGGCCAAATACATCTCAGGCCAGATAAATTTATCTGGTAGTCTTCTTTCTGGAGATTGTTTTTGCTATCTACAAAAAGAATTTCCAATGTTCTGGCTAGGTTAGGGTATATCTGAGGCCAAACTAGAGGCAGGACTGTTGTTTCTCACTATTTGGTTTATATACTTCTACTTAATCCTATTATGATCAATATAACACCCCAATCTCATCCTCCTCTGGGCCCTTATCCCTAATCTCTAAATTTCACTGGTTCAATTTCTCTTGAGAATGAGCTTTGAAGCTCTTGCAAGCATGAAGAGTTGGGAGACTTTTGTCTTTTACTGCAAATGGTGGGAGTGAGAATCAAGAACTTGCCTGTCGTTTGACTTATTTTCAAACAAATCTATTTTCAGCTTCACAGTTTGCCACTATCCTCTTCGTTCCTGCTAATTACTTAGCCATTTTTTTTTTATTTGCAAACAAACTGGATTAGGTGGCATCTATTTCCATACCACCACTTCCCAGCCCTGGTCCCAGAGTTATTTTGGCCTATCTTTCTAAGTCATTTCTACCTACTTCATACACTTACTGTCTACTACTTACAAAAATTTACTTTTTTCTTTGCCTACTACATGTCTAGTGTTCCAGAAATCTATGAGTCTACTCAAAGACTGAGTTTCTTACTCTCTTTTTCCTTTTTGAGGACATCTAGAAAAGAAGATGCCAGAAAATAACTTTATTCACTCCACCATTTGGAAATAAAAACCATCATCTATTCAGGAACACACCCATTCTCTCTGATCTTTTAAGATACACTTTTTATTTTCTTTCTTGTAGAAAGATAGCCTTTCCCATTACCATCCCCAAACATTTATAGTCCCAGTTCCCCCCTCCAAATTCTCCCCTCTGTATTTCTCATACTGAAATAATATTCAGCTTCTTATTCATCCTATTCATCAAATAGGATAAAATTGCATTTTTTTCCATCTGCTCCAAATTGCCTCTTATCTCTCTGTCTCCCATAATTTTAAAATTATACCTATTCCTTTGGGGATAAATAACTTTCAATAATAAAACATTCAAAATAGATTAACTAAACAGTACTCACAACAAACTACTCAAAGGAAGGGAAGGAAAAAAGAGATTACTATATATCCAGGCCTACCAGCCACTCATTAAACATTAAACTGATTCCCACAAAATTTTCCTTGGTGTTTTAAACCTTTAGAAATGCCTAATGGAGCATCACAGTGTGTATGTTCAATGAATTGTAACAAATCAAGTAGGACTCAACTGGTCTGAGTACGTTTCTGGGATAAGTTTAACAATAAAAATAGATTTCACTTCCATCCATCACAGTTATGTATTCTTTCCATTGCTTTGGAAACTGTGCAAGGCAAATTATAAGTTCCACAGTGTGAGTAATAAAAAAATCAATTAAAATATATTCCATGTTATTAAACAGTTCTGATAGTTGCTTTCATTACTTCATAGATTTATACTTAGCCCTGAGAATATCACTGCAGTCTTTTTATTTTTTGAATGGACAAACTAAGGCATGAGATAATAAAGTATGTTTTTTAAAAATATATATTTGAGAAAAATAAAACAGAAGAATTAAGAATAATCTGGGCTTGGCTTAACCTCTTGTTTATCAGCCACATGACTCTTCCATATAATATCTTCTTCATGGCATTGTTGAGCTTAAAACTCCAAGACATATTTCACATTAAGCCCAATGTCTTTTTCCTGACACCTATAATGCCCACTCAATAACATTATACTTTAACTAAAGCATTTTAATTGTAAAAATGTCTAATAGTTTCAAATGTGATGTGTTCATATTCTAAAATTTTTACATTGCTGTGGCAAATATAATTAAATTTGGTTACACATTAACACAGAGACCTGGTCATGTATTTTGCTTAAATTATATGTTTATTTTAAAGAACACTTACAATTTTAATGATTCAAATCCAAAGAATAATTTCTTGAATGTAAGACTATACAATGAACTTCATAGCTGGATGAAAATCACTGGGTTCAAAATCATTCAATTGCCTGCACGAGCCAGAATTTGGACCAGATTTTTGGAAAATGTGGTCTACTATTATAGCTCTGAATTGAAACTTAGTAAAGAAAATACAGAGAACTAAAAATTCAATGTGAAGAAGAGAGGAAGAATAATATTTTCAAATTATAAAGGAGTTGTGTTACAATGGAAATGATTATTCCTTCAGTATGGATAGTTCTTGATTGTACCATAAACCATCTCTCTCTAAACCTAACAGCCACACAGTGATGCCAATACCAGCATGCTGCCAGAAATGTGGAAAAACCATGCTCCCTCAGAAACACTCTTGCACAGAAGATAGGGAAGACCAATCACAGTTTTCTTGCCTGCCTGTCCAACCCTGAGACTCAAAGACTAAAACCTGTTTTATTCAGTCATTCTCTGGTCAAAAGCCAACAAGACTTCATAGCCCTCTTGGTATACCAGGCGTCCCTTCCCCCATCAGTGGGCGCAACATGGAACTGGCTTTGGTGCACCGTTTTCCCTGGACTCACACTCAGTTGGGGTTTCTTCTCTGGTTCTGAATTCCTCCTCTGGAATTTAATGAGGGCACTGACTATCCCATCCAGCTTCTCTGGATCCATCCCATTTCCTTGGAGGTGAGTTCCCACTCCCTGTAATAGCTGACTTCCTCTTTTGGATAAGATCATTTTTCTTGATAGAATTTTTAAACAGTCAGCAGAGGTCCCTTTTCAGCCTGAATAGATTCCTCTGAACCACTTGCTTCATCACAGTACCATCACCTGTGACATGACAGATTATGATAGTTTACACACAGCTCATATCTCTGTAGTTGCTTCTCTAGTCCATGCTCCGCAGCCACAATTGTCTCTGCCTCTCATCTGCTTAAACCTCCTTAGAGGGGCCCCACTCCTCCTAGGAAGAATCCCAACTCCTTAACTGCTTCTATAATTTCATTTCCTGTCTTGCTCCAACCCAATCTGTATGCTCAACTTTTGCTGGGCCACTTACAGATTTCTGAATGCAGTTTCCTCCTATTCCCTGGCCTGTGGAATTACCGCAAGCTATAGAAAGCTTGGCCCGAAGCACCCTTCACCCTAGCTTTAGGCTGTTTTTTCTAAAAGCCACTTTCCCTAATACCAATTCATCTATAAATTAATATCTCTTAGACATCTAAAATCTTAAAACATACTCTATTCTTTTTAAGCCACATGTTGACTTTAAGATTTTCTTCTCCATTTTATCTCAGGTCTAAAGTGAATTACTTTTGTATTTCTGGCTATTTTTTTTTTAATTGCAGGTTTCATGAAAAATTAGATTTAAAAGTAGCTGTTTCTTATTGTTATGGTTATATTTACTTTTGAAAAACCTTAAGAACATTCAACACTTAAAAGACTTGTAGAACTAGCAATTCACACTTCTCATTAGCATACAAAGCAAGAATCACAATAATTTACCATCTTTTATATAGTTTAAACTTTGCCATTAAAGTCAGCCAGTATTTGACCAATATTTTAGTCGATAAATATTCTAGGATGAAACCAAGGAAACACCTAAGGTCTAAGAGAGTCATCGGAACAAAAAAAAATATATAGTCCTATTTTATAGTCCTATAAAAAAATAGAGAGTGAGAAATTATTTAACCTATTCTAGAAATGTGTAAATGCACTAATTACACATTACTGAATACCAAATTTCAAAGAAAGCATATTTAGATGAATTGACTAGCATTCAAGAATACTTTTTTAGTGTATATTTTGATTTTCCACTGTAGAACCATGAAACAGGTCTCATTATCCTCACTTTAGAGAAGAGGAAACTAAAATTCAGACACATTAAATGAAACATGTCACATAACTACAATGTGTGGAGGCAGGGTTTGAACCAGTATCTTTCAAGAACTCCACTGCTCCTTCCACTGTGCAGTCCATGAACCTTGACATCTCCATGATGTCATGAGTCCATGAATCCAAATAACAGAGCTTAAAATGTCATCACTGCTGTCTACTTCATTTTTTCATAGTTGGATAACACAAAAGGAAAATAGATTTGAGAGATTTCTATAGCTATTGGAAGAATTACATCAGGAAAACTACAACACTGTGTAACAAGCCACCCCAAAACTCAGTAGTTTAAAGGAACAATAACTTATTACAGCTCACATATGACTTTAGGTCAGCTGGGGCTAAGCTAATCTATGTTGGGCTCAGGGAAGAAATGTTTTTAGCTTGTAGTATTTTAGGAGATTCTACTTTATGGGACAGGTCACCTGAGTCAATTCAGCTGCAGGGTGAAAGTCCAGCTTGCTCAAATTTTTTCCCTGTTTATTCCACAGCTCAGGCTAAAGGGGTAGCTATGACCTGGATGTGCTTCTCAGGACAACAGAGACATAAGAAAGCAAATAAAAACTCATGAGCCTTAAGGAAAAGGCTAGAAATGGCATATTGCTACTTCCACCTACATGACATTGGACAAAGCCAGGGATGAGTCCCAAATCAAAGGGAAAAGTGTACTTCACCAATTACTAGGTGAAGAGGCAGGATAGGTGAAGAAATAGAGCCAGCAATTTATTCTTCTTTCTAAAAGGTCATTTTCTAAGTATACTCTGATTTAAAAATATGAGATCAGGTACATTGTTTTGATAGTAAAATAAATTTACCTTTCTTCATTCCATTTATCTGTCCATCCACCCTTCTGACAAATCCTGAGAGCCTACAAGGTCAAAAAATACTATACTATGAAAAATTAATACACTATTCTCTGTCCTTCAGGTAAGATAGAAACATAAACAATATTTTTCTTCTTGTTTCTGTTTGGCTTCTATTTTGTCTACAATGGACAGAAACTACTTATATAAAAACTAATTTTAAAATATGATGAAAGAAACAGAACTTGAATTATAGTTTGTATAGAACTAAAACTTAGGGGCATCTGGATGGTTCAGTCAGTTAAACAACAAAATACTGGTTTCAGCTCAGGTCATGCTCTCACTATTCATGATTTTGAGCCCTGCGATGGGCTCTGCACAGTCAAGCCTATTTGGGATTGTCTCTCCCCTGCCCTCGTCTCTCTGCCCCTCCCCCACTCACTCTGTCTCTCTCAAAATAAATTATTTTTTAAAAATAGTTAAAACATAACAATTAAGTTTGCCAATAACACATCAGGAAATAATTAAAACAGTGCAATTTGGTTCATAACCATTTGCTATACACCAAATATAAGGAAACTACCTGGCTAGGCCAATCCTACAAAATCCTTACAATGAAGATTCTGTTAGATCTGAATCTGGAAGGATATACAGAAGCCTCCCAGGAAAAGATAGGGCACTGAGACTGTGTGTTCCTTGTAGAAGGGAATACATTGTAGAAATATGAGCAGTTAAGGTTTTAGAAAGGAATTTCCATCATTATTCAAAAACCTTTAGTGATACTGAGGGATCAAGGAAGACTTGACCACATTTATGAAATTCTCATTATCAAAATCTTTACCAAAGTCAATTCATTGTCTAATAGAGGAGGTGCCAATGAAGGAAAACACAGCATGTTTTACTAAGTGGGAGTGGAGTATCATAGATTTATGCTATTTAAAAAATAATTGTAAATCAAGTAATCACTTTCTTGTGGTCCTTAATTAACTATCAGATTCAGCACTGAAAATGTTAGGTAGCTACTGAAAAGACTGCTGATTTGAGAAATGTTTTAGATTTGAAAATGGCAGTTTATTCATGATCAAGACATTTCTTCTTGGGAAAGAAAGGATAGAGTTTTTCAAAACCATTGGGAGGATATGGTCCATTTACTGATTTCCATTTCTGGATTTGATTTATAACCATATGATTTCATCAAATTCAAGCCTGAGAGAAGAATTTCTGCCAGGCAGATATTTTAGACCAGACTAGATTGCCAGATATCATCAAATTTCAGGATTGTTACATTTTCCAGCAACTATCCTACTCATCCACACTTTGCATGTACTCATTGGTGTTTTTTTTTCTTTCTTTCTTTTCCTAGAGCTTTTGTAGGTGATTATTTTCTTATGTTAGTATATAAATTTGAACTTTTTAGACTTCTAACTTTTCATAAACTCAAGCACATTTTGCTTCTCTCCTCAATCAATAACAATAATGGAAAGACTGTGATCTGAAAGGCCATGTTGAGATTGTGCTGTAAATTTTGACACAAATCATTTTAATTCTAGGCAATTCATATTTGATTTCTGTCTAATTATTTCCTGTATATATCTTATCTCCCCCTTTCAAAAGAGTCATCATTTACTGGCTAAAATTAACAACTCACAAAAAACAGATGCTGGCAAGGATGTGGAGAAAGGGGAACTCTTTTGCACTGTTGGTGGGAATGAAAACTGGTGCAGTCATTCTGGAAAACAGTATGGATATTCCTCAAAAACATTAAAAATTGTGGCATCTGGGTGACTCAGTTGCTTGAGCAGCCAACTTCAGCTCAAGTCATGATCTCATAGTTCGTGAGCTCAAGCCGCACATCGGGCTCACTGCTGTCTGTCTGTCAGATCCTCTGCCCCCTCTATCTTCCACTCCCCCACCTGCACTCGCCCAAAAATAAATAAAAAGAAAACAAATTAAAAATAGAACTACCTTATGATACAGAAATTACACTGGTAGGTATTTATCCAAAAGATACAAAAATGCTGTTTTGAAGGGGCACATGCACCCTGATGTTTATAGCAGCACTATAAACAATAGCCAAATTATGGAAAGGCCTCAAATGTCCACTGATGGATGAATGGATAAAGAAGATGTGGTATATATATATTCTTTGTCTGACATATTTCGCTTAGCTCTATACTCTCTGACTCCATCCATCATTGCAAATGGTGAGATTTCATTCTTTTTTATGGCTGAATAAGGTTCCATGGTGCACGTGTGTGTGTGTGTGTATAGATATATATACCATATCTTCTTTATCCATTCATCTATAAGTGGACATGAGCTGCTTACATAGTTTGGCTATTGTAAATAATGCTGTAATAAACAAAGGGATGCATGTAGCCCTTTGAATTAATGCTTTTGTATTTTTTTGTGTAAATACCCAGTAGTGCAATTGCTGGATTATAGGGTAGTTCTATTTTTAACATTTTGAGAAACCTCCATACTGTTTTCCAGAGTGGCTGCACCAGTTTGCATTCCCACCCACAGTGCACAAGTGCTCCTCTTTCTCCACATCCTCACCAACACCTGTTTCTTATGTTGTTGATTTTAGCCATTCCGACAGGTGTGAGGTTCTATCTCATTGTGGTTTTGATTAGATTGGAATTTCCCAACATCTTCAACTTCTTAATAAAGTTTTTAACTTCAATTCCCATAGGAAAAATCACTTTCCAGGTACATTTGCATCTAAATCCAATTACTTCCTTGACAGAAAGATAACTTTTGAGAGAATTACATAAAAAGAGGGTGAAATAAAATAAAATAAAGAGGAATACACACAAAGTAATGTACATGCAAAGTAAATTAAAGCTCTTTTTTTAATTACTTCTCTATTTCACTTGTTTTTAACTTTCTTGAGAGCAGTTTATAATCTTTGCTGGACATTCAAATCATCTGAGATGCTATTAAAAAATACCCATACTCAGCAGGGCCAGGGTGGCTCAGTTGGTTGAGCATCCAACTTTGGCTCAGGTCATGATTTCACAGCTTGTGGGTTTGAGCTCCAAGTTGGATTCTATGCTGACAGCTCAGAGGCCGGAGCCTGCTTCAGATTCTGTGTCTCCCTCTCTCTCTGCCCCTCTTCCACTCATACTCTTTCTCTCTCAAAAATAAACAAACATTAACAAAAAATTTTTTTAAATATTTAAATATTGGGGTACTCAAGCCTCACCCCAAACAACTGAATTTGAATGTATGCAAAGAAGCCCCAGCATGAATATTTTACACATCTCCTAAGACAATTCTAAAAAGCAATTGTAGGATCAAAGTCATAATTACTCAATTAGACTTCCCCAAAATAAATTTTTTAAAGATTTTAACTTATTCAAAAAAAACAAACAAACTGATATTTGAATTAATTCTTGGATCAACTCAATCCAACAAATATGTTGAGACTGTCAAGTTACAGAGTGAAGCAACAGGAACTTTAAGTACAAGATGTTAAATTATTATTCTGAAAAGTCTCTCTGTTCAAATATTATCAGTTCACTTGTTCTCTCAATTTAAGGCCAGAGTACCCAGACTTCCTCAGTTGTATGATTCTTTTAAATTTAAGCAAAATGGCTGAATTCACCAGATATTCTGTTCTCAGATTAACCAGGTGATCTGGCATCAGACTTAGTCTCCATGTCAAGATGAACACTGGTAGCCTGCCAAAGCATCTCCACAACCTAGAATCCTTTTCCAAAGGTTAAAATCATAGCAGATCTGAAACAAAACTTCTAACTCTAATAACACAGGCCAGAAACAAACCCAAGAAAGAAACTGGGCTCCTAACTTCAGATCTTGACCTCTGTACCATTCTATTCAATGTGAACTCTTGTATTTTTCCTTTTCTAATGCTCCTTTTTCTGAGACAATATGCCCACTGGCTTTAGATTATAACAACAACAAAAACCCACTTTTTTTTTTGGACCCACTCTTTCTCTAAGTTTTATCTATTTCTTTGAAATATCTTAAATGCTATGGTTATTTCAACTAGTAATTGTGTTTTTACATCATCTCTGAGAATGGCACGTAGTTCAGAGAAAAACAGCCAAAGTAGTTCAGTGTTTTTGGCTTATTGTTTGAATATCTGAAAGCATTGCAGCTGGAAAGAATTCCATTAATTTGTGGCTAGCACCGATACATCAGCCTTAAGAGCTTCCAAGTAAACAGAGGGAAATTGGCATTACTATCTTGTGGCAAGAAGTAAAGAACAGAGTGGTACAGAGTTCTCCAAGAAGGAAACATTAACCCAGATGTGAACAAGACAATGAATGAATTGTTCGTTGGAACTTTTCAACCTTTCAGCTGTGAGCAGCAATTATAATCACCAATGCATCCAAACACTCAAAGGAGACTTAAACCTAAAAATTACACATCATGGCACAGGCACAATTATGTCTCCATAGCTCCATGAAGTACAGGAGCCCAATTTAACTTAGGCACTTAAAAAAATTAAACTGCTCTTTTGGGGAAACCCAGAAAAGCATCTGATTGTATACAACGCATGTGTGCATGCAGACACAAGCACGCACGCATGCGCACACACACACACACCCACACACACCCTATATTTAAAAACAACTGGCATTTATCTTTAAGAATCAATTCTTCACACTTATTACATAACACTCCTTTCACTTCTAATCAGAAAGGCAATCTTTCTTCTAATATAGTAAATATAATTTATTTGCAAATCTACCAGAAAGAATTACAGTTGGCTATTTTAGGCCTCTGACTTCACAGAGTTGTGTAGTACTAGAACTTTTTTTGGCCATGCCAAGGGACAGAAGTATCTGTGTTTGTGCCTAGATGGTAAAGTTCTAAGTCATGTGTTTTATTAAGTACTTTAAATTATTTTATACAGTGACTAGATAATCAGATGATCTCCTCTATTCTGAGATGTGCAATTACGTTTTTGCTCTCTTAGAGTTTCTTTATTATGTAAACCCCAAATCAGATTGTTTTAACATACCTCTTCTTACCTGGTTGTGTTTCTGCATCATTAATAGTTGAGCCAAATCGTTCCTTCAAATGTGCCATAAGGAAAGTCATTTCCGGTAGCATTTAACCAGCCAATATGAATGAAATTATTTTAGTATCTACTTGTCTGGATATTCTATGGCAATCTCTCTGATACATACAATGCAAAAAACAAAAAAACAAAAAACAAAAAAAATAAACAAAAAAACCCCCCAAAAAACAAAAAACACTTGACTGTAGTATTTATCCTCTGAAAACTTTTCTGAAGTTATTAATTGCTTTAAAAAATCAAGTGTATACAGGGGCGCCTGGGTGGCTTAGTCGGTTAAGCGTCCGACTTTTGCTTAGGTCATGATCTCGTGGTTTGTGGGTTCGAGCCCCGCGTCGAGCTCTGTGCTGACTGCCAGCTCAGAGCCTGGAGCCTATTTCAGAGTCTGTATCTCCCTATCTCCCTCTCTCTCTGACCCTCCCCTGCTCACATTGTCTCTCTCTCTCTCCTAGAAATAAATAAAAAAATATATATATATTAAAAAAAAATCAAGTGTATACAACATCTTTACTGATTTTGACCAACTGAAAGTATGCACAAATTGTTTTACAAATGATTTTAGATATATATAAAGAGATACACAAAATGAACTCATATATATTAAAATAGGATGTTCACAAAAGTTAAAGGACTGAGCTTTTAGAAAAATGAAAGAAAATGATTACTATAAACATTATAGCTTAGGGAACAGCCAGTGAATCTTAATTCATGTAGTCACAGCATAATAAATGATTCTTATATAATAAATTATACTTTTTTTTAAACAACTTTTTATGCACAAGTTCTAGTTATAAACATGATACCATAAGAGCTTTAAGTCCTTAATTAAGTCCATAAATAAGTCCAGAAATATTTCTATAAAACTGCTCTTCTAAGGAAAACAATGAAAATCTGAATAAGCTGCATAACTTAAAATATTCTGGTATAGTAATTCAAAGCTATAGGAATAAATTATTCCACTTTATTTCATGAGGAAGAACCTGACTACAGTGAAAGAGAATTCTTGTACTGTTCTCTCCAAATTTTCATTTGGAAAAAACAAAATATTTCTTGATATTAAAGTGGATAAAAGTCCATCTGAATGTGATGATCAAATAAGGATGTCTCCAATCCTTTTACATTCAATTAATAAATGTTAATTTGTAGAAGAGATTTCAAGCCCAAAAAGTTTTATGGGTAAAATCTTAGGTCTGGCTTTCTTCTTACAGATTAGACATGAAACTTTGTGTCAGAAGAATGTCCAAATAATGAATGACTATTGCAATTCAGGAATCATGAGTACCAACATTTCTACAATTCTATGGCATACTCAAAATCCCATTATTTCCAAAAACTACACCCATGTGCCTAAGGAAACACTGTGCTAATGGTGGATTTCTTTTTATGATCTTTATATATTGTGAATACTGGCTTCTGTGTAAAAATCATAACATAATATTATGAATTTTCATCTCAAAAATTTAATATAAAATATAGCTTATGATTATTGGAAATTAAGATATTTTCCTCTTGACCTTTTGTAGGAAGTGTATATTTTCCCATACGCATGTATTCAGAGAAACGCTCTAAGGCATTAATTTTCAAATTTTTGACTGGTGGCCAACCAATCAAAAAATCCAAAACAAAACAAACAAACAAAAACAACAACCCTGCACTTTACTTTGGAACTGGGTACATACATACATGTATATGCATAAATGAAACATAAGTTTGACAAAGTAAAACTCCCCCATGCTGCTCTTGTATCTTCTATTCCACTCCATTTATTTCTGTTATCAATTATTCTGGTTTATTTTTGCATGCTCGTTATGACCCACAATATTAATTTTATGAACTGTCCATAGTTTCCCATCTAGAGTTTGCAAAATACTTCTCTAAGAAAAATATGGGCCCTGGCTACCTCTCTGCTGGAGGAGGAAACCCATACACACTTATGTCAGGACCTCATTATGTTCAGGACCCCAAAAAGTCTAAGTATAACCTAGGCCCTTTACTGAAAATACAAATAAAAAAATCACTGTTCAATATTTAAAAATCTTGTCCATAAGAAGCTACACTTGTGGAGATTATATGAAAGATAGGCAGACCATTCAAATGAATGGATAATCTTTGATGTCTACATCTGAATTAAGCCGTACCAACAAAGCTCATAAAGTGGTTTTCATCAAGGATCCATCCGCATATCCCTCTGAGAGAATCAAGTGTCAGGAAGAAGTATGTCTAATCTAGGGATGCTCTGGTTCAGGCCATGTCACACTATAATGGGATGTGCACAAATCCCCAGGAGAATCTTGTTAAGGTTCTGATTCTGGTTCAAAAGGGTTGCAGATTCTGCATTTTTAACAAGCTCCCAGGTGAGGCCAGAGCTGTTGGTACAAGAAGTACTTGGGCAACAAGGGTCCATATGAGATTATGTTATTTCTAGAACTGGGTTTTTGAGAGCTCTTCAGATAATTCTTTTTGGACATTTATCTGGAAGAACTGTTCTTTTCTTGATCAACTGCTTTGCATTTGGGAGAAAAATAGTTACATTTTATTAAATCGGACTCATTCCTCAATCCACATTATAAACATATCATTGATTTTTCAACTTTTCTTTTCTTTCTCAATTACTACCAGTTTACATTCTGACCCTGCCTCTCACTTGAATATATTTTAAAAAATTGTTTCAGAGGCACCTGGGTGGCTCAGTCAGTTAAGCATGTGACTTCGGCTCAGGTCATGATCTCATAGTCTGTGCGTTTGAGTCCCATGTTGGGCTTTCTGCTGATGGCTCAGAGCCTAGAGCCTGCTTCACAGTCTGTGTCTCCTTCTCTCTCTGCCTCTTCTCCCCGCTGACCACCCCCCACTCATGCTCTGACTGTCTCTCAAAAATCAACATTAAAAAATTATTTCATGTATTTCTAAATAAAACATCAATGATATAACATTGTTCAATATTCTAGGATCTACAGGAGAAGTCAATCAGTGTCCATGGATCTAGGGTCTGTGCACCAGCAAATTTCTGAGTGGTATCTCTCACCAGGACCTAGTCCTCCTCAACTTTTCATGGATGCCACGTGAGAACACTCTCAACATAGGCCAGTTGACCACTTGGCCAGTACCCAATATTAGAGTCTTGAGCCTCTACAGTGAGAGAAAGAATATGGAGAAAGAACCTCACTCTGCTTCACTTGAGGATATAGGGCATTTAACATAATTAGCTTCCCACTTTCCACCAGAATGGAAAAACACCCCTTCCTCTATTGGATTTTTTTTTACATTTAGTTATTTATTTTGAGAGAGACAGAAAAAGCATGAGTGGGAGAAAAGCAGAGAGAGAGCATGAGAGAGAATCCCAAGCAGGCCTCATGCTCAGTGCAGAGCACACACAGGGCTTGATCCCATGACCCTGAGATCATGACCTAAGCTGAAATCAAGAGTCAGACACTTAACTGACTGAGCCACTCAGGTGCCCCCCTCTATCAGGTTTTAAATGAAAGCATGATCACAGCAGGCAAAAATGATGCATGCTTTTAGTACAGGACATGAAAAAAATGAATCAATGTGTTTATTACAGTGGTAATAGCTCTATTTAGAATTCTCTGCTGTGGTTAAAATATTATCTGCACAAATAATTAAATTTAAAATGACTTAAATTGAGTGTGAATTGATGGCAAGCATCAAAAGCTTCTAAGTTTTAATTTTAACAATAAATAAGAGGTATAGGGAAATAAGTGGTAGGGAAAAGAACAGGAGAAGAAATTATTTCTAGACAAAAATTTCAATGACATCTTTTTTACTTTTTAAATTTTTTTAAATGAGAGAGGAAGAGGTAGAGAGAAAGGGAAACACAGAATCTGAAGCAGGCTCCATGCTCTGAGCTATCAGCACAGAGCCCGACATGGGGCTTGAACCCATGAACTATGAGATCATGACCTGAGCCAAAGTCAGATGCTTAACCGACTGAGCCACCCAGGTTCAGGGGTGACACCCAGGCACCCCTTAGTGACACTTGAAAGTCCTGAATTTATCTTTGAGGTATAAAACTAAAAGATATTTCTATAAGTGAAATGTATGTCAGCCATGTTTCTGTTCTTTAAAAAGTCAGCATATTAGAAGGCACTTAGGAGAACTGTAAAATAGTTGTTTGAGAATACTTGGTATAAATCAACATCTTACCCAATTCTTGCTATTCCAACACAGATCAACATCAGGGAGATGCTACAAAGAATGTGACTTAAAAAAATGACCAGCTCGGGGCGCCTGGGTGGCTTAGTCGGTTAAGCGTCCGACTTTCGCTTAGGTCATGATCTCGCGGTTCGTGGGTTCGAGCCCCGCGTCGGGCTCTGTGCTGACTGCCAGCTCAGAGCCTGGAGCCTGTTTCACTCTGTGACTCCCTCTCTCTCTGACCCTCCCCTGCTCACGCTGTCTCACTCTCTCTGTCTCCTAGAAATAAATAAAACATTAAAAAAAAAAAATGACCAGCTCATCCTTTTTTTAACTTGAATAAGGGAATATTCAAAGGAAAATAAAAAAGTTTTTATGATCTGAAGAGCTGTCCCCAACAGCAAGCAGTTGATCCTGTTCCCCATGGAAAAGGAAATGGGAAGCATGATTAGAAACAAAAAATAATTTAGCAAAGTGGAAGTGGATGGAAACTGGTACTACTGAACTCATATCTGCTGTGAATGTACAATTCTAGTCTATGGGCTAGACTTTTCTGCTCACTAGCATGATTTAGCTATGACATTAGCAACCAAGATGCCCTTGAGAATATTTCTCCATTTCCATTACTGCTAGAGAAGGAAGTTGAACTCAGTATCTAAGACTTGGCATTCTAGATAAGATACCACCTGATGGTCAACAAAATCTAGGATAGGCTAGATCAGCAACTCTCAGAGAATTAGGGTTTTGTTTTTTATCTGTTTTAATCTAGAACCAGCCCATATTTCATCTCACTAACACACACACACACACACACACACACACACACACACACACACACAATGTGCACATGCACTAACATAGCCAAAATAAAACAACACTTTCCATGTAAACTTAAGAAATCCTTATAAATGTTCTCCATATATTTCCTAATCTGTAAAATGAGGGTGTTGGATTAGATTAGATAACCTTTACAATCTCTTCAAGCTCTAATGATATACCAACTAAGTGACCTCAGAACGGGAAGTGAGTATGTGGGGAAAGGTGCACATGGTTCTTAAAGATAGGACTCCATGAGCACTCCAATGAAATGTTATAATGACCATATTTTGACATCTCTGAAATTCTCTTTGGTCCTTAAGCCCCATGAATAAAGTAATGCTTTATTTTGTGAAAATGCATAAGGTCTTTGGAAGCTTAGGCTTGGCCAGTTGGGCCAGTTGGCCCGTCATCACCTCCACTGCATTCTTTTGGCCAAAACAAGTCACAGAGTCAACCCAGACTTAAGAGGTAAGAAAACAGACTCCTCTCTTGATGGGTGGAGATACCAGTGCATACTGTAAAGAGTTTGGGTACAGGGAAGGGTGGATAATAAGGGATATTTATTTCTACAATCAATCTAATCCATGCATTATATAACCATTACAAAAATATACATACTGCCAAGAAATGTCTTCATCTTCATTAGTGGAGCTTCCAATCTCATTTTTTAAATCCAGAAGGACTCACATTCCATTCCAAATTCTGGTATATGCATGGTTGTAAATTATGCCAATAGCCCAACACATGGACTCATTTCCTTTTAGTTCAATGTAAGCCAATCATAGCATTCTCCATCTCTGAGTGCTCTTGATTGTTGGAGATGATGAAGTAAAAACCATCAAATCTTACTGTCCAATAAATCTTTCTGCAATCTAGGGAAAGAGATCTGTACCTGGACCATTTCAAGATATCATTCTCCTAGAAAATTAATGGTCAGCCAAGGGATGTGGGAAGGAATGGGAAGAGAAATGTTTTAAGCTCCACTTTGATCTCTGTAAGGACCCTTGTGCTTTCCTTAACCTCACACATTCACTGGCATCTTTTCTTTTTGAATTAAAAATTAAAGTTCCCAGAGGGAAATTATGCAATGGGAAATTGACACTTCAGTAAACTTGTCTCACATATTTTATTGATTATGGTAAATCTAATTATTGCAATAAATCCTGGGAAAATAAAAACATATTACACTTTTCATTCTTCAGTGGTATATATCCCTTTCTATTAGGGTAATACCAACCTGATTAGAACCTACTTCCTCAAAAGTAATAAATAAATCAAGGAGTCATTCTAAACTAAGTTTGTCTCAGTTGTCTTACAAAAATTTTGATGATGTTTTAACTATTTTTGTGGACTGATGGACGCCAAATATGACAATAATACTTTGAAGTACTCAAATGAGTACTAAACTTTTATTAAAATATAATGCATGAACATTTTAAACTATAAAGAAAAATCAAATTACACAATTGCTGCTACTTAAAACTCTGGATTCTGTCCTCTTTTTTTTTATTTTACTTTTTAAAAAATTATAAATATGTAAGTCGTGCCTAATGTGAATCTTATTTTCTTTATTGCAATAGCTGTGGGCTCAATGACCTGTAAAAAGTCAGACCTTTAGACTTAAATAGCTTAATTTCACTTCTTGTCCTGGGACTGGCCAGTGTGTGATTTCTCTGCCCTCTGGTCTATGTCTCTCCCACTGCCCCTCATCTTCCCACAGGTCACATCAAGAGACTATGCCCAAAGGTTGGGAAATAAGGCTGACAAATAGGGTCCGTCAGAGGTGAAGAGACCCTTTTCCTTCACCAGTGTTGGAGATTTAATCTGCTCTAAGATCCAAGCTCTTATCTTTGAAACATAAATAATTTAATTTCTTTCCTCTTTTTTTCTTCTGGAATAAAAAAAAAAGCAATGAAAGTCAATTTTATTGATTCTGTGACAACTAAAGCAAGCAAGAAAACCCTCCAAGCTATTCTTGATACCTAGACTTGGAGAGTCAAAAATAAACTTTTAACTGAAACTTCTTCCAACGCAAATATCTACATAGTACAGGTCATTGACTGAAGATTCAGTTAAAATAACTGACACTTATTTCTTCAGTCTCTCAAATTTTCTACCCCAAACAATGTTGCTTTTATCTGTTTCTCAAAGATGTATTTTTCAAAGGGCCAGTAATAAGAAATAAGTGAGAGCAACCTGAAGCAAAATATAAGGTATAGAATACATTTGTATTACATATATGCAATAAGGCATACTAAAGAGTTCAAAACCATAAATAGATTCCTAGGTCAACAACTTATTGTTAATCTTTTAAAAAGTTAGTTCTTAAAGCTAGTTAGTTAACTATCCATAATAAGGCAATAATAACACACATGAGTATAAAATAATGAGAAAGGCATTTTGCATTTTTCACTCTATTGTAAAGGACTATAAGGATGTTATCTGTTGAAACTGTAAAGTATTATGAGCAAAAGACCTGCCAATGGAAGGCACCTTGGCGATTCAATCAATTAAGGGTCAGATTTCAGCTCAGGTCATGATCTCAGGGTTTGAAGGTTGAAACCCCATTTTGGGCTCTCTGCTCTCAGTGCAGAGCCCGGAATTTGTTTCTGATTCTGTTTCTCCCTCTCTCTGCCCCTCCCCTGCTCATTCTCTCTCACTCTTTCTCAAAAGAAAAACATTTTTTCTTTTTGTTTTCTTTAATGTTTATTTTTGAGGGGGGGGGGGCCGAGAGAGAGAGGAAGACACAGAATCTGAAGCAGGCTCCAGCATGGAGTATGATACGGGGCTTGAACCCACCAACTGTGAGATCATGACCTGTGCTGAAGTCAGATGCTTAATTCACTGAGCCACCCAGGTGTCTCAAAATAAATAAATGTTTTTTTAACATTTATAAAAAGGACCTGACAATGGAGAATAATTTAAAATGACACAACAGCAACTACACCCATGAAGGCATACTTTAATCTCCCAAGTCAATACAAAACAGACTCTTCCTGTGTTTATTATAAAAATACTGACTTATGGGTTGTATTCTTCAAAGAAATTATCGACGTCATTCAATATTCATCTTGACTTTGGAGGGATCATAGAAGTAAAGAAGCAGATCTTGGCATATATCATTCTAGTCAAATGAAAAATAAATGAAGTACTTATATCTCCTTATGTAATGGCAACATAGGCTGCAAGTGTCAAATACTGTTTTTATTAATTATTTTGATTTTTTTAACGTTTATTTATTTTGAAAGAGAGAGGGAAAAGGAATGCATGTATGAGAGCTGGTGAGGGGTAGAAAGAGAGGGAGACAAAGAATTCCAAGCAGGTTCTGTGCTGTAAGTGCAGAGCCTAACACTAGGCTCTATCTCACAAACTGTGAGATCGTTACCTGAGTTGAAATCAAGACTCTGACACTTAAGCAACTGAGCCACCTAGGTGCCCCAATGACATTTATTTTTAAATCTCATTTTAGGGGCACCTGAGTGGCTCAGTTGGTTAAGTGTCCAACTTTGGCTCAGGTCATGATCTCACGGTTCGTGGGTTCAAGCCCCACATTGGGCTCTGTGCTGACAGCTAGCTCAGAGCCAGGAGCCTGCTTCAGATTCTGTGTCTCCCTCTCTCTCTGACCCTCCCCTGCTCATGCTCATTCTCTCTCTCTCAGAAATAAATAAAAAACAAAAACAAAAGCAAACATTTAACCTCATTTTAGAGAGAGACAGAGAGAAGAAGCAGGGAAGAGTGGCAGAAGGAGAGGGAAAGAGACTTGAGAGTCTTAAGCAAACTCCACACTCAGCATGGAGTTCAATTCCACGACCCTGGGATCATGACCTCAGTTGAAATCAAGAGTTGGACACTCAACTGACTGAGCCACTCAGGCATCCAAGTTTTTAAATTATTTTTATTTAGCATCAATCGTACAGTATTAAAAGGATTCTTACTAAATATTTTTACTAATTAACATCCAATCCTAAATATTCTGTTTTCTTATATGGTCATTTCTATTAATTCAAGTCATCTTTTTCTCTCTTTTCCACTTTTCACAATCTTAAAGCCAGGTCAATTTTGAGACTCTCCTGTTTCCCACAGGTTAAAAGTTGTGCCACATTTATTCCTTTTCAAGGTGATACAAGCATAACTATAAAAAACTGTTATCTTCATAACTCAGAATTCCAGAATGCTTACTGATTATTGTACAGTGCTAGTGAAACATTCTGCAGTTGTCATAACTGAATGCTGGCTTTGAAGAGGAATTTAAATGTCCCTCTGAAGTTTAAGATGAAGGTTACAGTCAAAAGTCAATTTCAAATTTTTAAAATTGCTTATACTCCAATATAAATGTAAAAACAAGTTCCACTAATTTCTATATTCATATGAAAGATAAGACACAAATTTGAGATGAATTTAAAATCAGAAAGAATCTGCCCGAGTCTCTGACAGAAAGAAATTATTTTCTAGAATGTGGCTTTGTCAACATACCTATCAGTGCATCTTTTCCCTCAATTGCCTTGCTCATGACAGATATTGTTAATACTATTTGAATTTAAATTTCTCTTCTCCTTATGATGTTTTCTCTACCACCACATTATTCCTACTGGTTGGATAACTGGTCATGCAGCAAATCTTACTATCCTCATTGCTTGTTGAAAGAAGAAAAGAAACTAATTGAAAATTCTTGCTCCCTCTCAGCAAACCAGTGGTTGACCTTATTGTGACCTGGAAGACTAGGTTTGCAAATTTAAGTCTGGGGTACCAGCATCCCTACCTCAGACATTGTCCCACCTCACCATAAGATGCAATCAAAATTCACCCACTCATTATTATAACCCAGAAATGAATATACACATAATCTGGACTAAAATCTATCATGGCAATTGTGTCACTAAGCCATCAGTGACCACCCTATGGTCCCTCTGTGTGAATCCTAGTGTCTTGGAACTAACTGAATTAAAATGATTTAACAAAACTTTCATAGCAGAAGCAAACAAAATAATAGCCACAGCATTTCAACTAAATGGCCCTAATGTATCACTAACAAAAGCTTGTTCATCTTCAAATCCAATTTATCTGTTCAAATCCCTTTGCTCCTCTTTATGCAGAGTTCTTTTTGAAGTTCTCTGGAGGTCTGGAACTAGAGGAAACAGCAGGACTGAGAGGAGTAGGATAATAACTCTCTAAATACAATTACATCTCTGGAATTGCTGAAATAAATTCTTTCTTGGTGAAGACTTAAGAAACTTTGTGTGAAGCGATGAAGCTAATAAAATGCTTCTGTTCTGTGTAATCATGCTAAAGGACATGCCTCGCTAGCAGGCTCTTAACCCTAGAACTCAGCTTCCACACCATTTTGGTGGTAGTTCTTCTCTTTCAGCTCTGTTGTTTTGCTTCCACATTAACTGTTGGCCATAGAACAAGCTGAGAAAAACAAAAGCCAAAACAGTCCATGTAGTGGCATCACTGTCTGTGTGGAGTTAACTGCTTCAATTTGGTATGTTACATTGGCTCTAGGCCACTTGGTATCACTACCATGCCTAAGAAAAATGGTGATTTTTTCTCAGAAATAGCTCTGGATGAGGAAAGAAGTATCCATGATCTCCCATTAATTCATTATAAGGCCTTGAAGTGATCATTTAACTTCTTAATTTCTATTTTCTATTTGAGAAATTGAAAACAAATATATTTCTTCCAGCCTATGTGCTGAATTGTTCTGAAGCTTGACTGAGTTACAGAAAATGTTTCAGAAATTACAAAGACTTATGTAAATGCAAGATATAAATATATCACCTGATAATATTGACTTCCTGTCAATGTTATATTATTTAGTCTTATTACAAAAAGGATTAGCCTTTATGTAAAGTAATGTTAAAATCCTGTTAGGATTCGCTATATGAAAGAAGCAAACATTTTTTGACATGATGAAATTTCAACTAAAACTGCTCTAAAATCAGTCGTTACAAGACGCTTTTTTTGAATATCTACAAATTAAACATTTCAACCTTGCTTTGCCCCTCTTTCTGTTCAATGCACTTAAACTAATATTTCCATCAGTCCAGCATCCCATTCATTTCCCTCAGAGTAGAATCCTTTCCATCTGCTCATTCATATTCTGATAAAAGTTCTGTAGATATTTCTAAATCATCTCTTTATTCATCATCCTATTTCCTTATTTTCATTCATAGTCTTCACATACATGAAGGATGGATCCAGAATTTTCTCACTTACATATGGGAACTCATTTCCTAGCAAGATATTTAAGGTCTCATTTCAGGTTCTGTACCTCAAACCCTTAACCCCTGAACAGCTCTTGCTTCCCAGCTGCCTAATTCATCTTTGCAGTCACATATGACATATATTATTCTAAACTTCATATGGAAGGTGCTTTCTGTCCCATATTTAATATCTGGGGAACCTCATTTATGTAAAGTTCCTCAATAATGAGTGAAATAAGTCAAGGGATAAATAAAGACTGTGTGGAGAGTCAGATGTAAACACTGCCCTGGATGTCAGAGAGTAGGTATGCATACTTCTTACCCTGCTGCAATGAAAGAGTACATATAGTAAGAGTGATTATTTCAGGTGTAAAACTGCCCCTCAAGTTATCCAACTCATAAGATATTTGACACTTAGGCATTATATTAGTTACCTCAGTCACCTCCAATAAGAGGCAATTCGTGGACTGTACTAACTAAACACCCAGGATCTTTTATATGCCTTGGATAGGAAACAGCATTGAGTCATCCAAGCTGCTTGATTTTGCAGTTTAGAGGCGTCAGTTTCTAAACTGTAGTGATATCAAGCACGTGCACAGGGAGAGCATATTGTTGAGTATTTTTATAAGGAATTAGTCAATGTAATTGCAGGCTGTAAAGAGACTGTTACACAACCTCATTACATGTTGTAAACACTTCATCACATGACATCTACCCATGTCATAAATACATCATCAGAGACTATTATGTTCTCTAATGATGACTTCTTGTATCCATTCATCATACAAAAATGAATAAATGTCTAAGGAGAGCATAATCTGTGTAGTTTTTCATTGCTATGATCCATCTCTAAAATTTTTTATGATATCCTGTATATTTACATATGCTGTTACACAGCATGAAGATAAGTGTATTTGCTCTTTGCTCCTTATTCTTACAACCACCTTTAGATAGAGCTAATAAAATCTAACCTGACCTGTATAGTTTGTAAAAAAAATATTTACCAAAAGAGGAAGAAGAAGAAATTAAGAGAGAAGGAGGAGAGGGAGGCTAAGGAGAAGAAAGAGAAGGAAAAAAGAGAACAGTTTAAAACTATTTAAAATCATTGTGTTAATACAGATCTATTTGTATTTCTGTATTTTTGTGTTAATTCTTTCAGACTTTTTTTACTTTAGACATGCTTTACAATTAAGTTTACATAAGTCAATAGAATTGATTACTCTCTGTGATTAGGGTTTTAATGTTGATTTTAATTTATTCTCTAAGGCCACATGCTATGTATATGGACATTAATTCACAGTTTCTACTTTTCTGCACTACTCTTTTCTAAATCCTATTTTTTAGAGTATGGGATGGAGGGAAATACCTATAAAATAAAATCAGACTAAAGCAATGGTTTCTAATCTTGTTCTATGAAGCCATGTACCATTCTTGGGTCTCCAGAGCCTCCTAGAGATGAGGCTAGTGGGTCAAATCTCCACATCCTATCCTACCTCAACCCACAGAAGATCCACTTGTATCTGTTTTTTAATTTGGGTATCAGAGTAGAAAATCACTGAACTAAATAATACCCACTCATGTTTCTTTGAGCTGTAAATTTCCATGATCTTTTGTTTTTATATGATTGCCAGGGAATATCATGGGATGGTGGTAGTGGACAAAAGGTGGGCCCTTGCCTTACATCTCCCATTCATTAAAGCCTATAAGTTTAGACTTTTGATGTTATTGTCAAGTGAAGTCACATGTAACCATTGTGTTTGTGTGTTCATGTCTATGTGTGTTAACTGTTAATTTGTTAAGCACAGGCAATTAAATGTCCCATAATTTCTGTGACCCTGAATTGGCACTGCCTCATTTTCAATTATATCAGGGGTCTTAAGCCATAGAAACTGACTACCGATTTCTTGACCTCTGCAGGCTTGTCATATTCACCCAGCAATATTCTGGCAACCATCCCTAAGGATTGTAAACTTCCTTAACTAATGAAATCATCTTAGGGGCAAGAACTGTACACGTCACTTCACTAAATGTATTCATTTAATCTTTAGAATGGCCCATTGTTATCTATTATCATCCCACTTTTCAGATGAAAAAGTGAAATTTTAGAGGTTTAGTAAGCCAAAATCAAACATAATCAGTAAGTTGCACTATCATTTCAACCCAGGTAGGGTGCTTCCACACACCAAAAAATTAATTACCAAGTTCTATTTGTATGAATGTTAAGACAAATTACTGTTCCTTTCACTTTGGAACATATGGCAAATGGCCAAAAATTAGCCCACAAAAAGAGCAATTTGTTTTTTGTTATTCATGTACTTTTGTGTTTGTTAGTCCCTCTGAGGAGAGTAAAATGAAACAAAATATTAAATTTAAATTAATTATCTAAAATTTATAAAAATCAACAAGTATAAAAAATTTTAAATATTTTAACATCCAAATGATGCTTTTGGATAAGTTTACATTTATTCAAGCTTAAAACTGCACTAATTCTTCTGTAATTATATACATTTAATACATATATGTGTGTTTACGTATATTATATATATACACAAATATATACAAAAATGTACCTATGTATATACATAAATAACCTAATAACACGGCGAAATAATTTCTTTAAGGAAATTCATTTAGATTTAGCATGGAAACTTCTGACTAAAAAGAATCAATATTCAAAATTACATAAAAACTCCTATACTGCAACAAAAAAGAATCCAATTCAAAAATGGGCAAAAGATATGAATAGACATTTTTATCCAAAGACAACATACAAATAGTCAATAAGCACATGAAAAGATGCTCAATTTTCAAAATACTGAAGTCGTACCATCCATCTTTCCTGACCACAATGCTATGAAACTAGAGACCAACCTCCAAAAAATATAATAATAATCTGGAAAGAACACAAATACATGGAGATTAAATAACATGTTATTAAAAATGAGTGAATCAACTAAGAAATCAATCAAACAAGAAATCAAAAATTACATGAAAACTTATGAAAATGAAAACACAAATATCCAAAATCATTGGGATGCAGCAAAAGTGGTTCTGGGGGCGAGGGGTTACAGCAATACAAGTCTACCTCAAGAAACAAGAAAAATCTCAAATAAACAATCTAACCTTACATCTAAAGAATCTAGAGAAAGAAGAATAAACAAAACCTAAGCCTAGAAAAAGAAAGGAAATAATGAACATAAATAAATGATATAGAAACTTAAAAAAGCAATAAAAAAAAATCAATGAAACCAGGAGCTGGTTCCTTGAAAAGATTCACAACATAGATAAATCTCTAGGAAGACTAATAAAAAAAAAAAAAAAAAAAAAGAGGGGCATGAGGGTGGCTCATTCAGTTAAGCATCCAACTTCATCTCATGTCAGGATCTTGTGGTTTATGGGTTCAAGCCCCGTGCTTAGCTCTGTGCTGACAGTTAAGAGCCTGAAGCCTGCTTCAGATTCTGTGTCTCCCTCTCTCTCTGCCCCTCCCTCTGCTCACACTCTCTCTCTCAAAAATAAACATTAAAAAATTTTTAATGAGAAAATGCCCAAATAAACAAAATTACTATTGAAATAAGGGAAATAACCACCAACACAACAGAAATACAGAGAATTGTAACATAATATTATGAAAACCTATATGCCATAAAATTAGACAAATTAGAAGAAATGGATAAATACCTAGAAACATAAAACCTACCAAAACTAAAACAGAAAGAAACAGAAAATTTCAGCAGACCAATTAGCAGCAATGAAGTTGTATTAGTAATAAAAAAATTCCCCAGAAATCAAGTGGAGGACCAGATGACTTCACAGGCAAATTATACCAAACTTTTAAAAAAGAGTTGATACCCATTCTTCTCACACTATTCCAAAAATTACAAGAGGAAGAAAAACCTCCTAATTCACTTTATGAGGCCAGTATCATCACCCTGATACCAAAACTAGATAAAGACACCACACAAAAAGAGAACTGTAAGCCAATATCTTTCATGAATACAGATGCAAAAACCCTCAACAAAATATTATCAAACAAAATCCAAGAATATATTTTAAAAATCATACAACATGATCCAGTGGGATTTATTCCTGGGATGCAAGTTTGGTTCATTATTTGCAAAACAGTATGATATATCATATCAATAAGAGAAAGGATAAAAAAAAAACTATATGAATCATTTCAAAAGATGCAGAAAAAGCATTCGACAAAGTGCAATGTCCATTCATGATAAAAACTCTCAACAAAGGACGTCTAGAGGAAACATATTACAACATAAGAAGCCCTTATATGAAAAACTGACAGCCAACATCATAGTCAATGGGGAAAAACTGAGAGCTTTTACCCTAAAGTCAGAAACAAGACAAAGATGTCCACTCTCATCACATGTATTCAATATAGTACTGGAAGTCCTAGCCACAGCAATCAGAGAAGTGAACAGAATAAAGGGCATCCAAATTGGTAAGGAAGAAGTAAAATTTTCACTATTTGTAGATGACATGATACTGTATATAGAAAATCCTAACTACTCCACCAAAAAACTACTAGAACTCACAAATGAATTTAGTAAAGTGGCGCAATACAAAATCAATGTACAGAAATCTACTGCATTCCTATACACTAATAATGAAACAGCAGAAAGTAATAATAAGAAAACAATCCCATATACAGTTGCAGCAAAAATAGTTAAAATATCTAGGAATTAACTTAACCAAGGAGGTAAGAGACCTAAACTCTAAAATGTATAAAACACAAATGAAAGAAACTTAAGACAATGCTAAAAAAGGGAAAGATATTCCATGCTCATGGGTCAGAAGAACATGTATTGATTAACTGTGTATACCACCCCCAAAAATCTACAGATTTAATGCAATTCCTATCAAAATATCAATAGCATTTTTCATAGAACTAGAAAAAGAATCCTAAAAATTTGTAGAGAACCAAAAACGCCTAAATAGTCCAAGCAATCTTAAAAAAGAAAACAAAACTGGAGGTGTCACAATTCCAGGTTTCTAGTTATATTACAAAGCAATAGTTAATTAAAACCCTATAATACTGAGTTAAAAAGAGACATATAGATCAACAGAATAAAATAGACAATCCTGAAATAAATCCACAATTATATAGTCAATTAATAGTTGACAAAGGAGCAATGAATACATAGTAGGAAAAAGATAGTCTCTTAAATGTTGCTGAGAAAACTTGACAGCCTCATGCAAAAATAAACTCAAAATTGATTAAAGAGCTATATGTGTGACCTGAAACATAAAAATCCTAGAAGAGAGCACCAGGCAGTAATCTCTCTAACATCAGCTGTTGCAAAATTTTTTCTAGACATGTCACCTGAGGCAAGGGAAATAAAAGCAAAAAAACTTATTGGGTCTACATCAAAATAAAAAGTTTATGCACAGTAAAAGACACAATCAACAAAACTCAAAAGCAACCCACTGAATGGGAAAAGATACCTGCAAATAGCATGTCCAATAAAGAGATGGTATCCAAAATATCTAAAGATCTGATACAACTCAGTACCCAAAAAAGAATTAGTCCAATTAAAAACTAGGCAGAACACATGAACAGACATTTCTCCAAAGAAGACATCCAGATAGCCAACAGACACATGAAAAGATGCTCGACATCATTCACCATTAGGGAAACACAAACCAAAACTGCAATGAGATATCATTCACACAGAGGGGCTAAAATAAAAAACACAAGAGTGCTCGCTTCGGCAGCACATATACTAAAATAAAAATCACAAGAAACAAAGTGTTGGTGAGCATGTGTGAGAAAAAGGAACCTTCATACACTCTGATCAGAATTCAAACTGGTACAGCCACTGTGGAAAACAGTATGGCATTCTTCAAAAAATAAAAACTGCCCTGTGATCCAGGAATCACACTACCAGGTACTTACCCAAAAAAATACCAAAAAAAACCACAACAACAAAAAACCACTCCACAACTAATTCATTCACCCCTATGTTTACTGCAACATTATTTATAATAGCCAAACTATGGAAGCAACCCGTGTCCATCCATAGATGAATGGATTAAGATGTCACACACACACACACACACACACACACACACACACACACACATACAGAGGAATATTATTCATCCATAAAAAGAATAAAGTCTTGCTATTTGCAACAACATGGAAAGAGCTAGAGAGTATAATGCTAAGTTAAATAAGTTAGTCAAAGAGGACAAATATCATATTATTTCACTCATACGAGGAATTTAAGAATCAAAACAAATGAGCAAAGGAAAGAAAGAGAAACAGACACACCAAGAAACAGACTCTTAACTATAGAGAACAAACTGTTGATTACCAGAGGGGAGGTGGGAGGGAAGATCAGCAAAAGGAAGCAAGCAAGGAAGGAAAGAAAGAAAGAAGGAAGGAAGGAAGGAAGGAAGGAAGGAAGGAAGGAAGGAAGGAAGGAAGGGAGGGAGGGAGGGAGGGAGGGAGGGAAAGAGGGAGGGAGGGAGGGAGGGAGGAAGAAAGGGAGGGAGAAAACAGAAATTAAATCACTTTAAAAATAAAGGGTAGGACTTACAAAATTTTCATCTGAATACATCTAGGGCAAAGTGATATAGAGAAATGGTGTGGGTCTCTAAGATTTTGGAAGCTATGTCCCAGTATAAATTTTCTTCAAGATCTATCTAAAAAATTCATGTAAATTTTGAGAATTGTTCTATAGAATGATATTTGTTTCCTGTATTCCGTGTCTTTAATAAAATCAAAGTCAAAAGAAAAAAAACTGATGCTCAACATCTCTAGTCATTAGGGAAATGCAAATCAAAATCACAATGAGATACCATTTCATACCCATTAAGATGACTATAATGAAAACAGAAAATAGCAAGTGTTGGAGAGAATGTGAAGAAACTGGAACACCTGCTGGTGGGGACATTAATTGATTCAATAGCTTTTGTGGAAAACAGTTTGGTGGTTCTTCAGAAAGTTAAACGTAGAAGTATCACATGACACAGAAATTCCACTTTTGGGTATACCCATAAGAACTGAACATAGGGATTCAAACATCAATGCTCATATCAGCATTATTCACAACAGCCAAAAGGTAAAAACAACCCAAATGCCTATCTATAGACAGATTAAAGAATGTAAGATATAGATACAGATATTTTTGATGAATGTAAGATACATATATATATATATGATATATACATATATATTATATAATGGAATATTATGGAATTGAATATTATATAGTCATAAAAGGAATAAAGTTCTGATACAAAGTAAAACATGAATGAGATTTGCAAATAGTATGATAAGCAAACTGTGCCAGACATAAAAGAACAAATACTATATGATTCCACATATATTACATACCTATTATGGGCAAATTCATAGAGAAAATAGAATGGTGGTTGCCAGCAGGTGGAGAGTAATTATAATAACTATAAGGAGTTATTGCTTAATGGTACAGGGGTTCAAGTTGGAAATTATTATAAGTTCTGGGAATGGATAGTGCTTATGACTGTGCAACATTGTGAATGCATCCTCATCCTACTGAATTGTACACATAAAAGTGGTTAATACAATAATTTTTAATATTTTACCACAATAAAAGAATTAATGGTGAATATTCTTGCAAACACTTCTTTTGAAATAATGAAAATGATATCTTCTAATTCAAAATTTTGTATTTTCTTAAATTCTGTCCATGTAGATGGCTAAAATACTTCCAGCTGAGAAATTCGGCTGTTCACGGAGTAAAGAAATCTTGGACTATCTCAAACAGTCTACTTGCTTGTTCTCTGTACATTTAAATTATAATGTTACCACAAAGAGGGACAATTATGCACTAAAAATAGACTTATTCAGTATGCACTGTCTATAATTCATTTATAGCTGTGTTATTCCCTCGCATTGGACAGATGAGAAAGAGAAAAAATTCTTTAAATTTAGAAATGAATCACATTGCAAGTTAATAGTCTTGATTCTTTTCCATGCATCTGTAAACCTGTTCTAAACCCATAAGACTGTACCATAGCTCTATACTTCCCAGTGGTGATGAACAAAAATAAAGTTTGACTCAGCCTAACAGGAAAAGCATAACTTAATAAACTCAAAGGCAAATTCTTGATGTTGATCCTTAGAAGAAAATAAATGAAGAATTGATCTCACATGTCAGTGAATGAAAATGATAAAATGAATTCAATTATTAAGAAAATTACAATGAAAGGAAAAGATGAATGCTTCATAATATTGATATTTTATGGAGCTGAAAATATATTTATATTGATATTTAAGAAATATATTCTTAACTAATCCCCAACTAAAGTTTATAAAACCCAAAGGTAATTCCATTCACATGAAGATTTCGTAGTTTGCCTTTGTCTAAATAACACCGTCCAAAGTTCCTAAATAAGTGTGTGTCTCGTCACTTAGTTTGGCTGTACAAAGTAGACAAAAATGGGGGGAAAATAATTACTAAAACTGGCCTTTACCATTTCACCTGCCAGTATACTTTTGTGTCCACAATAAGGGAGGCAGTAATTATCCATTACTGTGGCTTCTTTCAAAAAATGGGAAATAAAAAGAGGGAAGTAGAAAGCATTTGCTCCATGTATACGTGATGGGAAGGGATTTGCTTCCAAGCAGGCTTTTATACGTGTTAACTCTGGTGTGCTTTCAACTCTAGGGAATGGACAGAGACAATAAACCAGCATAAGGCAATGTCCAAGCCCTCCACTCATGCATACACACAAACACGCTCGCTCTCTTTCTAGTTTTTCCTCTGCCTGCTGCAAAGCTTTTCTATACTAATCCATTGATTGCCTGCTTTACTGTGTAGGGAAATATATCCTCCTAAAACCACCTCATCCCTTTGTATAAAGAATTGTACTCTAAGCATTAGGAATTCTCACCAAAGTGAATTGTTCAGAAACATATAGAGAGGAGAATTATCACAAAGACTAGTAAGAATCAACTATTAGCTTCAGTTCTAGGTAAAAGAAGAAAGGTTTGTAGGGCTCCAGGTTAACTGTTTTTCTTTTCACCTATACTCCCCAATTTGAGGGTAGCTAAAGGGGTGTCCTTCCCTGGGAAGAAGAGATGGTGTTGCTATGGGCATTGCTGGAATATTTCACAAGAAGGATAGGGTTGGGGAGGGAGGAACTCTCTGGCAAGGGGGGGTGGGAAATTGTGCATGTTTAATGAGTTCAAACCTCTTCCAGAAAGTAACTGAAATATTTTAAAAGGAAACAATATTACTTAAGTTTTATTTGTTTCAGCTACTTGGTTACAACTCCACACGGACACAATTAATGGAGGAAATAGAGTATTTTATAAGTCCAGGTCTCTCCGTCAATCTGTGACCAAGAGAAATTCTTTGCCTTAATCACCATACATTCCTTTCGGATAGCTAGTATATTACCAAAATAATTATCCCAAGCTTAAGAAAAGATCTTGTCTAGTCACTTCCCAAAAGATTTTAACAGTTAGGAAGTAGAATGCTCCTGTGTGCAAATCAATAATGAACTCTGTCCTTTCTCACAATATTTGCATGTGCGTGTTTTTAAGCAATCTCCAATAATGCAATATTTCAAGTGTACATGTGTGCACACACACCCTCACAAACACAGGCCACTGAAAGCCAGGTTTTCTGTAAATCTAAAAATGGTAGGCAGTCTGGATGCTCTAAAAGTTCTGTTCTCAGGAAATGAGTCCCTTTGCCCAGCCCAGATGCTGTGCTCACCAAAAAAAGAAAAAAAAAAAAGTTAATGGCTTTTAATTGATCATGCAAATAACAAATGTCCTGGAAACTAGATATGTTAAAAAGAAGGGAAAAAAGCAAGCAGCAAATGAAATCACTTAATTTGCCCAAAACTAACTTTAGAAACTAGTAGGTGAGAAAAAATATCCAGTTTATGAGAACAAAATGCTAGGGATTTCAATCCACAAAAACTTTTTGTTTTGTTCTCTTCCATCAGACAGAATAATGACATATATTTCAAAAATTCCTAAATAATTTTCTCAGTTTTCACAATTCTAATCTTTGAAAATAAGCCACTTCAACCTTTTCTTCTAAGAGGATAATTCTGCATATATTACGTGCCCTTTATTTTCCTTCTTCCACATGCAAAACAAAACCAAAAACAAAACAGAAAGAGAGATCTCAATTTAGAACATAATGAAGGTAAAGTATTAGCAATCTCTGAGTGATTGAGACAAGCTAAGAGTGTAATTTTGAGTATTACCCTCAAATGTAATTCCATCCTAACATTCTGTTCAGACACCATAAAAGGCAGCCAGTCCAAGTTCATCAGCTCAAGTGTAGACTGTGTGAACATTCCTAATCTCAGAAGAGCATGGCAAAATAAATAATCACTCGACTCATTTTGTTTCTGCTTTTCCCTTCCCTCCACACCTATAAATATGGTTTATTGTATACATAGCTTTTAGGGTCAAGTATTAATTGGTGAGAACCATTAAGAAGGCAAAGGTCAGTGGCTCCTGACTTAGGTGACCCTTAAATTTAATCTAATGTGGTAGGAATAGAATTAAAAGTGAGGAACTTGAAAACTGTGATAAAACCTGCTTTACCTACACAATTGGGCAGCAACAGAGAAATGAAAGAAATTTAAACAATAAAAATGAACTCTCTGATCTAATTACAGCCCCAGAGTTAAAGGTGAACATTCACAACCCACTTCCATGCATAAAGGCCAAACCCTGACATCTTTAAAATACCATGTGGTTTCTGGGTTCCAGCAGCCATTTTTGGAATTTTATCAAACAAACACTGGTCTTTACTTTTATTTAGCTTTATGTCCACTTCAATAAGAGAGATGACAAGACAGCATTTTAAAAATTATAGAAACCAATTTCTTCAACCCAGCTGAACTTTACCTTTCAAAATAAATCCTTCAAATCAGTCACATTTACACCTATTTTATGTCCTTTTTCAACTTGAGAACTTAGTATTTTACTCTTTTCTCTTGCTCTCCCTTCCTCCACCTGTTTTCATTTAAATATAACAGTTATTTTCCCTGGTGTTTTGAAAGACAGTTTCAACCTACCCCTTCTTTAAAATACTAACAATACATTCTTTCTGATTTTATATTATTATCATTTCCCCTCAATAATTCCCTTCCTGAATGTTTTAGACCTACTCTAGGAAACAAACGTCTGAGAGTGTGATCAACTGAGAACTGATTTTCAACTTTTATTTTGAAATAAATTTAGGTTTTTAAAAAGTCGCAAAAACAGCACAGCACAGATAGTTCTTACATACCCTTCATACAGCTTTCCCAAATAGTAACAACTTACTTTGTTATACTATATCAAACAAAAAAAAAATATTCTTAATACAATTAAATAATCTATAAAATTTATGCAAATTTTACCAATTTTTTCACTGAAGTTTCTTTTTTTCTGTCCAGGATCCAAATAAGGATCCCATGTTGCATTTGGGATCGCTGATCCCTTCTCAACTCAGGTCTATCTGTGATAGTTCCTTCACCATCCCTTTTATGACTCTTAAGTCAGTTTTTTCGTGGAATGTCTCTATAACATCTATCTGATCTTTTCTCATGATTAGGTTGATTTTATGCATTTTTTGGCATGAATACCAAAGAAGTGGTATTGTACTCTTCTCAGTGCATCACACCAGAAGGTACATGATGTCAATATGTCTTATAACAGATCATGTAAACCTTATTCTTTTGGTTACCATGGTGTCTGCCAAATTTCTCCATTATAAAGTCACTATCTTTCTCTTTGTAATTAATAAGTATCTTGTGGGAAGATAGTTGAGACTATGCAAATATCTTATTTCTTATCATATTTTGTCCCCAAATTTCAGTATTCATCAATGGTTCTTTCCTGTAATTATTATTACCATGATTGCTATAGGTGATTTTCTAATTCCCTCATTCCTTCTCTATCTTTTGCTTGAAATTCTACTTTAAGAGAGCTGTGCCTTCTCTAACTTCATTATTCAATTATTTATTTATGTCAGATATATGGATATTTATTTGATTCTATGGATATATATAGCAGATACATGGATATTTATATGATTATAATTAAATACTATCATATTTTGGTTCAAATGAGTCCCAGTTTTGGCCAAGAGCTCCATAAGGTAGATTCCATCTTTCTGACATGCTGCTATCATTTTTTCAACACTTCCTAACATCTGGCACCAGAAGAAATTCCAAATCCATCTTATATTTTCTCTACGCCAACCCTGGAATAACCAAGGAATGCTTCTTCCTTTATTGAAGAATATTTAAAAACTAAAATCTTAATGGAAGGTAATGTGTATTGCTACTTAAGAGAAATCAGTATTAACCCACAACTACACAAACATGTATATTTATTTCTGTATCTATCCATCTATATATGTATATGTAAAAGCCACAATTAAATAAAGGTATTTATACTAATACCTCTGAATTCAACCCACCACCACAGTGTTCATTCTAGCCTTCCCCTTTCCCTGGTTTGTAGCTTCTTTCTTTGCCAGTGAAGAACCTGGCTCTCAATATCCAGTTTATTTACTTACTGGTTTGGTCCTAGTATACACATATAACAGTTCCAGAGCTGCTAAATTACACATATGTCCAAAACAAAGTCACTAACTATAACATATCTTTTGTGGGCACTTCTTTTTTCTTGTCACCTTAAGTATATAAACAAAACACTGTCTTTTATTTTTTTAATGTTTACTCATTTGTGGGAGGGGGGGAAGAATGAGTGGAGGAGGAGCGGAGAGAGAGAGAGAGACACACCCAAAATCCGAAGCAGACTCAGGCTCCAAGCTGTCAGCATAGAGCCTGATGAAGGGCTCGAATCCACAAACCGAGATCAGGACTTGAGCCCAAGTTGGATGCTTAACTGACTGAGCCACCCAGGTACTCCTAAAAAATATTGCCTTTTAAAGTTATGTAGCTCTTTCCTTCTCCACCCTTCTGCAAGAGTATATCTGAAATACAGTTAGGTTAATTCATTGTATGTATCCCAGTACACACACATGCATGCGTGTGCACACACACAAACTACTAATTTAAATTAACAGCTGTAATTATTCTTTTCTTTTTTGGTCATGCAAGCATTATCATGGTTCAAAGAATCAGAGCTATACAAAATAAACTGAGAGATGTGTCACTCATTTGCCATCTCTACTGTCCCATTTTCTTCACTGCTTTATGTACACACACACACACACACACACACACACACACACACACACATTATAGGTAGTTGGTCTTTTTTTTTCCCTCCTGGTTTATCATTCCTGTATTTCTTTTGAGCACAAATGAGCATATTTCCACATGCATATTTTCCAATATGATTCTTTCTTACATGAAGGGTTCACACTACAGGTATTTTTTGTACTTTGGCTTTTTCATTTAACAGTCTGGAAATCACCACAGTTTTTAGAGATTTTCCTCATTCTTATTTACAGCTACACAGTACTCCACTGTGAGGCTATAACACAGTTCATTCAACTATTACAGATGGGAATTTGGTTGTTCTAATTTTTAAAATCACAAACAATGCAGGAATGAATAACCATGATTGCAATCATTTTTGTACTATTGGAAGTGTACCTTAGGGTACATTTCCTTGTTGTAGAATTGCTGGGTCAAAAGATGAGGGCACATGTAGTTTTGTTACATATTGGCAAGATGCCCTATAGAAGGTTCTTATAGTTTGCATTCCTATCAGCAACATAAGGGAACATGTGTTTCCCTGCAGTGTTTTGCCAACACTTTGTGTTGTAATAATTTTAATCAGTCCAACAGGTGAGAGAAAGTATTGTTTATTTTGTATTTTGCTAATTAAGAGTGTGAACATTTTTCATATGTTTAAGAACCATTTCTAAGTGTCTGTTTATCTCTATTACCTATTTTTTCCATCAGGTTTTTAACCCTTTAATGATTAAAGGATATTAACTCTTTGGGGTATATATTACAAGTATTCTCTTCAGTTTTTCACTTATCTGTTGACTAGTCCATAATTTTTTATGTAGTCAAATTGATCAATCTTTTATTATATCTGGATTTTGAGTCTTGGGTAGAAAGTCTTTTCTTAGGCTGAGGTTAAGAAGAAATACATCCATGCTTTCTTATAGCATACATGTGATTTCACTATTTTTTGGTTAGATATCCAACCCATTTGGAGTTTACTCTTATGTATGAAATTTGAATACAACTTTTCATTTTTTCAAACGGCTTACCAGTTGTTCTCACACATCAAAAACTTAGTTTTTGCCCCAGTGGTTTGAGATGCCATTTTTATCATATACTAACATTCCACATGTACTTGGGTCTATTTCATGCTTAATATTTTATTCCACTAACTAATTTGTCTGTCTATACTTTACTACCATGCTGTTTTAATTTTATAAGCTTTATGGTATATTTCTAAAACCTAGTAGGGATACTTTCTCCTTGTGTCCAGATTCTTTTTTTAATCCATGGCCTATAAACTTGGGGTACATATAAGGTCACAAATGAGTAATGCTGACAGGGCTTAAGTAATAGGGAATGGTGGAAACTATGGAAAATTAAATAGAGTTTTCTGCATGTCCAAACTAAGGGAAACAGCTGCTCTTCAGCTTCAGACAACTATTTCACAGTGGAAATGTAGGTCCAATATTATATCTTGTAATTTTTCAAGATAAGACACCTGGGTTTTGATCAGAAATTTTATCTCCCAATTTTAATCTTGATCTCCCAATTTTAAGATGGTCTCTTGTCAATGAATTATTTTTTTTAGTTTTATATTAAGCACTATGCTTAGCCAAAAACCAGAACCATATGAAAGCTAGATATGGCCGAAAGATTGTGGTTTGCACACTTTATTATGCAAAAGAAGTTACTAAGGAGTAACGTAAACCCAATTTTCTAATTCATTTTGTCCCAAATGGTTGAAGACATCAGTTTTTCAAAAGGTACATACACTTGTCTCAAAGATGAGCAAAGGCAAAATGTCCATAGATTATGTGTAAATTAGTTCCTATGCTCATATTTTAGAAAGAAAAGGGGTAAGTTATCCTTATGACTATTAGCTTATTGCTGTCTCAAAATGTTGATTATACAAAGTGAAAATAGTTAATTGCAAAAGAACTTTGAATGGAGTTTTAGTATTGTTTATTGTTTGTTAAATTATATAACATTATGTAAAATATAACATTAAATATAACATATAAAAAATAAAATAAAATGTATGTGTACCTAAGTCATCAATACATGGAAGAGAATACTAATAATATGTTATTTCAGATTGCTTTTCAAATATACTTAAAAGCATTTAATGATAAACCATGAAAAACTAAATTTAACAATACCATATGGTATAAAATGAAAAGCATAAAATCTCTTTATCCTCACCAAAAACACAAATTCTTATTAATTCTTCTATTCATAGATACATAAGCACAGATAAATAAAATATGTCATCATAAAAATATTTTTCTGTATCTTACTTTTTTTGTACTTCCCTATCAGTTTATATGGAACTGTTTCATTCACTGCATTGCTACAAAATATTCCATTATGTCGATTTTATTCAATCAGTCTCTTAATCAATTGATATTTATGCTGTTTTTAGTTTTTGCTATTTCAAATAATGTTGAAATGTTAGTCACAATAAACAAGCTATATAAACAACCTAAGTGGCCACTGACAGAATAAAGAAACCGTGTGTGGGGGGAAGGGCATACATATGTCTATATGTAGCATATATTTGTAAATCATTATATTTTACACCTTAAATACATATAATTTCATGAAAAAAAAAAATAAAGTTACATCTCTTATATAAAAAATCTAAAAATTGGGGCGCCTGGGTGGCTTAGTCGGTTAAGCGTACGACTTTCGCTTAGGTCATAATCTCGCGGTTCGTGGGTTCGAGCCCCGCGTCGGGCTCTGTGCTGACTGCCAGCTCAGAGCCTGGAGCCTGTTTCAGAGTCTGTGTCTCCCTCTCTCTCTGATCCTCCCCTGCTCACACTGTCTCTCTCTCTCTCTCCTAGAAATAAATAAAAATATTTTTAAAAAAATCTAGAAATTAAAAACTTGCATTTAATTTTGTGCAATTTGTGTCTGTACAAATACAGTAAAACCTTGGTTTACAAGCATAACTCATTCTGGAAACATGCTTGTAATCCAAAGCGCTTGTATATCAAAGTAAATTTCCCCACAAGAAAGAATGGAAACTCAGATGGTTCATTCCACAACCAAAAAATATTCATGTAAAAATGATTACCATACTGTAATATAATATAAAATAAGAAATAATATAAAATAAAAAATAATTTAAAAAAATATTAAATAAGAAAAATAAACAAATTAACCTGCACTTTGAAAGCCTTCCTGGCTGGTGTGAGGGAGATAAGAGAGAAGTGTTATTGTACAGGACAACTTTCACTATCACCAACGAAATAATTGCTGTCTGTTGGCTCAGTGGAATCTTTTTCTTTTCATGCAACTTTAACAAGGAACTTATCCAATGACACTTGCTTTTGCCTCCTTTTGAGGATTTCACAGAAATGTGACATTGCATTGTCGTTTAATAGATACATTGCTCATACTGCTATAGACTTATTTGAATGGTGCTTTTCTATAAAATTTTATCATGTTTTCCACATTTTATACATCTCCCTAATCTCATTTGAAGTGAGGGATTCCTCTGCCTTTTTCCCCCTCCTTCCCTGCAGACAAGATGCAGACATAGACTTCTTATAAAATCTTGCAATTTCAGCGACTCACAAACCTCATTCATACTCCTCAATGATTCCCTTCTTAACTTCCACTATAATCATTTCCTTTTTCTTAACGCCTTTCTTTTCAATCTTTTTCGGCATGGGGGCCACTGTATATGCTCATATGGATGTTGACTACAGTACAGTATTAAAAAACTCTCGTCATATACTGTATGTAATGTAACTGGCAATAAAGCAGCAGAGGAAAGTATCTATATCTTCAGCAGCCTGACCTAGAATGAAGAAGCAAAGCCTTCCTAAGATTACTCTTGTATGGAAAAGCAAAGACTGTGTTTAGAAGTGACAAAAAGCATACTAGTGTCAGTCGTGGGCACCTCCCAACATTCTGAAAAATCACTGGTTTCTGCCAAACACCACAGCCTGAGACTGAGCATCTGAGCATGGAAGACACTCACCTACAATCCCTCATTGAAAGATAGAGAGAGAGAGAGAAGAACCATTGGCTCAGTTGTGACCATGTGACATTCAGTGTCACGTGCTACTCATATGACAACACATCACTTGTTTGTCAAGTTGAAATTTATTAGAAATGTTTGCTCTCCTTGAAGAACAAGTTACTCACAATCCAAGATTTTACTGTAATGCCAAAATGGGGGAAAAAACCAATGAAATGTTTTTCAGCCTTAAAAAAGGATATCCTATATTTTACAACAACATAGATGAAACTGAATGACATTATATTCAGTGAAATAAACCAGATAGAAAAAAAAAAACCGCATGATCTTATATGTGGAATCTAAAAAAGTCAAGTACACATAGAAGCAGATGGGAGAACAATGGTTACCAGCGGTAAGAGACATGAGGAGGTTTTGGTCAAATGCAAATACAAAGTTACAGTTATGTAGGATGCATAAGTCTTGAAAGCTAATGTACAGGGGCACCTGGGTGGCTCAGTTGTTTAAGGGCCAACTTCAGTTCAGGTCATGATCTCACAGATCATGGATTTGAGCTCCATGTCAGGCTCTGTGCTAACAACTGGGAGCCTGGAACCTACTTCAGATTCTGTGTCTCCCTTTCTCTCTGCCCCTGCTTATGCTCTGTCTTTCAAAAATAAACATTAAATTTAAAAAAAATATACACCATTTGTATGAAAGAAAATAACATTTAAAATAAATAAAATTACAGCTCTTATACTTAAATCTAGAAATAAAAAAACCCTTATTTAACTTTATAAAACTTGTGTCAATAAAAATAATGCCTAACTTGATAACAAATGCTAAAATGAAGATTATTTGTGTGTACATTCAAGTGTCTCTTTTCAGCAAATCCTTAGAGATATAATTCCTGGGTCAAAGGATGTGTGCAATTCAAAACTCTTATGCTTATTGCCCAAATATAGAACAAACCGAATTTCTCATTTGAAAATCATGTGCTATGTTTTTATACTTAACTTTGAGAACACTATCTATTATTATAATATTTGTACTTATTATTGAAAAAACTAGAAAATACAGAGAAGAGAAAAATAAAGACCTGAAACTTTAAAACATCCCACCAAATAACCACTAATAATTTTTTCTTTAATTTTTTTAATGTTTATTTATTTTCTAGAGAAAGGGAGACAGACAGATCGTGAGTGGGGGAGGGGCAGAGAGAGAGGAGACAGAATCTGAAGCAGGCTCCAGGCTGAGCTGTCAGCACAGAGCCTGATATGGGGCTCAAATTCACAAGCTGCAAGATCATGACCTGAGCTGAAGTCAGATATTCAACTGACTGAGCCACCCAGGCATTCCAATATCTTTTTCTAAAGCATACTTAGCAAACATACTAGTAAACATATTAGTAGACAAACTAATTTTACCAGAATGGTCACGATACATAAACTATTTTGTAGAATTTGCTAGAAAGTCATCATAAACATATTTTAAATTTTATATTTATACTATTATTTTAAATAGCAAAATTGTTCTCTCAAATGTATACACAGTGAATAAACCAACCAATTTTTGTTCAGCATTTTCATGATTTCTAATTCAGGTTTTTCCTTTCCTTTCCATAAACACGATACTTTCTGAGATCTGAAACCACATATTGAGACAATTCCAGAAACACAATTCATAAAAATACAGCTTAATAAAGATTTGCTGAATGGATAAAAAGTATTAAATAGAATGAAAAATTTTGTTTCTGCTAAATATTTATTTCTTTAGGATAAAGTCCTAAAGGCATGGGAATTAAGGCTTTTGATACCTCCTCTGCCAAGGTAGATTATCTCTCAAAGTGTAGAAGAGCACATCTTCCTTAAGCTAATCCTTATCAATACGGGATGTTATGTCATCTTCATGTGTGCATGTGCATATATGTGTACAACCATACACACATATTCATATATATGTATAATATATGTATATATTACACATACATGTTTATACACACACACACATATATATATATGTGCGATTAGCTTGTAATGTGATAACTGATATCTCGATTTCATTACAATTGCTTTGCTTTTTAAAATTAACACAATTAGGGGGCACCTGGGTGACTCAGTGGGTTAAATCTCTGATTTTGGCTCAGGTCATGGTATCACTATTCCTGAGTTTGAGCCCCACATTAGGCTCTGTGCTGACGGCTCAGAGCCTGGAACCTGTTTCAGATTCTGTGTCTCCCTCCTTTTCTGCTCCTTCCCCACTAGCACTCTCTCTCTCACTCTTGCTCTCGCTCTCTCTCAAATAAATAAATACTAAAGGGATGCCTGGGTGGTTCAGTCGGTTAAGCATCTGACTTTGGCTCAGGTCATGATCTCTGGCTCATGAGTTCAAGTCCCACGTCGGGCTCTGCAGAGCCTGGAACCTGCTTCAGATTATGTCTCCTTTCTCTCTGCCACCCCCTAACCCCACACTCATACTCTCTCTTTCTCTCAAAAATAATCATTAAAAGGATTAAAATAGACAAATATTTTTAAAAAATTAATGAAATTAACTAGAATGTTACAAAAGATAACAAATGCTATTTATCTGCCATTCGAAAATGAAAGAAATTGGATTACATGTGCGTTAGATATTTTTAAAATAAAATATTGCATTAAAAAATAAAGTTCTTTATACTCCCTCAATCCTCTGTCTCTCCTTCCCAAGTGCAAGCATAATTGTAATGGGTGTGTATTTGTTGTATGTTTTTCTATTTTTTTCTATTTTTCCCTTGTGTATATGAATTCAAAGCTGCATGTTATATTACTTTCAATCTTTACATAACTGTTTCTATGTTGCAACAAGCTTTTAAAACTCTGTACACTGTTCTCTCTTCCATGCTACATAATACTTTTCACATGAATACTACATTTATCAATTTTAAAGTTCTCTGATTAGTATAAAGTAATAATATATCTATTTTCATGACTTGACTTTCTTCTATTATAAGCTATCTACCACCCACAATTATCTTATGGCATTTAGTGTGATTATCAATAAGATGTCTGAAACCACCTTGAATTTTATAATTTCACCCGTTGTCCTCTTTCCATGTCTGGAGTCTTGCAGAATTCTTTAAAGTTCCTTCACTTTTGCCAAGATGAGACAAGGTATGGGCCCTCTTTGTAATGGTTTTCCCCAGAACATGATTGTTTTTCATGAGAAGGAAAACAATGGTTTCCATAGGATTGTAAGCTTCCATCTTCAACTCCTATTCTTTTGATTAATGCTTCTGGTTTATCTCCCCCAGTGGCTCATTCAAGAACTCCCATCTTCCAGTGGTCAGCTTTTAATTCACTACCTTTACTGATACACTTGTTTTCTCATCATTTTCATTTTGTGCCTTTTTCCTCTAATTTCTAAGGGAGCTCTGAAAATTTATTTATTTATTTGCTAGTCCAGAGATAATTCTTTACATCACTTGCACTGCACAAGTTAATATTTGTTTCTGATGTGAACTTTTTTGTATGTTTATTTGTTAATACTACTTTATCATACCTCCTTGTCCTTATACCAGTTGCCTTTCATAATGAGGCTATGTGCCAGCCTGGAAATCATGTCTTCTTAGATTCTATGGAGGGTGAAAATTTACTGAAATATTTTTTCTGTACATGCAGGAGATCATTTTCAGATGTTTGTACTAGCTCTGAATCTTCTAGATCCTATTCCATTTTTCATTATCTCTACGATGTAGTTTAGTCTTAGTTTCATCACTTTATATCTGGGACCACTTAAAAATTAACTAAAGCAACAATAAAGGCCAAAGATCACTGAAGACTAGTTCCATTCAATTTAATAATGTTTACAACAACTCCCAATTGTTCAGGGACTACACCAGATACTCGTAATGCAAAGATTAAAGAAGAAATTTCCCTATGATTTTACAATATACTGAACAAGATAACTGAGAAATGAGTCATTATCATGCTAGTCAGATTAACAGGAGCACTTTGTTAAAAGCAGAACAGAGACCACGTCTCAATGGATGTGAAGAAGTTTTCAAAGATTAAATAACATTAAGTTGGGCTGCAAAATAATATGCATATTAACAAACAAGAGAGTCTTCTGAAGATCATTTGAATAAAAGAGTAGTGTTTTGAAATTTGAAAAAAATGTAGTTTATATATGTGTATATACTTATATATTCAAAACTATATAAACATATAAAATTTGCTTACCTTCCTGTCTCTGGACACATAAGACTTTATGCCTTATCACAATTTACATAAAACATGTGAAAGATTCAGCTGAAAGTCTCTGGCCTTGGGTTCTTTAAAACACTTGATTATCCAGTCCTAAATATTTTAAATTTTGACCATATTTTACCATGTACACCTGCACATTTCAAGAGCCCTCCTGGAAACAAAAACATTTTTAATCCTCTAGTCCTGAGTCACTTACACACTCCAGCTTCAATTTTTATTTGTACAATCATTTGGACCATTTTTGCAAGTCAAACAAGTAGTACCTGTACACTTTAAGTTTTGGTTGTAGAACATGAATGCTGGAAGCCATGAAATTAAATTTTACTGACAGGAAGAGACCTCACCCTATCTGTTTATTATTTTTTAATTGTTTTATTCACATCCAAGTTAGTTAGCAGATAGTGCAACAATGATTTCAGGAGTAGGTTCCTTAATGCCCCTTAGCCTTTTAGCCCATCCCCCCCACCACAATCCTTTCAGCAACCCTGCTTGTTCTCTATATTTCAGGGTCTCTTATGTTTTGTCCCCCTCCCTGTTTTTATATTTTATTTTCGCTTCCCTTCCCTTATGTTCAGCTGTTCTCTGTCTTAGAGTCCTCGTATGAGCGAAGTCATAGGATATTTGTCTTTCTCTGACTAGTTTCGCTTAGCATAATATCCTCTAGCCCCATCCACGTAGATGCAAAAGACAAGATTTCATTCTTTTTGATTGCCAAGTCATACTCTATTGTATATATATATATACCACATCTTCCTACCATTCATCCACTGATGGACATTTGGGCTCTTTCCATACGTTGGCTATTGTTGATAGCGCTGCTACAAACACTGGGGTGCATGTGCCCCTTCAAAACAGCACACCTGTATCCCTTGGATAAATACCTAGTAGTGCAATTGCTGGATTGTAAGGTAGTTCTACTTTTAATTTTTTGAGGAGCCTCCATTCTGTTTTCCAGAGTGGCTGCACCAGTTTGCATTCCCACCAGCAGTACAAAAGAGATCCTCTTTCTCCACATCCTCACCAACACCTGTTGTTGCCTGAGTTGTTCATGTTAGCCATTCTGACGGGTGTGAGGTGGTATCTCATTGTGGTTTTGATTTGTATTTCCCTGGTGATGAGTGATGTTGAGCATTTTTCATGTGTCAGGTGACCATCTGGACGTCTTCCTTGGAGAAGTGTCTAGTCATGTCTTTTGCCCATTTCTTCACTGGATTATTTGTTTTTTTGGGTGTTGAGTTTGGTAAGCTCCTTATCGATTTTGAACACTATCTCTTTATCTGATATGTCATTTGCAGATAACTTCTCCCATTCCATTGGGTGCCTTTTAGTGTTGCTGGTTGTTTCCTTTTATTTTGATGAGGTCCTGATAATTCATTTTTGCTTGTTTCCCTCGCCTCTAGAGACGTGTTGATTAAGAAGTTGCTGCGGCCAAGATCAAAGAGGGCTTTGCCTGTTTTTCTTCGAGGATTTTGATGGCTTCCTGTCTTACATTTAGGTCTTTCATCCATTTTGAGTTTATTTTTATGTATGACGTAGGAATGTGGTCCAGTTTCATTCTTCTGCATGTTGATGTCCAGTTATCCCAGCACTACTTGCTGAAGTGACTGTCTTTATTCCATTGGATATTCTTTCCTGCTTTGTCAAAGATTAGTTGGCCATATGTTTGTGGGTCCATTTCTGGGTTCTCTATTCTGTTCTATTGATCTGAGTGTCTGATTTTGTGCCAGTACCATACTCTCTTGATGATTACCGCTTTGTTAGTAATCTTGATGTCCAGAATTGTGATACCTTCTGCTTTGGTTTTCTTTTTCAAAATTGCTTTGGCTATTCGGGGTCTTTTGTGATTTCATACAAACAAATTTTAGGATTCTTTGTTCTAGCTCTGTGAAGAATGCTGGTGTTATTTTCATAGGGATTGCATTGAATATGGTGATTGCTTTGGGTAGTATTGACATATTACCCAGGAGCATGGGATATTTTTATTTTTGGTGTCTTCACTTTCTTTCATAAGCTTTCTAGTTTTCAGTGTATAGATTTTTCATCTCTTTGGTTAGATTTATTCCTAGGTATTTTATGGTTTTTGGTGCAATTGTAAATGGGATCAATTCCTTGATTTCTCTTTTTGTTGCTTCATTATTGGTGTATAGGAATGCACCTGATTCCTGTGCATTGATTTTATATCCTACAACTTTGATGAATTCATGGATCAGTTCTCGCAGTTTTTGGTGGAATCTTTTGGGTTTTCCATATAGAGTATCATGTCATCTGCAAAGAATAAAAGTTTGACCTCCTCCTGGCTGATTTGGGTGCCTTTTACTTCTTTGTGTTGTCTGATTGCTGAGGCTAAGGTTTCCAATACTATGTGAATAACAGTGGTGAGGGTGGACAGGGGATGAGATATTCTTCACCAAAGTGGTAAGAACAGTACCAGTAATATAGTAAACACATATCAAATATTATTATTTTTATTATTAGGATTATAGGGTTTTAAGCTAGTCATCTAACTGTGCTGGACTTCAGTTTCCTTAACAGTCAAATAAAAGAAGCTGGCATAACTGTGAAATTTTGTGACTCTATTACCTAGAATCTTGATATAATTAAAAATCACTCTGTTTTGAAATTGGAGTGTGGATTTTGTTGATACCTATCACCAGATATTTTAGAAAGCATGTGTATTGTATAGTAGGTGTTAACTGTTAGAACAAGAGTTCAGAAGAAGGTTCATTGAGAGGAAGAGACTCCTCTGTAGGGGGCAGAAGAGATGATGGTTTTCTGCCTTGTACTTACCTGTTTGGGAGGTTGCTAGGTCTCCCTTGCATGGAAGGGTCATGGAGAAGAGAAGAGGTAATTAGTTTTCACAGAGGCCTAAAAAAAGAATTGTTTAGGTTGGTCATCTTTAGTCAGCAGATGTAAGCACACATCCTTTTCCTCTGACATGGAAGCAGCATCCTCCATTTTGCTATTTTGTCTACAAATAAAGGAGGGGACCTTTTGGAAATAAGGGAAATGAATCAAGTGGCTGCTATTCATGGGCTGGATAACTCTGTCTTTTGAGTTCTGCCAATTGCTTGTGTCTTATAGGACAAGTAACATATTCCTCTTGGGAATATAAACCCAAGGATTATTTTGGTTTCTAGTTGTCTGGCCATAATCAATCAATGTAGTTGATTATACTCTGGGGATACTATTGAACAATCCATTAAGCCATTGATTCCTCTGCCTTATACCCACAGAGCATTGTTCTTTTTTCCCCTGAGGAAGAGAAAGTGCCCTTTGCCTCCCATGTGGCTTCAATACACAAGTTCTCTGTCCTATTATCTGTAGCTACCCTGGTGAAGAACATAAGTGTTTTTCTTTGGATTAGGGCATTCATCTTGAAAAAAACTTCTTGAAAAAGAGCTTCGAACCTCTGCATCGGTGGGATAGATAAAACCACACTCCTTTCGCAAAATGGTCTCTCTTGTTTTGGGGCAAAAACACAAGTTGGTATCTCTGTTCCCTGTGAGAAATGCCCTTTTCCTCTTGGCCTATGGCCTGAGGTTGTGGGGACATGCATATCCACAGCAAACACAGAAAGAACTTCCCTCCAAAACCCATATTCCGAAGAAAGCTACACAGTAATAAATAAGTGCATAGGTCATTAAAATTTCTTTTAAGGCACAGTGCCTGATTTCCTTAAGGAATAATGTTGATATTTTTCTTATTTTACTTATAAGCTATGTGTAACTCATGTGGATAACTTACATTATCTTTAAACCAGTTGATTTGGAATAAACAGTACTAAGTCTTTAGCCTCAGAAGCAGGACTAAGAATCCCTGTTTTGAGTCAAAATCAGCATTTCAGCATTTGCAGTTTAGTCTATGTGGTTCTATTCAGGTTAAACACTCAGCCCCATTAAATTGGAGCAGCTCATTTCCTATTCAAACAAGCTAAATACAAGAGATACAAGAGACAGAATGAAGATAAATTCCTCAATGGACCAAGCAAGATAAGCTGGTTGGTTAAGGGGAAAGATAATTAGTCTTAAGCCAGTGCTCTGATTCTTTAAGGTTTTATCTTTGCTGCTCTTCGGTTCATGGAGATGGACCTTCTGTCTCTAAAGTTGTGTGATTTCTATCTTTCTCTAATACCTGGGGCATTTCAGTAACAAGGTCATTGGTAGCTGTAAATGTCCTCCAGTAATCTCTTCATTGTGTCCATGTCTCAGATATATTAGGAGGCAGGGAAGAGGTGTAGAAGGGATGGCCTTACAGGGAAGCAGTGTGGGGGTTCTTTTGATGAGAAAATACTAACAGATGAAGGATTTCTTAAAGAAATGCTTACTGGAAAACAGTTAAAACTAATCCCCCCCCCCAAAGTATGTTTCATATGAGGGGATTGGTATGTAGGCTTTGGAGAATATTAGCAAATCAGCCCTTCTTTTTTTAGATGTATAAATGTAAATCCGAAATCAATGTGTAGTTTTTATATTTATTTCTGTTCTCCTGAGTGCCCTGCTCCATTTATCTCCCATGTTTTTTACTCTATTCTCTTTTTTTCATCTCACATTCTATTCTCATCCTATCTGACTGATAAAGACCAGCAATGGACTACTCTGGTCTATAGGCATTCCTTAAAGGTCACCTGACACCTCACTAAGCAAACTGCAGACCTACAGCATTGACATCACCTTATGGGAGCTTGTTAGAAATGCAGAATCTCAGCCCTCACTCTGGACCTCTTGAATCAGAATCTGTATTTTATAAGACCTATGCATGATCTATATACAGACTGAATTTTCATTCTCCTTTGAGTCATCATTGGCTGGTAGTCACACTGTTTGACATTTGATAGACCTCATACTTGATGTCAGATTCTGGCATTTAAAGAAACAGTGGACTATAATAAGTAGATAAGTTAACAGAAATATGTGGAAAGTAGATTTAGGAAAAATAATTTCTTTCCTCCTCTCTGCCTCCAATCAGCTGGATGGCCTTTAGAAAGTCACTTCTTCTCTCTAGATCTTAGGATATTGGTAGATGACTTCTAATGATTCAAACCATAAAATAGGATGGTTGTATAGGACTTAGTATTTATGGAACAAGAAAAGTTCACGTAAGAATTTGTTGTGCATCATACACTTAAAATAATAATAAACCAAGGGGGCCCAAAAATAAACTCAAAATGGATGAAAGACCTAAATGTAAGACAGGAAGCCATCAAAATCCTCGAAGAAAAATAGGCAAAGCCCTCTTTGATCTTGGCCGCAGCAACTTCTTAATCAACACGTCTCTAGAGGCGAGGGAAACAAGCAAAAATGAATTATCAGGACCTCATCAAAATAAAAGGAAACAACCAGCAACACTAAAAGGCATCCAATGGAATGGGAGAAGTTATCTGCAAATGACATATCAGATAAAGAGATAGTGTTCAAAATCGATAAGGAGCTTATCACCCAAACTCAACACCCAAAAATCAAATAATCCAGTGAAGAAATGGGCAAAAGATGTGAATAGACACTTCTCCAAAGAAGACGTCCAGATGGTCACCTGACACATGAAAAATGCTCAACATCACTCATCACCAGGGAAATACAAATCAAAACCACAATGAGATACCACCTCACACCCGTCAGAATGGCTAACATGAACAACTCAGGCAACAACAGGTGTTGGCGAGGATGTGGAGAAAGAGGATCTCTTTTGTACTGCTGGTGGGAATGCAAACTGGTGCAGCCACTCTGGAAAACAGAATGGAGGCTCCTCAAAAAATTAAAAGTAGAACTACCTTACAATCCAGCAATTGCACTACTAGGTATTTATCCAAGGGATACAGGTGTGCTGTTTTGAAGGGGCACATGCACCCCAGTGTTTGTAGCAGCGCTATCAACAATAGCCAACGTATGGAAAGAGCCCAAATGTCCATCAGTGGATGAATGGTAGGAAGATGTGGTATATATATATATACAATAGAGTATGACTTGGCAATCAAAAAGAATGAAATCTTGTCTTTTGCATCTACGTGGATGGGGCTAGAGGATATTATGCTAAGCGAAACTAGTCAGAGAAAGACAAATATCCTATGACTTCGCTCATACGAGGACTCTAAGACAGAGAACAGCTGAACATAAGGGAAGGGAAGCGAAAATAAAATATAAAAACAGGGAGGGGGACAAAACATAAGAGACCCTGAAATATAGAGAACAAGCAGGGTTGCTGAAAGGATTGTGGTGGGGGGGATGGGCTAAAGGGCATTAAGGAACCTACTCCTGAAATCATTGTTGCACTATCTGCTAACTAACTTGGATGTAAGTTAAGAAAATGAATTTTAAAAAGTAAAATAGAATCTAAAAAAGTAAAATAAAATAAAATGTATGTGCAATAAAAAAATATTACCTCATCCCCCATGACAACCATTAATTAATTGAGGCCGTGTTATTATATCCATTTAAAAAAAAACCTGGAGCACAGAAAGCTTAAGTAACATGCCCAATGTGCTTTAGCCCAGTGAAGAATGGAGTCAGAACTGGAAACCCTGGGCAGTCTGAAAATGGATTAGAGCCCCAATTTAACCCTGGACTGTAGCAGCAGAGCTGGGATTGGAAATCAACTGCTCTCTACCTCTGTTCAGTTGCCTTGCAGCTACCATGTCCCATCCCAGATTACTTAGCTCAGCTCAAATAAGAACATTTCTTTTAGAAGCAGAAGAGATGTGAGATCTCATTAACCTCTCTAGTACTTCTTTCAAATGGCCTCAGGGGTACCCATAAGTATTATTTTATTTCTGGCTCATAAACTTTCCACCAGGACAGGACACCACATCGCTGAAGTCGTTAAATCTTTATAATAACAATATTATGCTAATGGAAATTATTAGTCTATTCCTTGTCCCCCAAAAACCATCTGGTAGGTTTACTAGGCAATTACTTTGAGATGTCATGGTGGATCTTAAAGCATAAAGAATATAGGGATTCATAACTTTCTCTGAGCAATGGAGTTTTCCATGTGGTAACAAGCTGGCATGGCTGGACTATTGGATTTAGACATAAACAGGATACTGGAAAAGACTTGGGGAGAGCACACGGCAGCTCTCAGATTAGAATTCAGGTGGTAGAGTAGAGAGCATAGGTATTTCCAGGCCCAAGCTTACCACTGAGAGAATTTGTTGCCAGTATTTTGATTGCATTATGAATTTCTTTTTTAAAGGGTTTGTTCTATAATATCAAATAATAAAACCTAAGTATCAGAGCCAATTTAAGTAATTTAGAATAATTAGAGTCTTAAGTAGGCAGCATATGTTCTGAGCAGAACAATCTCTTTCCAAACAACAGTGATGTCAGAGGTTTTTGGTTTGGGTCTGTTTTCTCTCTCCTCCCTATGGCTCAAACGCGTGGCGTAGTTTCCCTTCCTGGAGCCCAGTTACCCAGTAACTCTTGAAATGGCTGGATAAACGTTGGCTGCTGTGCACATTCAACCTTGAAAGCACAACAATCTGGGATTTTAATTCAAACAAATGTGAAAATGGATTATAAATAGGATCCAGCTGCATTTCTAATAGTGAAGAGGGAAAAAAAAAGGACTGAGACCAAAAAGTAAGAAAAAAGGAAAATGAAAGCACCTTGCCTCTCTTTTCCTCATGGTCTCTCCCCACACTGCAATCATTGCCTGCTGAAAGAGGCCTCAAAAAGGTTCAAAATGTTTTAATTATATTTAATTAAGTTGTCATTTGTTACTTGGCTTCCTGAAAGTTCTGCCTAATTTAACCAGGCTCCATTTTCAGATCTATACATTTGCCTACTGCTCAGTTTTTGGTAAAGGAACAAAAAATGGTTAGCAGAAGCTGTCTTCCTGGAGACTCCCCATTCTACTGCTAACACTTCAGTTTATATATTATTAGCACAGACATTGCCCAGCACAACCCAAGTCTTCTCCAGGGGTGTTCACAAAGGTGACCCTTCCATGACCCCTGATAATCCTTCTCTGTTTCCCACAGTAGGTTTCATATAAGTCAATAATTAAATACGGAAAATCTTTGAGCAATTCACCTCAAATCATTAGCACCTCACAAAATGGAAAAATGTTACCTACAGCTTGGATCAGTGGGAAAATCCAACCCTCTCAGTTCAAAATTCGTATTACTATCACTATTTCTTAAATGTCAACCTCTACTAGATGATTTAATGAAGCCCATTTTCTCCCCTACAGGCCCACTGTATATGATCACACAAGTTACACATCGTACAAACATAGAGGGCGCCATCTATGGCACAATCATTTGTTTGTATTCTTATTACTATGATGATTTTCAGGCGGATGGCAGTACAGGTTCCTGATGAAAGGGCCCCAATTTCTAATTCATGCATCTGCCGCAGGGTAGGGCTGATTTCTCACTGGACTCAATTTTAAGCAAAGAATAGGCCATAATGTAGTTTAAGATTTTTCACTCTTTTTTTTTTATTTTTTTTAATGTTTTTTATTTATTTCTAGGAGAGAGAGAGAGACAGCGCGAGCAGGGGAGGGTCAGAGAGAGAGGGTGTCACAGACGGAAACAGGCTCCAGGCTCTGAGCTGGCAGTCAGCACAGAGCCCAACGCGGGGCTCGAACCCACGAACCGCGAGATCATGACCTAAGCGAAAGTCGGACGCTTAACCGACTAAGCCACACAGGCGCCCCAAGATTTTTCACTCTTAAGAATTAGGTCCATTTTTGGTCAACTGAAAATACTATGTATTTATTAATAAATCCCAGTATATGGTTCATAGGAAACATCAGGAATTTTCACACTGGCATACAACACCTGCACTTATTTAAAAACAAAAACAAAAAAAATCCTTCACCTCAAAATTAAGTAATTAATTTTGAGGATTAATTTCTTGTGTCCAATGTTCAACAGATTACATATCTCCCCTTTTTGTTTCTTTGACCTAGTATAAAAATCTCTGCTCCTCCCCTATTTGCTCACAAGAATCAACAATATAGGTCAGACAATGAATTTGCCTACAATGGCAAATGTTTCCCAAATATTTCAGCAAATAGTCCCTAAGTTTGTCTATTCCCTTCCAAGAACTGTTTGTTTTACTGGCAAACATTTCCAATGTGAAAATGTTTATCTCATTCATTGTGGAGAAGCAATTATTTGTTTGAGAGGAAGCTTAGCTAGATAACAGACAGTTTTGTAAACATCCCCACAGATCAAATGTGACTCAAAAGTCTACTTCATGCCCATCTCCTTGAATTGTTTCTGTGTGAGGTTTTAGCAAATACTCTTGTGGTGCTTTTCCACAATATTCCAGTGCTTTTCCGAAAATGTGTGTCACCTAAAAAATCTACCCTCTAGGAATCAACCATAGTCCATGTATGTCACATTGAGAATCTACCAAAATCCCCAACATAACTATATTGAGAGGCACCCACACTTCACTGCCAACAGGATATAGATATAAATCAGGAGAAAGAAAAATGAAGAAAACCAAAAAAGTAGAAAAAGGGCCAAGGACATTAGTAGGTAAGTTTCATATATGTTAAATATAGGGCTTGTATTTAAGAATAATTTTAATGTTTATTTATTTTTGAGAGAAAGAGAGAAACAGTGCAAGTTGAGGAAGGGCAGAGAGAAAGGGAGACGCAGAATCCCAAGCAGGCTCCAGGCTATGAACTGTCTGCACAGAGCCCAACACAGGGCTTGAACTCATGAACTGTGAGATGGTGACCTGTGACAAAGGTGGACACTCAACCAACTGAGCCACCCGGGTACCCCTATGGTTGGTATTTTAAAGGACAGTTAAAAGATGTCAATATTGCCAAGACAGAAAGTCAAAGCTCATTTCTTCCCATTAATTATTAAATTTAATCTTAATATTTCTTCTAATGAAGACTAAATAGAGATGAAGATCGGGAGAAAGAAAAAGAGGAGAAAGAGATAGGAAGGAATAAAGGAAGAAAAAGAAGAAGAGAGGGGGGAAGTTAAGTTAAATTTGAACAAAAGCTCTGGAGGATCCAGTTTATCAAAGCCATAGGGGAAAAAAACAAAAAACAAAAAACTCTGGCTCATCAGTTTCACTTCCAGTAACTTATTCTATAGAAAGAGGAATATGTACAAAACATAGACACAAATTATGGATAATAAGCTTTCCTGTGGCATTTCTTATAATGACAATAACTGGAAATAATGCAGATGTATAACTAGCAGGGTTTGTTAATGGAACTATGCTATAAGCCCCTGCTGACTCCTCCCTCAAGGTAGCTACTCTGCACAGTAACCTCCATCCACTTAACCAACCCACCTTAGGAGCTTCAGGATTCCCAAGTACCTCTTCCTCAAATGCTCTGTCCCATAACTCTGAGTTGTCATTCCTTCTCATCCTTCTAGTCTCAGCTTCATGCCTCCCATCTCTTCCCCGTTAATTATCCAATCCAGTGGTAAACTCACTTCATAATATTTTTGCTCATTGTAAGTGCATGTTTGTGCTTTTGTTTGAGTGTCTATTGCCCAGTTCTACCTGACAGCTAACACCTCCATGATGGTCAGGACACATCCACTAGAATATGTCTTATGTCCACCCTATCATCTGTCCCATAGCAAGGGCTCAGAAGAGGTGCTTGGTGACTCAGTCAGTTAAGTGTCTGGCTTTAGCTCAGGTCATGATCTCACAGTTTGTGGGTTCAAGTCCTGCGTCACTCTCTGTGCTGACGGCTCAGAGCCAGGAGCCTGCTTCAGATTCTGTGTCTCCCACTCCCTTTCTGCCTTTCCCCTGTTTGCGCTCTGTCTTTGTCTCTCAAAAATAAACATCGAAAATTCTTAAAAAAAATATTAAAAAAATTTTTTTAAATGTTTTATTTCTAGGAGAGAGAGAGAGACAGCTTGAGAAGGGGAGGGTCAGAGAGAGAGGAAGTCACAGACTGAAACAGGCTCCAGGCTCTGAGCTGGCAGTCAGCACAGAGCCTGACGCGGGGCTCGAACCCACAAACCGCGAGATCATGACCCAAGCGAAAGTCGACGCTTAACCGACTAAGCCACCCAAGCGCCCCTAAAAAAATATTTTAAAAAGGGCTCAGGAAACATTTACTGAAAGAATAAATCAACAAAACAAGAATATTAATCATGATCTTGTCATTATAGGAACTACATAAATGTGAATAGCCATTAAATATGATATTGTACACTACCAAAAACCACGGAAACAATATAGAAAATCACAGTGCAAACTGATATCTGTAATAGTGTCCAAATTTAAATTTAAAAAAATTCCTTTGTGTACCTTCCTTAATTTTTCATGTCTACTACACATGTACCATTTAAATTAATTAAATTCAAAATGTCTCTTTTCTAGAATCTACTTACATACTCTCTATTTCCAAGATCCTAAATGGTATGAGGGCCTTATTAGAATAGCCTCTCAGTTGATCTACACAAATATTTATATTGAAGATTTTAATCTCAGTATCAGTTACCTTACTGTGTAACAAACTATCCTGTATCCAGTAACAGAAGACAACAAAAAATCAATTTATTATCTTTTCCCAGTTCTCAGGGTTGACCATTTTCAGCAAGAAGTTCTTTCTCAGGGTTTCTCATGCTGTTGCAGTTAGATGGTGACTGGTGCCAGGCTTATTCCCAAGTATCCCTCACTCACATGTCTGGCAGTTGATGCTGGCTATCAATTGGAAGTTATAGGACAGAAACCTACACATGGCCTCTCCATGTGTCTTGGGCTTCCCCACAGCATGGAAGCAGGAATTCAAGAGCAATCATCCCACTGAAACCAGGAGAAACTTCTACCTCCTTTTATGATATGGCCTTAGAAATCATAGATCATCACTTTTGCCACATGTTCAGATTCAAGGAGAGAAAAAAAAAACCCACAGCTCAACATGAAGTATATGTAAGTCACATTATAAGAGTACATAGAACAAGAGATACTATAGTGTCCATATTTGGAAATACAATCAACCACAATCTCTGTAGACTCTGTAATTCCCCACCACTATCCTAAATCCTCACAATACATATAAAAAATACAGTTGAGCATTTTTAAATGAGTTGATATCTTATGTCAGATGTCAGTACGGTTGATGACCATTAGGTAGCCAAAGTAATATTGAGTTGGCTGTCTGGAGTTCTGAATTTTCATTTGAGGACTATCATTATATAATCTTGCATCTTTCACCCTCTGTGGGTTTTTTTTTCCAAATTGATAGAAAGGATTTTTTTCTTTTTTTCTTTTCTTTTTTTCTTTTTTAATATAATTTATTTTCAAATTGGCTTACATACAACACCCAGTGCTCATTCCAACAAGTGCCCTCCTCAATGTGCATCACTCATTTTCCCCTCTCCCCAACCCCATTCCCCTTAGTTTGTTCTCTGTATTTAAGAGTCTCTTATGGTTTGCCTCCCTCTCTCTCTGTTTGTAACTATTTTTCCCTTTCCCTTCCCCCATGGTCTTCTGTTAAGTTTCTCAAAATCACATGAGTGAAAACATGATATCTGTCTTTCTTGGACTTATTTCACTTAGCATAATACCTTCCAGTTCCATGCACATTGCTACAAATGGCATGATTTTATTCTTTTTCATTGCCAAATAGTATTCCATTGTATATATAGCCAACATCTTTAGCCATTCATCAGTTGATAGACATTTAGGCTCTTTCCATAATTCAGTTATGAAAGCACTGCTATAAACATTGGGATACATGTGCCCCTATGCATCAGCACTCCTGTATCCCTTGGATAAATTCCTAGCAGTGCTATTGCTGGGTCATAGGATAGTTCTATTTTCAATTTTTTGAGGAACTTCCACATTATTTTCCAGAGTGGCTCCACCAGTTTGCATTCCCACCAACAGTGCAAGAATCAGTTTTTTCATCTGCCAAATATCAACCTGTCCATTCAATACCACAGGAGAGTTTGAGAGTGGAAGAATAGGGAAAATAGCATTTCCAAAAATTAGTTCTTCAAAATGCTAGCTTCAAGGATGTTTACAAGTGTTATGTTTATTTTTATTTTTTTAATGTTTATTTATTTTTGAGACAGAGAGACAGAGCATGAACAGAGGAGGGGCACAGACCGAGGTAGACACAGAATCTGAAGCTCCAGGCTCCAGACTCTGAGCTGTCAGCACAGACCCCAATACGGAGCTCAAACCTACAAACCATGAGATCGTGACCTGAGCCAGAGTCAGACGGTTAACCAACTGGGACACCCAGGTGCCTCTACAGGTGTTTGTCCTGTATGGGTATGTCCTACCCATAATAGGAAATTATGGGTCAGTTCACCAACATGCAGTAGCTTAAAAATCTACAAGGAAGATGAAGATTCAGATCAAACAAATAATGGTAGTTTAAGCCTTCCTGTACTTTTTTGAACAGGGAATCTTTTTTTTTTTTTTGATAAAGGATTTTACAGAATTGCCTATTCTGTAGAAATCCAGTTGAATAATACCAAAGTAAAATAATGTATGACGAGTTTTTACTTAAAATGCTTTGGCATGTTGTTTCTATTATCTTGCTCAGTTCCTCTTCTGTAAGAAGCAAGCAAAGAATGTGGACACAGGCATGATATATGTCCTTATAAGTTTTATTTTTTTAATCTGTTAAATGGGGAGAATAATAACCACATTGAGTATGATACAAAAGTAAGCGTAAATATATTTAATATACCCAGAATAATACCTGCAACAAATTAGTTTTTCAGTTATTGATAATTATTTATACATAAAGAAAATAAGATTTTGTCTCTGATCTTGGAGAGCTGAAAGATTACTAAATAAATGTATAAATGTATTAAGCAAATGGTCTATCACCTATTTTCCTCTTAAGCCCATCATAATAAGTAATATTCATTAGTTATTTTTTAAATGAAGAGAATACTAGAAAAATCCTGATACCCTACAAAAATGAGAATAAAAGTTTCTGACCCATCTTGGGCTCCTGGTGGAAGTCAAGTCTCAACATGATACCAAAACCACAAGTTTAGGACATGTATAAGTATAAATTTTGGTTTATACCTGAGGTAAATTGGTAGAATCCCAATCCATGATATTGGTCCAAATTATGAAGCTGCTGGGTCTTGGTTTGGCTGACATGGAGACATATCTATAATCCATGGTCTCTCTCAAAGATGAGCTCACAATTAAGAATTATAAATTATAAAAGAAAACTCACCATTAACTAGTGGTCACTGGAAGTACCAAACAGAATAAGCATTGTGAAAAGGAGAAATTATAAAGCAATCTAAAAGTCTACAAAATAGATGTTTTTGAAATGTTTAAAGAACTACATATAGAAATTAAAAATATACTGAAAAAGAGAGATTCTATGAATACAGCACATATATAGTTTAAGAAGCACTAAATGGAAACTCTACAAATAAAAAAGGAAAATTGACTCAGATAAAAAGCAGGATTACATACAGATTGATGAACATACACCGATGCAAACAATAATTGTACATTTACTCATTTAAGTGCATTTGAAATCAAGGAAAAAAACTAAACAAAAGCTGGGAGAACAGCAGTGAGTTGGTCCATGCTGCTTTTAGTTCCTTGTAGTGTTTTGGAGGAGGACTGAGATATTGGTTAAATCTAGATTTGTCACGTGAGCAAAACAACATGTTCAAAACCCAAGGGTAACCACAGCAAAATGAACCAAGTAATAATGTATAATATCCAAATTAAAGGAAGAAAAATTGAATAAATAAAAAAGAAAGAAAACTTGGTTATCTAGATACAAATCAAGAAACAGCAACAAAGAAATATTGTAGATAAGTGGAAAACCTAACAACCAGAAAACCTAACAATCCAAATACAACAACAGCGATGGCTACAAATGAAAGTTAACTATGCATCCCTGCCAAATGCAAATAGTTCAGAATGTATTTTTTCACATATAATCATGTTTTTTACAAGAGACACTCCAAAAGGTATTGCTAGTTTTCATCAACTTTATTGTTATTCTTAGTCATTTACTTTTCAATCTGGTGTAATCAGTTAATTCTAGACACTCCTTGCTTTAGTAAAACACTAGAATTTGAATGAATTCAATACTCAACACAGGTTCCCTTTTTAACTTCTTATTACATCACAATTCTTAGATTCATAAGGAGGGTATATTGGGGCTCAAACTATTTTTTGTTACTTTCTTTTTCCTCTTTCTAACCCTCCTATGGTAATAAACCAATAGGACTATCTACCAGAACTCCCTTAATTAAATTCCCTTTGATGAGCTTTTTAATCTATTTGTGTATTCTAATGAAAATAATTGATAAAGTTATTGCCCTTGGATAAATTTTGAAAATTTTTAAATTCCAATAAAGATGGTTGGGGTGGGGTGTGGAGATAAGCAAAAACACAAGGAAAAGAAAAGAATTGACAAGGAAAAAAAATCTGTCATGATCAGCTAGTTTAGGAATGATCTATTAGAGAACTTTACCAAAGAGTCTCTCCATTTTTTATTTTTCTCTGCTATTTTCACATCCCTGTCCTTTTCCTTTCCTTTTCCCAGGTGTCCTTCAATTTTTACTTATTTAATTCAAGTACTGGTTAGCTTCAGGAGAATCCCCTGGTAGTGACAAGTTTGCTCCTAATTCTCCTCCTATAGCTGATCTTGTAAAAGCCATAATCTAGTGACTCCCATAACTTCTTTTTCAGTCATTCTGAAAATCCACTGCCCTAATAACTTCCATTTAGCACTCAGAAGTGCACCAGCCCTGTGCTGGCTGAACCCTGGTGTGCCCTTCTCAAGTCTATCATTTAACTCCATCTTCCTAATATCCTCCTTGATTGAGGCTGAGAGTATGACCATCTGTTTCAAAAACAAGAATAGGGACACCTGGATAGCTCAGTCACTTAGGCAGCTCACTTTGGCTCAGGTCATGATCTCCTGGTTCATGAGTTCCAGCCCCACATCGGGCTCTGTGATGACAGCTGAGCCAGAGCTTGCTTGGAGTTCTTTGTCTCCCTCTCTGTCTGCCCCTCCCTCACTCCTGTTCTCTCTCTCTCTCTCAAAAACAAACAAACAAACAAACAAAAAGTTGGGGGAAAAAAACTTTAATAATAAAAAAACAAGAATAAAAACACAAAACTCAGACCTCTGCACAATCCCACCCCTGTAGAACCTGAAAAGCAGTAACTATAAAGACACCCAACACAACACTCCATGTGGGGTGAAGGTTTTCACGTACATCTTCCGTTCGCTTTCAACAAAGGCTCAAAGCACATTTAGCCTTTTTCTCCATTATTATATTCCAAGTTTTATATGCATTATCCTTGCTCCTGCCACAACTTAATTTTTTCACCTTCTGCACCAGTTCCTTCAGATCCTTCACCCCTCCCTATTAAGCTCTCAGTGCTGGTGTTTTATATATTCTTTGCATTCAGCATAGGGACAACATACTAGCATTTCCTTACAAATGCTTTTTCTTGATCCTGAATCTTCCCCCATAGTCGACTGTTGACCTTTGTCTCAGAGATATTTAAAAAGGAAGAAATACATATGTCTCATGCTTTCTCAAGAAAAGGAGGCTGTTAGATTCTCACAGAACTCAAGCAGTCTGTCTGACTACTTGGCTCCCTTTACTGTATGGTCTCTCGTCTCCATCCTCTGCTCCTTTTGCCATTCTCTCTGCTATGCAAACCAGTTTGAGAGGTTTTTAAATTTTATTTCCCCCAGGACTTCAACTTGAACATATGCGACTTTGGGTTGCTGTAACTGAATGCTCACCTCAATCTCCCTGACTTTATTGCTTCTGTCTTAATTTAGGCTTCCTGAGAAGTATACTCTGACATAGTGTAAGATTTTACTTGAGAAGGGACCCCAGAAAATATCAATAAAGATGTGGGGAAGTGAGACAGGAAAGAGAAGACAACCAGTTAAATGTGCATTATCAAGCTAGTTACCACTGTGGGTAACTAGAACTGAATCTTGCTGGGAAAACACTTGAGGATCAGTGTAAAACATGTACTGAAGAGTTGCCCCAGCCAAGGGTGTTTATGCATCGATTCCTTTAAGTCTTTTATGAAGAGCACCTCCTGGGGATATAAGATATCTGGTGCTTCTGGCCTGCTGTGATCATGAGTAAAGCTGTCTTTGGCTACCAGAAAAAATTCTCAAGCTTTGGAATATATAGTCACAGTACTCTACAGTGGTAAGGTCCCATGGTTTTGGATGACACATGACATCATCTAATATTTACTGCTTTTAGTTACTGTGTATATTAGTTCAAATTTGAACAAGAATATGATTGGGTCAGCCTGGATTACAGGTCCTTTTTAGTCCAGTTAATGTTACTTTAGCCATTGGAGCAAGGCCATCTGATGTGAACATGTCTGAAGAAGGTGACGAAGCCCAGGAAAAATTCTGAGTGTGTCTAAGAATACAACACCCTCTGCCACTATGACTAGCCTATGTTTTACCCCCACTTTATCTCTTTGATTGCCAAGTTACCACGGTGAACATCCATCCCTGCCTTCACAAACAAGGCAATATTCTCATGAAAGGATCTGCCTAGGCTCTGCACAGCCAGTGTAATTACCCATATGCATGGCTACGTACTCTCTTGTGAATCTCTCATAGTGTGAGTTCCCTTGGGCAGGATTTCTCTCCTCTACCATTCCACTGAAAGGATCATCTTAAAAGAAAACATCACCTTCACATAAAGCATCCAATAAAGGAAAAAATAACAGACTGCTGGCTTTGAGCAAACCCTGAGACTATCCCTGTCCAATATGTACAGGACTTTCCTCATGCCCTTGCATATTTCATACTGCCTGAGGATAATTTCACTCCTTTCAGCAGTAGTTTATACATTTGATGGGAAGAAAGATTGAAATTCTCACTAGTGCAAAAGATCAGATAAGCAAAGTGGAGATGGCTTCCATAGTTTACCTCTGTTATGGGTACAAGCAAAAGCAGGTCTGGCTATCAACAGAAACTAATATTACCATGTTGTATAACTCCTTGCTGACAAATGAGAATGATGATATGAGGGAAAGACATACCAAAGATGCACAAAGTTTGTACTGGAACAAAGGAATCCACCTGAGAGTGTATGCAATTATGAAAAGTAGGATAATATCATTCTTGACTCTAGGTTTTTGTAAAGAGAATTATCTTGGAATACTGAGATTTACTGGGCAATAATGCAAATAATTTAATTTCACTGATTCCATAAGGTTTTAATCACTCTGAAATTTTTAATACAGGTGGAAATGGGCAGTACCTTAAGCTCCCAAATGGACAATGATCTAACTTTAAAAGGAGTCCAGCTTAGAAAGCTAGGTAAGTCCAAAGCATTATTTCCAGTACACCTTCCGAAAAGTCATCCTTAAGATCTTCATCCTTAACATCTTTTATCTCATTACTACTGAGAAATAAGCTACAGCTTTTTTCTGGAAACCACTTTGTATTGCAATAGAAGTTCTAGTGATCATAACAGACTCCACAGGCTTCAAAGTGCCATAGTAGTTTCAGAAAGGTTAGCAATTCAATACTACTGCAAAGGAATACTTTATTTCAAAATAAGTCTAATTCCTTTGTCATATAGGCAATTTAATGCTTCCTACATCTACAAATTAAAATAAGATTTTTCCTACATCTACAAATTACTCATTTAGTTTTGAAAATATAATCAATTTTACCCAATTGAACTTCTCAGTTCTTCTGTTTATGTGTTCTTATATGTGATTCATTTTTCAAGTAACGTACTGGAGGTATACAATCTCAACATGAAAGAAACAAATTAAGACTCAGTTTCCAATTCTCAGTTCTTAAAGAAAGATCATATAAGACCCTGGCACCATCATAGTCTTTCTGCTGCACTAGAGTAGTAAACTTTAATAAAACTTAACTTTCAAAACAAACAACAAAAAGCGCTAATGCTCACTACAATATTAGAATTCTACATTGTAAATTCACCACAAAATTTATATCTTCTTTACCAATAAATAATTGTTAAGATTGTTAAGATTTTAGGATAAACCCCATATTCTTTCATCATTATTGCATCTGGAGTCTAAGACCTAAAAAACTTAGATTGAGAAAGACTATATAATTTATGTCCTTTATACTTGTTTTCTTAGTTTCTTTGGTGGGGGTAGGCAATGATTCAAGTTTTCTCACGCATGCCTTTCTAAATATGCTTCCTTTCTCTGGAGGCCAGCCACACCGTCTCATGTGACACCAATAGACTTTGTGTTCTCCATTTATCCAACAACTCTTGAGTGCTTAAGTTTATTCCTGGAACTTGTCTAATGACTGGAGATGTAGAGTAAGACAGATAAGACACCTATTCTCATGTACAAGCAGCATAATTTCAGATAAGTGCAATGAAAAATATAAATACACAAAGAAAGTAATCTGTAGTCAAGGGAAGTGGCAACTTGAAGACCAGTAGTTACAAAGGATCTACTAAATCAGTCAGAATGGCCTATACTATGATAAAAAACCACCTCTAAAATATCAATGGCAAAAGAATCAATAAGCATTTATTTCTCAGGTAAGTAGAGTCACCTATGGGTCTGGAAAATTTGACTTGTCAAATATGTAATGGAGGGGCACCTGGGTGGCTTAGTCAGTTAAGCATCCGACTTTTGCATAGGTCATGATCTCACGGTTCGTGGGTCTGAGCCCCGCGTCAGGCTCTGTGTTGACTGCCAGCTCAGGGCCTGGAGCCTGTTTCAGAGTCTGTGTCTCCCTCTCTCTCTGACCCTTCCCTGCTCACGCTGTCTCTCTCTCTCACCTAGAAATAAATAAAATATTTAAAAATTTTTTAAAAATATGTAATGGCTCAGCACTGTTTCTCCATATCAGCACAGATTTCCAGTGTCCTGATGGCAGAAGATAGTATTGCAGAGTTTCACACTAGAAAGTAAATGCTTCAGCCTGGAAGTCACTTGTGTCATTCCCACTTGCAATGCATTTACCTAGAGTCACCTAGCATTTCCTAAACTCAAGAGGACACTGAGTTATGATCAATCCCTTGTATCCAGAAGGAGGAAAACTGAAAATATTCACAAATGGCTGTTGCATTTATACTGACATGAGAGTGATGAGGAATTCATTTCTGAAGAATCTGAAGGAAAAGCGTTTCATGCAGAGGGAACAGATAAGGTAAAAGCCACAGGTGAAAATAAGCATGGAGTGCTAGGGAATGGAAATGAAAGAAAAAAATGAGCATGGAGGAAAACAGGAATAGGTGTCTGAGGAAGACAGAAGACTGTATCATAACAGCCTTATAGCCATGCTAAAGAGCTTGGATTTTACAATCCAATGGGATGCACTTGGAGGATTTCAAGCAGAGGTTTGAATTATACTTTTAAATCCTACATACCTGCTTGTACAACTCCTCTTTATCTATCAATTCCGAGCTCAGAGGCCTTCTCTTTGAAGCTTCCTCTTACTCTCTCAGCTAGACTTGAGCAAGCTACCCCCAATGCACTCTTTCTTCTTAACACCAACCTTCATTTAATCAACAGCTTTTTTGTAACACAATGATTGGTTTGTCTGTCCTCTTCATTTGACCATAATATACCCTTAAAGGAATGGAGCATATCTTTTTGTTCCTTTATCCCTGCAGCCTAATGTGATACTCGTAACCCTGGACTTTATGTCTTCTGAGAATGAATAAATTCTGAACCTGGTTCTGGTGCATAGGACCACCAAGGACAGTAAAACTAAAGAGATATTTCAAAGCCATATAATACCTTGGCTTCCCAAAAAGTTAAATGCAGAAGTTGTTCAGAGTCATAAACCAAACTCAAAATGTGAAAGAATTCTAAGTGAAAGGGGTACAGGGAGCAGAGTCCTCACTTTCCCTACTTTTCTGCCAAATCTGTAGGAGTGTTGAGATCTAGGGTTTCCAAGGACTATGAGGGCTCCAAAGCTAATGATTTTAAAGGTACTGATTTGACTCATCACCTATATTTCCTCAAATGAAAAACAACAACAACAACACAGAGAAAGAAGGGTTAAATGAGTTGCTCCAATCCCCAAAATATTAGCATGGCTGGGACATGTCATTCTGCCTAAGAAACCCAGAATAGGAGTAATGCAATGCTCTCCAGTATTAATCTTCAGAACTGGGAAGCTGGATATTCTCTGGGCAAGGCCATAACTTCAGAATTCCTCTCATTTCGTGTTCTGACAGATCACCTCCTTGCTGCCACTCAACGCACCGATCTATTCACTTAGGATTTTTGCCAGAGGGTAGTGTCTGACTCAGTTTTCTGGGCTTTTTATTGCTACCAATCCCATGTGTTTGCTCAGTACCTTTACCCAAGCAGTAAAGCAACCCTCCCATCCTAAAAATAAAACAGAAGGAGATTTACAAAAATATATCAAGATTTCCTTCCCCTTCACAACTCAGGAAAAGTGGGCACATGCTTTAAAGCTAATCATCTCTACTCTTAAATTAGAATCCAGAATCATGCCTCCACGTGTCTGGAATCATCCCTCCCCATGCAATTATTTTCAAGCTGTGCTTACCTGGTTTGAAAAGTGCCTTATAAACAGAATCATGTTCACGTATTAACTGTATCCTAGATGTTATCATGACTGTCATCCACATTATCACTCATAAACTATTAAACAGTACAACAGAGACATGACAAATTCTGAGAAGGTTATTTTTCACTCTTCATTCTCTTGAGTGGGAGGAAACTATTTTACTGCCTCCAGCTACTCTACTCTCATCTCTAAGTCCAGTGTTACAACTCTTCAAACTAAAGGTAAAAAAAAATCTTATTTGCCATCCAAAGATTTTATTATGAAAACTTGCATTTAGATACAAGAATTCAAGTACAATCTGAAACCTAATGTTTTTGCTTCCTCAGGAACTTTTTCTGCTCAACTGTGGTCATTTAGTCAGCCTGAACACCAACTGTCAGAACTCCCACAAAACCAGGAACAGTGATTCCCCTTAAAATTTATCAAGTGATTAGAAAAGTCCTGAATCTAAACAACTCCAAAAACTAAAGGTCAAAAGTGATTTCAAGAGATTATCAGATTCAGTCACTACTTTATTTTTTTTTTTTTTGTTTGTTTTTTTTTTAATGTTTTATTTATTTCTAGGAGAGAGAGAGAGACAGCGTGAGCAGGAGGGTCAGAGAGAGAGGGAGTCACAGACTGAAACAGGCTCCAGGCTCCGAGCTGGCAGTCAGCACAGACCCCGACGCGGCTCGAACCCACGAACCGCGAGATCATGACCTAAGTGAAAGTCGGACGCTTAACCGACTAAGCCACCCAGGTGCCCCTCAGTCACTACTTTAGAGCAGTCAGGTATAGAATCACCAAGATAGCTGACTAGACTGCTTTTTGTCTTTTTGGGTTTTTTTTAATTGAAATTTACGACTGTGCTCCCTCAGCTATAGGTTATATAAACATCTTGTCACACAGTATGGTATCAATTCCTCACAATGAATCTGTGGGTCAGGACAACTGTCTTTCCTTGTATGTCATAAAAAACAAACAAACAAACAAACAAAAAAACTCCAGAAGAGTCTCAGAAGATCCTATACTCTTCACTATTACACCAACCTCCCTCCCCAAGTTGTCTTCTCTAACCAAATCCCTCTTTGCCTATTCCAGCATCCTGCTTTAAAGCAGGACTGGAGCAATGGTTTTGTTTGTCAATGCAGTAGCATTTTCTAGAATTGAAGATACATGACCACCATTAGTAAGCTGCCTATGCAATCTCATTGTCTGACCGAAACTTCCTATAATATAATGAAATAATGGCTTGAGTTCTGACATAAGACAGACTCAGGTTCATTCCCTTTCTCAGGCCCTCACAAAAATTTGAGAATTCTGGACAAATTACTTAAGATCACTAAGCCTCATTTAACAAAGTACATGAAACATAGGAGACACTTAAACAGATGGCATTATTATTATTATTATTATTATTATTATTATGCATTTAGATACTCTCATTTAATTGTATACTGTATGGTGTTCATAATATTGGCGAATTGTGTGATATAGGAATTGCAAAATCAAATTATACAAATTCTCATTGACAATCTACATCAATTAATAGCTATATGTGCCATATATGACTGAAATAATTTCTCAGAAGGAGCCATCTATATGATGTTCTACTTATTTCAAAACTAATTTTGACATCATATTATAAACAAATTAGAAGCTTGAATCTTACTGTAATACACAGCTCTCCGTGATAAAAAGCTGTCATTTGTTACATTAATGTGCTTAAAATATTTTACGTTGTTTATGTATCACTATATTTATACCCCTGTAGATTTAGAATTATATGATTTTATAAATAGTCCTAATTTCTTCTGGCTTCAATTCAGGCTGGGGTAGGCAGGGCTATTATTCACCGGATATTCCCTTCCTCCTCCCCAGTTCCACTGAAGGTGCTCTTTGCCCTTCCCTTTGGCTTTGGACTTGCAAGTTACTTTGATGGCCAATGCAATGTTAGTAAACATGACACAAGCAAAAGCTTTAACCTGTGTGGTCAGCATTGCTGGCTCGCATTCCTGACAACACCATGAAAAGAGCAATGTGCCCCCAAATAGCCACTAGTCCAAAAAAGATAAGAGATACATGGAGTAATTTGACCCAACCTTAAAACCAAGCCAGTCGAACCCAGCTTAGACAAAACCAATCCCAGATAACTGACAAATACATAAGAAAGAAAGAAAGACTATGTTGGATACCTCTGAGTTTTTAAGTATTTTGTTATTCAGCATTACTGTGGCAATAGCAGACAGATACACAGGGTCTATAAAAGATGGTATTTTATTCAGAGTACCCTCCACTGCAAGTAACAGGAACTCAACTCAAACTGGTTTACATAAAAAAAATAATAAAACAATTACTTACATGTATGGCTCTAGGCAAAGGTGGACTTAGATCCTCATTTCACATGATTCAGATGGTGTCATCAGAAGAATACCTATCACCAGCTCTCAACTCTGCTTTCCTCTGGGTTGGCTTCATTTTCAGAGAAACCCCCTCCATGTGGTTACAAAGACAGCCTCCAGAAGTGCCAGGTTTACATGCTACAATATATCTACCCTAGAATAAGGATAACATCTCCTTTCTAAAATCTCTAGCAAAAGCTCTAGAATGAACTTTCTCTGATTCAATGGCAGATTGTGACTGATCTGACTGGTAGCCAGGTCAGATGTGGGTTATGTTACTATCACTGGAGCTGGTGGAGGTAGGGGGAGTGAATGTGAAGAAGAAATGGAGTCTCATAAAATACACTGTTACCAAAATGGCACACAGAGACAAAGATAACAGAAGAGCATAACAGAGTTATATAGTATTTGAATTTTTTTTCCAACTTAATGTAAACAGTTCCAACTTTAGATCTTCATATAAGAAGCACCATCAGGCTGCTTCAGAAATCTCTCAGGCATGCCCTAGCATTGGTTTTAAGCTCTATGCCTCAGTTTAGCTGCTCTAAATGGCACTCCTCATTTCATTTGCCCTGGTATTTTCCTAGTGTCTTGGTCTATTCGGGTTGTGGTTGTTGGGCCTGAACAGAAGGCTTTAGTCCTCTCTACACTAACCAGAGGGAAATGATCAAACCTGGACATTTTAAAAAAAGCTAGAAATCAATGTCTGCCACTGTTGCATACACTAACCTAAATGTATAGCCAAATCTTGGATTTAAAAGGAGCAAATTATAACTCAGCATCTCCGAGCTGTTCCAGTCAAGCACAAGAAATGAGGCTCCCTCAAAATATGGTTTTCAAACCAAGCCTGGATATTGGCCACCAATTTGGCAAAGACTTTCTTTGCCTTTCTCAAGAGTTACTCTGCCTGTAAGTTTTCTCTCCAAACTATCGTTAAAACAGGCACAATATCACTTTGAATAAGGAACTGTTAATGCAAACTAGCCTAGTACTATTAATAATAACCATCATGAAAGTAGTATTGGGTGAATCATTTTGTGGGCATGGACACATATGCCCTGCTGCCACTTCAGATGCCAGTACAGATACAAATAAGGAAAAACTGCATATTGGACAGCCTGTTGATTTCTTCCCACTGGCTTAATGAAGCATTGGCAGTATTTTAAAGATAGTTGATCATTTTATTCCTAAAGGCAAAATTATGTCTTAATTCCCTGTTTCCCTTCCAGTATCTAACTCAGTCAGTTTTGTATACAATAATATGGCAAATTTTGTAGGTTTCTATCCCTATAATCAAGTCACATAAATATCTCAGTCTAAGAGAAGATCAGCTATGCTTTTTCTTGTGGAATTCTTTTAACAACAATAACAAAAACCAAACAGCTTAATCTAAGCTGTAAAATAATAACAGATATAAAATATATTTATTTATTTATTTAAGTAAAACACATGGGTTATTAGAGGCAAGGCAAGCTTCATTTTCAAGTTAGCCCAGGTCCAAACAGTACCATTGTAGGAACCTAGGCACCATTTTGGGGGTTTCCAACCACTCTGAACTTTTTAGAAAGGCCTTACTAAGTAATAAATAGATTCAAGAAAGGTGCTATTCTATGAATAAGATTTATATCTTCAATTATTGGGAGAAGCAATGGGTATATGCAGGAGCACTCAAAATTTCATCTGTCATCCTCTCTATCAACCACTTTGCAGCATCATTTTCCAAGAATGATTATTAAGAAGGCTAACCATGAGTCAAGCTAGGATATTATTCCACAAAAGAGCAAGATGAGATTCTAAATCATTCAGGAACTTTCCTGTTTCCTCAGTGATGAGCCAAGGCTAAAGCTTAGAGATCTCATACCCTCTAAGGGACTTAACTTCTTCCTTGATATTGGGCAAAAGGATTCCAGACAGCATTTTCTGAAGACCAAATTATTTTTACTTTATACAAAAATAATAATAGTAAAGCCTTGGCTTTTCATAATGCTTTATTACATACAAAGACTTTCACATGAATTATCTTATTTACCAGTTAAATGATTGTCCAATTTAAAACATTACCTAGGTAGTACTACATAGAGAAAAAAAAACAGGTACAGATATGCATCTATAAATACATTTACCTCAGTGCTCACACCCTCATTATAAGAGTACTGAAGTCACTCTCTTGACTTTAAGAAATATGATGACTTCACATACATACTCGTTAATCCAGCCTGTGAGATAGACAGATATTAACTATCATTAGGACTCTTATTTTGCAGCTAGAAAAACTGAGTCAAGCCAGTTATTCAATAAAGCAACCAAAATCATTAAGAGTAAAGGAAAAAAGCCCGGCTGCTAGCAGCCCTATGTACATAGAGAACACTCCCTTCCTAATGGTATAGGGCTGGATGGGTGATCACAAAGAAAAACCCAGCAGACGGGTCAAGACAGCAGCTGCTCATATGCTTGTCTCTTCTTCTTGCTGACATACTCACCTCTTCTCAACACCTCATGTGCAGGAACTATCCTCTGTTAAGTTCTTATTACATGGTACCAGGCACAGAGACAAACACCTTGTACATCGTATGTCATCAAATTGTCACAATAACTCCATAAACTGGTAACGCAGTAGTGTCTATTTTACAAATGTAGAAGTGAAGCTCAGAGAAGTTAAGTGACATGCCCAAAATCACACAGCCAGACAAGTTGCAGAGCTGGAATTTGAACCAATCTCCATTTGACTCCAAAATCTGTTCCTGTCTGCTGGTCCCCATAAACTTCAATTTCTGCATTTGCTTCCCATTTGCTTCCCTCCTTCCTTCTTTTTTCCTTCCTACCACCTTGCAGAATCAGAAGCATAGAAGCAAAAAAGAGGTTTTTTTTTTTTCTTGACAAGACTTCCTCTTTTCAATATTATACTGAAGAGACTATTTTTAACAGAAACTCTAGGGAAACGTTATGTCTCCCCATTAGACTCACTTTATTTCAATTAACTCCCCAAGTTAATTTAGCACACATAATGGCTACCAACTTATATCCCTCGTCCCTGCTGATGAAGGTCTTGCAAAGAAACCAACTACCTCCCGGAGCAAGCTGGCCTTGTGTTACTGCCACAATATTAATAAAGAGTTATGCAGGGCAACTGGGAGTGTGCAAAGGTTCTATAAAAGTCTCAGTCAATGGTACAGCACCAGTGCTTATGCAAAGTAATGTCACAGGGGATGAGTACTCTTAATGTATCTAAAACTGGTTTAAAAAAAAAAAAAAGATGTTTGGGAAGCAAAAAAGGAGTTTGGGGATTTGGCACCAGGAAAAGTTCATACAAAAGGTGGGAAGAAATGATAAGAAACCCATTGTGCTATGGGTTCAGTGGGATTTTAAATTTTTGTTTTGCTTTCTTATGTTATTTTCCCTACCTGCTACTATCCATAATGACCTGTTTTCCTTCTCTTCGCATTCTGCGAGGGCTACTCAAATGTTTAGCTCTGAGTACAGGTCCAACAGAGGCAAACAGAAGATTTGCTAGGCCCAAACCTGACTCCATGGTCCCTTCTCTCTTCTTCTACACCTCTCCCCTTCTCCAAAATCAGAGACCACAAAATGTCCCGTTGGAGGAATCATTTAATATTCAAACCATGATTCTTAACCTTTATTGTGCCATGGACTCATCTGGCAGTCTGGTGAGACCCACTGATACCTTTTCAGAATAAGGATTTTAAGTACATTTAAAAAGATGTATAGGATTATTAAGGGAAACAATTATATTGAAATAGTCATATTTTTAATTATGTTAAAGTAATGTACGTGCTCCTTTATTCAAACTTTAAATAAATATATAGTGGTGGGTATAATATTTATCACAATTTCAATGTAATGTAATGTGACAGAATGCTAATATTACCCTGAGATATTTTCCATATTTATAATTGATGGAAAAGCTAAGCACAGGTAATGTAAATAAGTAATATTTTTCCTATCTAAGTTCATGGGCCGTTACTTCTATCCATGGGTACTTTGGTGGATCCCAAAATAAGAATCCCTTTTATAAAGACCTACATATTGGTTTTATATCTTCCTTAAATTATTCCCACTATAAGCTCTGTACCCTCTCTGCCTCATACACTGGACCTGTAGAGCAAAATTCTTTTATGCCTCCCACATGGATTTTTAGCACCTATGGGTAAGATTGTTTTAAAAGGCATCTTGAATATCATGAAACTTCTAGAAATCCTGAAATGATGGAGATTTTTGTTGTCTTCTCCAGCTATTAAATTTAGAATTTTGGAAATAGGAGTCAGCCTCCAAAAGGCCTGATGGTTAAAAAAAAAAAAAAAAAGTCCATGTGTAAGCAACCAGAATAAACCAAATCAAGGCTTTGCCTACAAAAAGTAAGTTTTTGGTGCAATTTAAACTTTGAAAATAAAGAACACACAGAAAAAGATTTTTTTAAAAGGAAAAGCAAAAAAAAAATGGCTAAAATAATGGCAAAGAAAAAAAGCAAGAGAGATAGAAATACAAAGAAAGAAAAACAGGTTTTAGATTCTTAAAAGTGTGACAATCTAACAGACATCAGAAAAAACCGCATCTTCATCATTATTGTTACTGCAGGTTTAGTCAAACAGCTCTGAATATCAGTAGTTTTCCAGAATGTCAGGGTTTAACATCTGTCTCCTTAATACCAAGAAGACTGTGCAGAAAAGTAACCATCACTCAAGTGAAAATTACACTCCTTATCTCAGAAGTGTCCATGAAATTCGGGCAACTTCAAGTAAAGGGTCAGCTCTCAAACACAGTGTTTTCGAAAACGACTATGACTATCTTAAACATATATATAGCTATGCAAATTCCACGTTTCCTTTCATGCTATTTTCAGATTGTTTTTCAAATTAAACATTAGGCTCTGCAGCACACAGAGGATGTTAGATTAAAGGGCCAGTTGAGTTCCACAAAGTTTCGGTTTTCCACATTTGCCTAGAAATAGCTCTTCTCTGGGTGGGCCAGGTGAAACGCAACAAAGTTATTGTTACCTCACTTCCCTTGGCTTTTTGGGTGGAGAAGCCAGATGAAAGAGAAAAAGAGAAGAAGAAAAATAAAGGAGCGGCCAGAGAGAAAGAACAAGGAGAGGGAGATGCCATTTTGGACTCAATGAGGTCAGATGGATCTACCACCAGATTTTTTTGTTGTTGTTTAAAGAACAAATAGAGAAGAGGTTAAAAAAGAAGAAAATGGGCTTGTAGCAATGGTGAAAGCAGAAGTGCCCGTCTCTTGCACTGGACATCAGTGCTGGTTTGCCCAAGATGTGACAAAGCAAGTGCACATAGACCCCACACCTTCAGGTTGCACTGGACTCTGTCCTGTCAACCAGATGGGGCTTTGGGCTGCATTTAATTCATTTACACAACAGTGATGAGTCTTGGCTGGGAGTTAAAAGAGAAATGTTCTGCTTGAGTGCTTAATATTATACCAAAAATGAGTGCACCATCACACTTTTTAAAGGGTTCCTTCTACAGTTTCTTCATTAAATTATATAACCTGGCACAACTAGTCAGTTTTCTTTAATTTAGAGTGTACCAGCAGATTTCTTCCCAGCCAGAGGAGTATGCTTCTAATTATGTGACCGGTTCAGTAACTGAAGTACACCATACTATTAGGAAGGAGATTGAAGGGCAGTTTTGACAAGCCCCAAGCCTGTCAGGGACATGAACTTAAGGCCTTAGGCCAACAACTGACCCTTTCCTGCCTCTACTATCTGAATAATTCACAATTTTCATTCTGGGAGGGGGACAGTGTTTACTTATCTCACCGACCTTATTTTTAGCAAATTTAATAATAGCTGGAAAAGCAGCAAAGGCTCTGCCCTTCTACAGAGAAGCAGTGCTTCCAAAAAGCCATTCCCTCCGTCTCCTGTTATAATTTATGTTATGATGAAGCTATAAATCAGTCATCATACCAGTTAATTTTTTTTCAACAGCTATTACATATGCTAGTTTTGCTTTAGGACATGAAGTAACAAACACAATTGTTATCAAGAAATAAATTGAGCAGAATAACAGCTTTGCTGCGCAGCTTTCTCCAGGAAGATGGTGATGGAAGGTGATTCTCTGTGGTTCACACTATCTATTCTCCTCTTCCTCCTCCAGTAACAGCATTGAGAAAGTCAGCAAGCCTCTTGAACACTGAGCTCATGGTTCTTTTAACAATCAGATACAGATGCTCAAAACTATATCTTTCAAAACCCCAAACAAAGGCATTTCCCTTGGCCTCTAGGAATCCTTCGTTTCACTTGGGTGGTTGCTGCTTCTGTAAGGTATTCTGTGACGCTTCAGAGGCTGGAGCTTTATTTTCTCAGCACATTCCCAAACCCTGTCCCAGGGCCATAGCTTGCTTCTTTCCCTCTGGTAACCAGTGCAAATGGTCAAGAAGGGGCTTAAAGAGCCTTTAAGTTAATGGCTTCTCTTTTCTCATCTGCAAATCAGAAGAGTGAATGCCCTCCTCAGCAAGGCACCCACATTTCTAACCTTAATCATATGTGAGAGTTATGGTACAGATTAAATGGGCATGGTTTTATTGTTTCTCTTTTTCTTTTGATAATATTTGAAATGATAAAAAGGCTATTTTCTTTATTTCCTACTTTGAAAGAATGGAATAAACTTCTAATGTGCCTACTTTAAAGAAAGGAAAAATACTTACCTCCTAGGTGAATATGAGATACATGCATGCAAAATATTCAACTATTGAATCCATGCAAAAATATTCAACTATTTATTGATTTTCTAGTAGGTGCCAGATACGTGCTATAGACAATAGGCATAATTGCTAGATTACTTATATACATTTTTAATTAGCCTTATCACCCAATTCTGTTCTACCTTACCACTCAGTTACAAGCAAATCCACTCTGATGCACTCTGATGTGTACTAGAGGTAGGATCTGGTGCAAACATCACTGGGCTGGAATTTAAGAGACTTGAGTTCAGAATGAAGTGCTCCCACTCCCCCGATCATACTCTCTAAGACCTGACTCTCATCCAAATAGATTAATTTTAGGTTCAATCATTGAAATGGGTCCCCCAGTCCTTTCTAATTCTTAAATTACACCATCTTAAAACAAAACTACAAAAGATATTCAGCATTAGTAACTATTGAGGAAATGCAAAACAAAACAATAATGCGTTATGACCACACACACCTGTCAGAATAGCCAAAATAAAAAATAGTACCAGCACCAAATGCTGAAAAGAATGCAGATAAATGTGATCATTTATACACTGTTGGTAGGATACAACAGGGTACAGCAGCTCTGGAAAGCAATTTTGCTGCTTCTCATAAAATTAAACATGCAACCACAATATGCCTCTGTAATTGGACATTCATTACCAAGAAATTAAAACTTAGGTTTACATAGAAACTTGTGTATTGCTATTCATATCAAATTTATTCACATTAGAGCTTAAAATTAGAAATAGCTCTCATGTCTTCGATGGATGAATGGTTAAACAAACCATGGTACATTCACACCACAGAATACCATCCAGCAATAACAAGGAACAAGGTACTGATACACACAGCATCTTTGATGAATCTTCAAGGCATCATGCAAAATGTTGAAAAACACAATGCCAAAAGTCCACATACTATATGATTATTATATAATATTCTCATATAATATTCTTAAAATTACAAAATTATTTTAGAAATGGAAACAGATTAGTTGTTGCTAGAGCTCAAGGATGAAAGAGAGATGAAGTGGAAAGGATGTGGCACAAAGGTCAACAAGAGGAATCCTTGTGGTGATGGATTTGTTCTATACCTTGACCGTATCAGTGTCAACATTCTAGATATTGTACTACAGTTTTTCAAGATGTTGCCATTGGGGGAAACCGGGTAAAGATTATAGGTTATGCAGTACACAGCATTACTCAATATTATTTCTTAAGAATACTAGTAAATCGGGGCGCCTGGGTGGCATAGTCGGTTGGGCGTCCGACTTTCGCTTAGGTCATGATCTCGCGGTTCGTGGGTTCGAGCCCTGCGTCGGGCTCTGTGCTGACTGCCAGCTCAGAGCCTGGAGCCTGTTTCAGTCTGTGACTCCCTCTCTCTCTGACCCTCCCCTGCTCACGCTGTCTCTCTCTCTCTCCTAGAAATAAAACATTAAAAAAAAATTAAAAAAAAAAAAGAATACAAGTAAATCTATAATCACCTCAAATAAACAGGTAATTGAAAAAAATACTGCAGGGGTACCTGGGCGGCTCATTCAGTTAAGCATTTAACTCTTGGTTTCAGTTCAGGTCGTGACTCACAATTTGTGAGTTCAAGCCCCATATCGGGCTCTGCATTATCAGCATGGAGCCTGCTTGAGATTCTCTCTCTCTCTCTCTCTCTCTCTCTCTCTCTCTCTCTCTCTCTCTGCTCCTCTCCCACTCTGCCTCTAAGTAAATGAACTTTAAAAAAAAATTCTGTACATTCTGATTGTGTTGTGCTTGCTGATTCCCATTTGAGTCCTAATGAAAATCTGGGGGAAGCCTAGAGAAAAATAGTTCACATGTCTACAAGATGACAGGAAGGCCCTTGTCCTTGGCTATGGAGCTCTGTTTGTGATGCAAATGCAAGGAGGAATGTGGGTCTGGCATCAGCAGCTGTGTGAAATCTCAAGTTGTAAGACACAAGTGACTTCTCCAGGGAAAAAGTGCCTCCGCAGAATAGTGTCCTGACCACTTAATAAGCTATCTACGGGGCTGTGTTAATGAAGTTAAAGTAGTCTGCTTCTGTTGGCAGAAGCAGCAAATCTGGTGGTAATGGCTATTCTTCTGAGAAATCCAGGTGCCCTGAATACCAGACCCTCCACTAGCAAATGCAGACTTAGAGAAACTAACACTCCTTCCCTTTCTGATGATAATAAGATAATAAGAGATGGAAGGGCTCTGAGGCCTGACCAAGAAAGTTCACTCAAAGTCCATGGAGGGAATACTAGAACTAACAAAAGTCAGCATTTATTGAACACTCTTGGTGCACTTCCATGCGTTATCTCATTTAATCCACACAGGAATCTGAAGAATTAGGGTGTAATTATCCTTATGATTTATAGAGGTTGTAGCTAAACTTCAGAGAGGTTAAGTGATATACCCAAGGTGAGAAGGGATAAGCTCGGGATTTCACCTGAGGCACAGAGCTAAGTTCTCAAACCTCATGTAGAATAGCAGGCCTTCCCAAAAAGTGTGCAGACACAGATACCAGAATAGGGACAAGATGCACCGGAGACACTGATCAGGTACATTTTAATAGAGAAAAGAAATTAGAAGCTACTTTTTTAATAGCCATTCAAAAATTTACAACAGTTCAGGTTTTAATGTCATAGATTTCCTGTATGACTTTAGTGCCTCAGACCCATCTCCAGAGAAGGCTGTGGAGTGGCTGTACCATGTGGTGGCCTGCACCCTCTGATTCTCACACTGGAATATTCCAGTCAGTTTATGACTTCAGTCTGCATTGGGGTTAGCATCCAGGAAATTCTTTATTTCACATGCTCATGTAAAACCTATACTTTTGATTTAGATATAATTAGGTTTCATTTACCTATTTTTTCTTCTAACGAAAGAACTATGTGTGACTATTAACTTCATCATCATCATCATCATCATCATCTGTAAATAGGTGCTTCTCAATTCAAAAAAATATTTTATTATTATTAATGGTGATAATGAATATTTATTATTTAATGGTGATAGTTAAGGTCTGACCTTCAAGGGGCACCTAGGTAGCTCAGTTGGTTGGTTATCTGTCCGACTTCGGCTCAGGTCATGATCTCATGGTTCAGTAGTTGAAGTGCCACATCAAGCTCTGTACTAACAGCTCCTGGAGCCTACTTAAGATTCTGTGTCTCACTCACTCTCTGTCTCTGTCTTTAAAAAAAATATATTAAAAAATGTTTAATGAAATAAAGTCTGACCCTTGATAATACAACAATAAATCACAATTTACCTTAGAAATGAAAAAAAGAAGATCTGTTTCTAAAAACAAAAGTTAAACATTATTAATTCATTCAAGATAAACCACAGATTTCTATGGCATTAGAAAATCATCGTTCAAAATAGTTATTAATAATTAAAGAATACAGGGGCACCTGGGTGGCTGAGTACATTAAGCTTCTGAACTTAGCTCAGGTCATGATCTTGCAGCTTGTGGGTTTGAGCCCTGTGTCTGGCTCTGTGCTGACAGCTCAGAGCCTGGAGCCTGCTTTGAATTCTCTGTCTACCTCTCTCTCTGACTCTCTCCCTTTACATGCTCTCTCTCTCTCTCTCTCTCAAAAATAAAATAAACATTTAAAAAGATGTGAAAAATAATAAGGTAGTATAAATATTTCAAGACCATTTTATAATTTTAATTATTAAATTCAATAATATTAATGTACTTCAATAATTCCTTGGATGTTTATTACATGGTTAATTTTTCCAACTTTGATATGACCTGTCTCAAAGATTTCGAAGAAACAACAATTATGATTTAAAATCAACTTTCTGAATATTTAAAAGCCTATAGTTCCTTTAAGTAATTTATATTTAAACAGATTTAATTTGTGTAAATATTTATTGTGAATTTGTAAAATCAGAAGTTTTGCAAGATATACATAGCAATTTTTTTCTTCCAAAAAACAAAACAAAACAAAAACATTTAACTCACTAACTAGACAATCCAATGAAGAATATATAAAATTCATATTTGTGTAGCCTGGAATTCCTTCTCATCCTCCATCTAAATGTCGTACTTGCTAGGAAAAGTTATCAAATTAAGCCCTGGTGGCCAAGCAAACTACGTCAGTAGCTACCACAAAGCATGCAGTTTACCCAGGGGGGAAAATATTGGAACATTTTAAAACATCTGCAAGCGCGAAATAAGAAAGTATCAGATCAAAGAGAGGAAGCTAGTTACAAGGTCAGTTGAGCAATTAATAGGCAAAGACAAAAAGTCTCATACAAGTTCAGAAGCATTCATTTTCTCTTGCTGCATGGAAAGTATCAAATCCATGTTTGGGAACAATAACAAAGGAAATAGAAAAAGTGCCACTTTTGAATAATACAATTAATAGACTGGTGTTGTGCCAGATAAATAAAGACAACTGATTCCAAAGATTATTCCTGAAGGATGGGTGGCTCTTTGGAAATCAGTGACCATGAGCAATTCATGGCATTGGTGAGAGTCTCTGACAAGAACTCTTAGAAGAACACTGTTCTACGAAATAACAACAATTAGTGTAATGTTAGTAAATAAATGAAATTTTTTAAAAAACAAAAATGTATTCAGGAAGAATACTCAAAGTAGTAAATGAATAATTCGAAACACATTTAAAAAATTACTGAACAGCTGGACAGTCTGCAGCTGCAATAACAAAAGCATAAAGGTTTACATCAAGCGTTTGTTGTGAAAACTCCAAGATTCCAGTAACTTTATTGTTTTATTCACAGAGAAACTCACTGTTTTGAGAGTTGAGATCACATGGAAATGACAAGTTACCAAACTCATTTCCCTGGCAATTTCCTGATACAGATATTAAGTGATGGTTCAGCTTACTAATCCCAGGAAGTAAGAATATAAATTCAACTTCCAGTTAAGTAACCATTAAATCAACATACATTGATTGAACACCTACTAAGTGCATTTACAGTTGACTCTTGAACAATGCTGGGGCTAAAGGTGCCAATCACCCAGAGAAGTCAAAAATTGCATATACTTTTGACTCCCCTAAAACTTAACTGCTGATAGCCTACTCTTGACAGGAAGCTTTACTGATAAACAATCAACTGACACATATTTTATATGTTACATGTATTATATACTGTGTTCTTACACAAAAGTAAGCTAGAGAAAAGATAGTCATAAGGAAGAGAAAATACATTCATAGCACTGTACTGTATTGGGGGAAAAAAAGGACATTTAAGTGAACCTGTGCAATTCAAACCTGTCTTTTCAAGGGTCAACTATACTGAGTTAAACACCAAGAACAGTGATGAATATGCATGTTCCTGCCCTCATGGAAGTTACTTTTTTTTTTTAGCAGCAGAGGTAACACCAAAGAACAATTAATTACAATTATCATGAACGCTCTCAAGGGAAAATACAGGGTGATATGAAAATGTATAATGGGTTTAGATATGGTCTAGGATATCAGGAAAGGTATCCTTAAGGAAGTGGCATTTGAACTAAGCTCTCAGTAAATTCTCAGGGAGATCAACCTGGTGTTGAACAAGACAGGGTAGTGGAAGATGAAGTGGGAGAACAGTCCAGGCAGCATTAATTCTAGAGGCACTGCAATGGGTTCATGACTGAAAAGAGCATGACATATTTATAAAATTCAAAAGAAAGTCTGTGTAACTATCGCCATGTAGAAACCTTCAACAAAATGTCCAGGAAAAAGATGATGACAAGTTGGACCATAGTGGCAATGGTGGGGATGAAGGGAGGTAAATGAATTTGAAAGCTATTTTTCAAATTAAATTAATTAGACTTGTAGATGGCTTAAATGTGGGAAATGAATGCAAGGAGATGAAGGTTTCCAGGATTGTTTTTGGATTTCAGGCTTGCCTGACTAGACTGATGCCATTCGGTGATCTAAAGAACATTTGGATTGTGAAAGGAGTCACACATTCAGTTTTGAACATGTTGTGTTTGAGAAAGCCTCAAAGACTGTGCACTGGAGGTATAAATTTGGGAGTCACTGATGTAGAGATTACTAAAATTGAGGCATGGATAAGGTCACTAGAAACAGAATATGGAGCTAAAAAAGGAGAGAGTCTGACTCATTCCTGAGGACTTCCAACATCAAAAAAAAACCCAGCAATATTTACCTAACAAGAGATGACAGAAGTGGAAGGAAAAGCAAAAGTTTAGTAACAGCATCATCAAAGGGGAAAACTGAATTAAGCCAAAGTCCCAGCACACCTCACAATTTCAGTAAATTCTCTTTGTGGTTATCTAGACACATGGTTTAAACAGTAACTATGACTATAAATAAACAGCATTTGTTCATTTTTGTTTGTGTTTGTGTTTTCCCTAGGAACTACAATTTGGATGAAATCTTTGAAGGAAAAGATAGTCTGAGTTCATCATCCAACATGGTTATAGATTATGTATGTTAATTAAAATAAGGTTAAAAACTCAGCATTCAGTTGCAGTAACTACCATTTCACATGCTCAGCAGCATATGTGCCCAGGGGCTACCATTTTGGACACTGTAGATACAGAACATTTCCATTATTATATAATAGTTTTTTGCACAGCCTCATCTAAGACATCCTATATCAATGAGGAGCCATGATTAAGTGAACCAAAAATGAAGTAATGTCCCAAGTGTTAAAACTGCCAATATTTTAGGTGAGGAATTCAGGAGAGAGAGAAAGAGGATAACAAGAGTCAAAAGGAACATAAAACATGGCATTTGCCTCTATTAGAGATGAGAGAACTGGAGCAGGTGATGAATGGGTTTCAGGATGTGTTCAAATGGGAATGAGGCAGAAAGCTGGATTGAGGAACTTTCAAACTAGCAACAAAGAATGCAAGGTCTTTTAGGTTCAACCCCTGACATGAGGGAAAGAGGGTTTCTTCAAGCAGGGAGATAACCCCCACTATAGGTGTCCTTTTGACAAACTCACCTAAGATCAGCTAAGTTTCATAAATCTGCAGCAAGTTAGAAATTCTGCCAATATTACCTATTGAAAGACACATTTTAATTTTAATCTTTATGCTGTGAAATACAGAAAAATAAAAGCATTAATAATACTGGAAAAAGGTTTTATCACTCTCAGAAAACTCATGGAGGTTTAATTTGGATGAGGTGTTTTTACTTAAATTCCAGGCATTCCCCCCGCCCCACTTTGCTACAGCCAATATGCTCCCATATTAAAGGAAGAAATAACTGAATACTCCAGAAACATAGCTCCAAATACTGAAGTTAGATTATTTCACATGCACAGTTTTAAAATCTGGGATCACTGCTCACCAAATACCACTCATGAGTAGACCAGATATGAAGAATTGAATTAATTCAGTGAAACCACTTTACCAAATATGGGTTAACAGATTTTTAAGTCATTCAGAAATGTAGTCCCTATTTTTTGCGCAAATAGTAATAAGTGCAATGGCCCCATCTCTATATTGAAGAGATAATAAAAGCAACAACAACAATAATTAACATCAAATGAGCCCTTATTATGGGTCAAGCTCTTTGTATTTATGAGCTTACTTAATTGTCACAACAATCTCACGAGGTGGGCACTATAATTATTCTCATTTTACAGAAAAAAAAATACCAAAGTCAGGATATTTTAATAGGATCAGTGCAACAGAGTAGTAGAGATGTTGATCTAAAATAATCAACAGAACAGGAAAGTATTTCATCAAATATTTAATTGAGTGATTAAAAACTAGTGATAACATAAGACTCCAGTGGAAGAAAAATTTCATGTGGCCCCGAATGGTTGGGAAATGGAATTTTTAATGAGTATTCTAAAAGATAATCTGCTAATATATTCAAAATCATTTACTGACTGGTGTGTATTCAGTGGGTGGGTATAGGCTAGAGATAAAAAAAAAAAAACTGAATAGATAAAATATAAACACTACAGGGGTGCCTGGGTAGCTCGGTCAGTTAAAAATCCAACTCTTGATTCCAGCTCAGGTCATCATCTTATAGTTCCTGAGTTTAAGCCCCGAGTCGGGCTATGCACTTACAGTGTGGTACCTGCTTGGAATTCTTTCCCTCCCTCTGTATCTACCCCTCCTGTCTCTCACTCCCACCCTCATAAATACATACATACCTATGTACATATATACATACTCTACATACTACCAAAAAAAATAGGTAGAGAAATGGAAAAAAGATCTTGCAGGTAGAGGTGTGTCACAAAGGACTCTCAAAACAGATACATGACGGGGCGCCTGGGTGGCTTAGTCGGTTAAGCGTCCGACTTTCGCTTAGGTCATGATCTCGCGGTTCGTGGGTTCGAGCCCCGCGTCGGGCTCTGTGCTGACTGCCAGCTCAGAGCCTGGAGCCTATTTCAGTCTGTGACTCGCTCTCTCTCTGACCCTCCCCTGTTCACGCTGTCTCTCTCTCTCTCCTAGAAATAAATAAATATTAAAAAAAAAAAAACAGATACATGACTTATCCTCATTATCTGTCTCTCTTTCCATCTCCTTTCTTTTTTACTCTCTTTTTCTCTGTAGTTCTCTGTTCTTGTCTCTCGCTGTCTCATTTCTACATCTACATCCTTCCAAAAATATATGTGGTCTACATGTTTACTTAGATAACTAGTGCAGTCATACACCTTCACTCATCTAAAATAATCCAAATTTATGTCTACTGCCCAGGTATAAATGCTAATTCCTTTTACTCTCAAAAGTGCCTTGGTTTGGATGACAAACAACATGATTGTCCCACAAATAATATTTGATTTTGTAGAAACTGAGAGAATAAAGAGACAGGCATACACTCTGGTTAACATATCTATAGCTGACCATCTCCCCGAAAAAATAAACAATTTTTTACTTTCTATTACTGGAAGAAATTTTAGACAGGAAACTGCCTTCTGTTAAGTCAGAGCAAGCAGTGTTTAGGTGTATGAAGCAGAATCAGGATTAAGGGAAGATGAAGGCCAACTTGGAAGACAGCAGCTTCCACAGATGTTCTATTCTAAAGGACTACATTCAAGTTCCCTAAATTTTCACTGTAAACTACCATCTAAATCCTTGATTACTTTAAGTAAGGCCCACCAGCCCTATTCTCTCTCTATAAATTCTACCTCTACATTTCCCATCTGCCTATGTCTATGTCCCATGTCCAGTGTCAAAGTCACCATGACCTTCTCCTCAATTTGTTCTTCCTCCTTTTATCCCTACCTCAGAGAATTGCAGATCATTGTATGAGCCAGCCACACAAGGAAAAAAGGAAAATTAACATCATCCTCAATACCCTTATTCTTTCACCTTTGTGTCTGATGAATGACTAGGGTCTGCAGTCCCGTCTCTTTCATAAATTTTCTCCACACGCAATGAAACTCGCTGTCTGAGTCTGAGGTTCTCTCAAAGCAGTTCTTGACCAGATGTGGGTGAAAGTGGTTTGTCTGGGAGATGACCCCAGAAAGAATAGTGTGAGTGTGGAGGAGGAGGACAGCAGGTCACTGTTATGGGCACCTGGAGCTGCCCTCTTAGAGGCTGCACAGGACACACTTCAGAATAGTGTCCTGGGGTGAGGGAGCTGGAGTATGGACCAACCAACTTATATCCCTCGGTGTTGAGGGCTGCTTCTGGGACATTATCTCTCTTAGCACCTTGAGACTGTATACACAAGCCAAAGATTCTGCTTCTGCCAGAGAATGCCTTTAGAAGAAGGTCACAAGAAGCCTTTGGAGTGTTTTAGAATTTATTCAATGACTTCCAAGTGGGCCAGCTATGTTGGCCTGCTGTACCCTAATGCCAGGTTCTCATAATATCTGGCCTAGATGCTGGCAAGAGGGTCCTAAATGTGTCTCCTTATTTCCCATCACACACTTCCCTTCAACCTTCACACAGCTGTTGGGTGATGATTCTGAATGTGACATGTGAGGTGTGAGCACACCCTGCTCAGCATGGAGTCCTTTAACGGCTCTCCAAGAACTCATGGAAATACTTCATCTGGTTTCTGCCCAGTTCACTGTACCTTCTGCCGCCTCTCTTTCCCAAATGATACTCTTTCATTCCTCAGTACTTCGTGTTCTCTGCCAAGAACTCTCTCATTCTTTGCTTCCCCTTTCTTGGTTCTCTCCTCCCTTGACCCCATCCTGTTGCCCACCTAATGGGTATGCTCTTATCTTCTAAACTTCAGTTTAGAAATTGCCTCTTCTATGAAGTCTTTCTCTGCCCCTTAGGTAGGCTAGTCCTGCCATGCTTTATGGTCCTCAGTATGCTCTGTGCCTAATTCTGAATGTCTCCCTCAAACTGAAGAAAGCCCCTTGAAAGTAGATACAGTGTGTCCATTACCTTGCATAGGGATTCTTAACTGTTTTCTGTGCCATGAACCCCTTTGGCAGTCGGGTGAAGCCTCTAACTCCTTCTCCAAATAATGTTTTAAATGTATAAAATAAAATGCAGAGGATTAAAAAGGAAACAAATAATATCAAAACAGAATTATTAAAGTATTTTCCAAAAAATATGATATGGGAATACCATGCCCCTTTATTAATATATTAATCAAATTGCCATTTTTTCAAGTAGTGATGAATATAAATAATCTTAATTATAATGTGATACATAAATATATCCTCAATTACTCCTACTGTGTTTTGTTACCTACATTTATAATCGAAAGAAATGATGGTAAATCTCAGGTAGAAATTAGGGAAAATAAATGTGCCATTTTTCTACTCAGTTCATGGCACCACCTATTATATACATAGACCCCTTATAGATCAATGGACTTCAGCACTAGTCCATTGAGTGCCAAGAGGCACTAGCAGAATGTACCTGGCTTACAGAAGGTGTTCTAACATATTTACTGATTGAGCTGCCTCTCTTTCTGTATGCTAAATGAAAGGGCTTCTGGCCTGGACTTCAAGTTTCTCTTCATCTAAATTTCCATGATTTGATGTTTAAGTTGCTCCCCAGATTTCACCAGCTTATGGGTACAAAGGCATTACATTATTTGTAACATCTCATTTTACTGAGTAATTCCCATGTCCCACCGCAACCCAATACATTGCAGACTCCATCTCAGGTTTTTCTCAGTCATTTCTGAGGGTCCCCAGATTTGTTTCATGTGTAACCAGAAATAATGCTAACCTCTTCTTCCTTCCTGGCCTCTCCTTGTCGATAAATGTGGCTTGAGCAGCTACTTGAGGATTTTAACTTGTGGCTTCTGCTAAAGCTGAGATTCATGCCAAAGGCAATGCTTCCCAGTGCTTCCTAACGTGCCAACCCTCAGGGTCCGTGGTGAAGTTGCTGTCTCTTTCATCCACTTTCAGACCACATTCCTTTTCATACTGGAGAAGATACACCCTCCCCAGCTTTGGCTCATGCTTTGGTATCTGACCATGAAATAAGTGTTACTTGGTGCCCTTATATTTCAGTGTCTCTAGAAACCAACTCATTCATTTCAGTGCTGTGCCAGAACCTTCCACTTGCCCCGCCAGACTCCTTCTCTCCAGCCTACCCTGCTTTGTGCTCCAAGAGGTTAGCATGCATGGACTGCAGACACTTACTCCCATGCCCTCTCTGGCTTATACTCCTTGGTCAATAGGCTATGAGAGGGCAGGAGAGGAGAGTAGGTGGAATATTTCAGCTCTTGTCTCTTTCCTTCGGTCTGTAGTTTGAACATAGTCCTCCACTAAAGCCTCTTATCAGGCAGCCCTCTCCTACCATCTCAGCAACTCTACCCAACAGCTCCTCCCCAACCTTGGCTTTTCAACCTTATAGGGGGCAACAGCCTCCACTGTCATTAGACCCAAGGAGCTTCACCATCCCTTGCTGGTCTCTTCTAAATCTTCCCATACTTCTATAAAGAGTCCCTTCCCTAAACTCTCCTCAAATATCCAATACATGTACTTAGGATGTATGTGCCCCCCTTCCTCCCCTCACCCCTACCCTAGTTACACATCTACAGCTTCCTCATAAAGCTGTGATTTCTCCCATGGCTGCAGACCTATCAGTATATCAGACACACCCAGATGTATCTGAGTCCCAGTACAGAATCACTGACACTCATCCTTGACACTCATACAGAAAGATCATTTCACTGAATACATTTGAAACCCTCCTTTTTTGTCTGCTTTGACATCTCATTTATTCAGTTATTCAAGAAACAGTCCACGTGTGTGTGTTCTTTCAGCTGCTTGAGCTCTTAATTATGAGACAAGATACAGACTATGGAATTTGGAGAAAACTAGATATTTCTGCCACTTACCAGGAGAAACATCTTGGGCTAGTTACTATCCAACCTCAGTTTCCTCAAGTGCTTGGGATGGTGGCTGCAAAAATTAAATGAGCTAAGGTGTGAAAAGGTCCAAGAGCCAAATGGCAGTTGACAGATGGAATAGGTCAGATTCCTGAGTATAGCCACTCTAAGAGATTTGTGTAAAGAAGTTATTTCGGAGTGCTCTCAGTATTAACTTCACATGTGAAGGAGTGAGGGGCAAAGGACTGAGGAGAGGGATAAGGTGCAACAAAAGCCCTAGCGAACCCCAAGGACATCTCTGAAACTGAAACTGAAACAATCCTTCTGAGTTGTACTACATTCAGTCAAAAGGACTGTCTGTTTACCACTGATGCCCAGTCATGGATGTGGGCTGCCCCCAGGAGGAGTGCTTCTCTCTGTTTGAGGGCAAAAAGACCAGAGAGGGATGCAGCTGAGAGATGCTGGCTGCCAAGTTCCAGTAAATGGAAAAATGAGTTCTTCCTCTGTCCTGGAGGGTTCCGGAGGGGAACTCTAGTCAGCACACCACATTACCCACCACACGGAATATTTGTTAGATAACTGCTGGCTGTCATAGTTGTCTCCTTTGATTTGCACATCTTAGGAAGTGTGTGAGGGCACAACAGTGTTGGGGAGGACCAATATCAACTGGGATAACCAGATAAAATGGTTCTCTGCATAGTTATTTCTCAAAATTGATTTCTAAGCCTAGAGTTAAAATCCATAAGGCCACTGAAGAGAGGTTTTCAAACCATGTTTCTTACAGTAGAGCCAAGGGGACATCATAGCTGAAAGAGTTCCAAGCTCCAGCTCTATGCTTGACTTTATTGTATGTATGATTTTCCTAAAGAAAAGAACACCCTCAGAATACACATATGTTACCTAGGATGGGAAGAAACCCCTTTTTTTCAGGTTGTGGCTACTGACAGGGATGCAAACAGGCCTGGACAACTTGGGCTGTGTGAGCAGCAGGTTCTCTGTGCCTGTTAGTTCATCAGTATACCTCAGTGCATTCAAAGTAGCAGGATGGTGGAGCTGAGGGGACCAGGCATGGCATGTGCAAGAAGATGGAATAGAATAGCTTAAAATATTAATTGCTCACAGGGTCTTCTGCCTCATGAATAATAGAATTCCCAGAGACCCAAGGCTCTCCCCAGAACCCTGCATATAAGCAACAGCCATTCTCAAAGGCTACAATATAAGACTGAGCCCTCAAGGAGTATTTCATAATTTCTAGCGTCCTGGATTCCTGTGGACAAGCCTTCCATTCATAACGGAAGCAGACCCATGGGAAACAGCACCTGCTCAGGGAAGGGAAATGCTCAAGGAAGTTTCAAGCAGAGAACACAGGTTTACAGCTGGTTTATTATATACACGTGCTCTGTTCTCTTTCCAGACAAACAGCAGGATTGTGAATGACAATTCACCTCGAGGATTTTAGAAGAAAATTATGAAAATGAAAGGTAGTTAATTCACCTAAAACCCTAAACACATTCAACATTCTAAATTCACGTTATTTTGCCTTTAGGCTTTTTGCTTTTGTTCTTCCCGATCCAGGAACTTCTTTTCTTCTATGGTCTAGCTAAAAACTCCACAACTAAATTTTTTCCAACTACCCCTACCCACATATGCCTTTCTCATCTAAAATCTTTCATTATATTTGGGTCATAGAGTGATCAGAGTCATCATTATAAACATAGCTGACATTTATTAAGTGCTAATTATGTGTCTGCACTGTGCTAAACACTTTACATGGATTATCTCATTTAATCCTCAAAACAAGTCTACGAGGGAGGTCATTTTATTAACCACATATTACACATAAGGAAGTTGAATTATAGGCCCAAGATCTTTTCCCTCTCTGTATGCACACCCTTGGTCATATGAATTGTTCCCACTACCAGAGTTAAGTGTTTTCCTTGCCGTTGGCATTTAGGCTCAGCTACATGTCTTAATTTGGCCAATGAGATGTTCACAGTCATAAGCGAGAAGAACCTTAAAATGGATTTACATAGGGAACTTTTGCTCTTATGCTTCCACCAATAACGTTAAAATATTATGCTCCAGTGAGTCTGCTCATCCCAGAGGGATAGCAAATTGCCAAAACTGCCAAAAAGTAGGCCAGCCAACTGGATCTTCAACTTGAAGCACAGCTGCTCAGCCTACATCACCTGACTCCTGTGTAATCACATGAGCAAGAATAAATGATAGCTATTTTAGGTAACTGAGTCTTGATTGGTTTGTTACTCAGTGGTACCTAACTGATACAGGTGCACCAAGAGGTTAAGTTACTGCCCAAGTTTTCACAGGTAGCAGTGGTAAGAAGATTCCAGTACAGACTGGTTTCATTTCAACTACCACATTTTTAACAACTACGGCTTCCACTACCACCACCATCATTATCATCATCATCATCCAATTACTTTTACTTAATATTTACTATGTGCCAAGTACCCTAAGAAGTACCATCCAGCTATTATCTTATTGAATGCATGAACAACCCTCTGATACCAGCACTTACCACTAATCATATTTTACGGGAGGTTCAGTGAAGTAAGAATACTTGCCCAAGATCACACAGCTAATAAAAAGCAAAGCCAACATTCATCTCAGAGTGCTCCAAGCTGCCATGCTCTATTTCAACACACTACTTACTACCGTTTGAACAAAATCACAACTATCCTTACAGAAAAGCTTTAATCATCAGTAGTAATTCCAAGAATTTTTTCTTGCCCCAAAATTTCCAAGAGGCTGCTTCAAACCCCATATGATTGCTTTTGAAAATTTTTGTCTTGCTTTTGAATACTTTTATGATTATTAAAGTTTTTAAATACCTTAAAAATCTACTTTAATATATTAAAAATGAGGAGTCTAGAGCTTATGGAAATCATTTCACTGATTCAATTATATACAGTAAACTAGTGGGATATCAAAGTCCATATTCTCAATGTTCACCTTTAGCATCCTGCTTGGGAGGGGAGGGGACAGCAGGAGTTATGTGGAGGAGAAATGAGAATTTGGTGTCTAACTTCTCCTTATATAAATATTTAACCCAAATTCCTGACTTTTAGCCTCAGTTTTACTCTCACATCTAAAAGTATCTGAAGGCAGGGCATGGGTGCTTTCTTGGGAGCAACCTGTGTAGAGATCTAGGGCTCCACATTTAAAAGATTTCCATCATTGGTTTAATGCTCTATTCTCAACGTTTTTAAATCCCTCATGATTGTTTAACAAGAAGCCCTACTCTTTCATTTTGCATTGAACAGCCCCAAAAGTATCTAGCTAATCTTGTGGATGTATCTAGTGCCTCCAATTCCTAAGCTTGGGGAGATTCTTCTATATGTAGGGAGTTGCTTCTCAGCTTTCTACTCTGTTGGCTATCACTTAGAAGAGTCCACAGGGCCAAGAATCAGAATATTAAGATGACAGTTGAAACATGGTCACAAGTCAAACAGATCCAATGGTACCTCCATGCAGATCCAGCCCCACTAACTCTGTGCTGAGAGGATAAAAGCAGAAGAATTGCTGGAGAGTCTAAGAAGCTATGAGGTTCCCTAAAGAACTTATTTCCCCTCTCTTGGACTAAACCATGCCCTTAAAGACAAGAAGGGAGTGATATGCAAAATGTCTGCAGTTGGGTTTCAGCCACTGCTACTGTGACCCTTCTTAATTTGGATACTCCATATTCCATGCTTACATCATGACTCACACAAATCTTCCTTCCCATGGAGGCATTCCAAATTCTCACCATACTTAAATCATCTTATTTATATAAGAAGTCAATCTGAATGGGGCACTTGGATGGCTCAGTCGGTTAAGCATTGGACTCTTGGTTTTGGTTCAGGTCATGATCTCACAACTCGTGGGCTCAAGCCCTGCATTGGGCTCTGTGCTGACAGTGTGAAGCCTGCTTGGGATTCTCTCTCTCTCTCAAAATAATTAAACTAAAAAAAAAAAAAAAGGCACTCTGAATGAATAACTTTGACCCTGAGGATAATACAGAATAATCGTGCAGTTATTTTAATAAAAACATCATGAATTAGCTCCTCCCTCCTCTTTCTCCATCTTTATATATAGTGGAGTTAATATAGACCATTATAATAAGTATCAGAGCAAGGTAGGAATTATAAAATATCAATCTTAATATCACAGGGGTAGGGACAAGCTAATTGTTCCCCTTGTCGCCACCTTGTTCTTACATGTGAAACATTAAGAAATGGAGAGATTAAATCAATGGAAATACATATTGGTTATGGGGGAAAAAAAAGTGATTCTTTTACCCCATGAGATAGGAAAGACTAAAACCTCTATAAAGGTGAATTAATAGGAAACTATGAATGAATCGTGTTGCCACATAGAGTCATCTGAAAAAGTTTTATTAAAAACGCCTCCAAAGTATATTACATTTTATATTATACCAGGTGGAGCTAGGATGAGGGAGGGAGTTTATAGAGGAACTGTTGAACACCATTTTATTAGAATGCTTGTTCCCTTGATTATAATAAGGAGAGAAATAGGACTTATTGGTTTGGTTATTTGAAACATGCACATGCATACTTTCTCACACAACTCTAGCTTTGAGCAGGGTGAAAGTTCCTTTTTTCAGCTGAGAGTGAGCTTAAAAATGTTTTATTACTATTAGAGGAAATCCAATTTAAGTATCCTCTTTTATGAAATGCTCCCATTGTTAAGAAGCATTCTTGGTTCCATTTGCAGCTATTATGATGGTAAATACTGATTAAACATAGGAGACTGTTCATAATACAAAGAAAGACCAACATGCAGCCTTCAAGGGATTTAAAAATCAGGTAGATAGACATTTTAGAATGTCAAGGTAATCTGTCATATATAACATGGGGAGAGGAAAAAGAAAAAAGTCATATTCTTTCATGTTTCATTCCTTAAGGGGGACATCTAAAACACATATCTATTTAACATGGCTCGGAAATTAAAGTTATGATATCAATAACATATACCTAACCACATGTTATGATGAAGAAAGATTGTATCTTGGAATACAGGAGTCTTCCTTGTGCAAATCCCATTAGGACCAATAGGGAGTTATTCATGCATCCAAATCCCTCCAGTCCTTTCCCTCTCCACCCCCAGACACAGACACCCTTGTTCTGAATGATCCGTGTATTTATCTATTTCACATAAATCAAGAATTTAATAAAAAAAATCCACCAACATGGCCATTTGAGACATGAATCATGAGTGCTGTACATATAAATCATATAAACCTTAAAAGCATTTATGATATAGCCCCTTTCATGCAAACTGCCCAAATGTTTTAGAGAACTAAATCATACAGAAAGAGGAAAATGTAGTAAATAAAATGGAAAACCAATGGTTAACCAAACTAATGAACAAAATGTCTAGATGCCTCTCATCTCTGAATGGATTCCTTAGAAATTTTAATGGGAACAGGATTTTCAAGGGACCACTGCATTTAGTAAGGCAACTGAATATGTTTATAGTCAGAGATTTCTTTGAGAAATGCTTCTGGAAAAAAAAATTAAAACTTCTAATAAGAAAAAAAAAGGACAATGGATTTAGAAGAATATATTAGAAATAAAAAAAGTCAGTGAAGAAATATTCACTTCATGTTACTGGTGTATTAAGCAGAAAACTCATTATTTACAATTCCACGAACTTCAAATCCTCCTGTTTAAAAATATGTTTTATTCTTTGTGTGATTATTTTTAATTCATTCCCTTTGCCAAGAAGGTCTACTGCACTATAAAAATCAGTTTTCAAGTACTAGCCATAAATTTCAAGCATGTCTCTTAACTTTGTAACTTTTTAAATTGCTGATGATCTGCATATATTGTTCAATTATCATGAGCAAGGCCTTTATGCCACTGGATCAGAGCAAAAGTCCTTCCCATCTTTTTCTCTTCAACAACATATGTGTATATGTTTATTTTTTGATATTTCCTTTCTATCTGATTCTCCTATTTCCTGAAGTGTTTTGCTATTTCTGAGTTGATTCTGTTTCTATGTTTGTCTATTTATTTTGTGTCTCCCACACGAGACTGAGAGCTTCCTGACCACAGGACTTCTTCTTTTATCATTATATCACTAACATCATTTCTGGCATCGTAGATGCTATAGGTGTAATAGATAAATGGATAGACAGAATAACTCTCTGAGTAGAATCAATAGTTAGGCAGCATATACAAGTGATCAAGGCCCATGTTTTTGGATATATCCAGTTTACCAAGAAGAAGATGAGGTTCTTAATGTGAACTGTGCACAGCCTTCAGCCATCAGCAGTTTTTCAGAGGTTGAGTCAGTAGCAGCTCTTCTCAGGGTAGGCATGTCCAATGACTGTCAGTGTGAAAGTACCAAGGGCTTGGCCATCATAACCCATTGATACAACTTTGGAGGGCCATTTTTGCTCTAGATCTCCCCATAAGTTTGGCAAAGCTGCTGCTGCCAGCCCTGCATCACAACTCGACTCTTCCATGTGTCCACTCCTACTCTGTAATGCTCTGTAATATATATATATATATGAAGCAGGAACTCAGGTACAAAAATGACTCCGGTTACTTCTTTTGGCCATGAAGTCAAGTCCCCTCACCTTCTGACTCTCATGACCACCAGCAAGGTACAAGACAAAGCAAACATCAGAAGGGATGAAACATAGCTAGAGATTTTAGGAAGGAGATGATAGGTCTAGATTATAAGTAGACAGGGTGTGCTATAAAGTCCATGGCTGCCAAGTCTGACATCAGAGAATGTGGCCACTGGAGTAAATTAAACAGCCTGCTTATCCTGCCTGGTTTAGAGGACTTGCTGGAAGATCTCTGCTTGAAAACAAGCACCTCCGTTTGGCCTCATCAGAGAAACAAGGGCCTCAGATGAGGGTCTTTTCAAATGCTGCACCTGCCCTAGTATGTCCTCAGGCTCTCCTTCCAGTTCCCGGGGCCTCAGTTTACCCACATGTACATATTTCCTACATTACTTCAAAGAGGTGCTTGGAGATTTAATTAATATTTGTCAAGCATGTCTTATATGAAAGGAATCATGTGCAGGAAGTTCAAAGTAGTCTTGGTCCTGCTGTTTCTTTCATGTGTGCTTAGAAGATCTTTCAGCCTTGATAAGAACGAATGAATAAAAGAAATCAAGAAAAAAAAAAGCCACTTGCTCAAGTGTTTGGATTTCAGTCCTCACATTGTGATGCTCTCAGCATTTTCTCTGGATACCACAGAAAAATGAATAAAAATCAACTAAACAACTGGTTCCATGAATCATACCACCATTCTCTAGATGGTCAAGGCTTGAAAGCATAAGAGCCATTCCAGTGTCCCCCTACTTGGTCACCGCTACCCATGACACATACAAACATATCCATGTATCACCAAGGTTTAGTGATTATTTCGACCACATCATTTCTTCCCTCTGTCCCCTCTCTTTAGATTTCATGAGGGTGACTTCTTCAGGTCCCTATCACTTCCTTGACAGTCCTGAAGCTTCCAGTCTGACAAAGTTCAGTTCAGGCAAACCTCTCACAATGAGAGAACATTTCTTCAAACATCAAACTCAAGCAGAGTCTTGAGTCCCTTATGAGATTCCCACTACTTCAGTCGACAATCCAAAATTTTAGGTAGACATTTGAGATGCATCATAAAATGGTCTCTATCTACATCTCCAATGTCATCCTCACCACCATCTCCACCATACACACAGCCCTGCTTTTAGTTCTCCAAGAGTTTAAGAGCATCATCTCTATAACTGTGGACACAATACTTTAGTCCCTCTTCATCATCTAAATCTTGGTTTTTGTTTAGTTCATCAATGCTTATCACCCTCCTGACCCAACATATATTCCTACTTTCCTAATCTATGCATACTTTCATCACATCTGGATTGTAGTATAATCATTTTCTTATGCAATTTACCCACTAGTCTATAAATTCCTTAAGGAAAGGGACAGTATCTGTCATCGCTGTATCTTCAGTATTCTTAACAAACCAGAGATGTTTAATACATATTTATTGAATAAATACAAATGATTAATCAGAGAGAGAGAGGTGAGTTCAGACATTTCTAAAACCCAGGGATCTTAGAAGCATTCTCATTTTTAACCAGAAATGAGCAGCTAAGCAATAGGGTTCTTGGCTTGTTTGTGAAAGGACAATTCCAAAAAATAGAGCTAGAACAGGATAAAGAATCTTATAATTATTTTAATTCAAAGGCTTCTAAGATGATGGTTACCAGAAGGGAGGTAGATGGGAGGATGGGTGAAACAGACAATGGGGATTAAAAAGTACACTTATCATGGGGCGCCCGGGTGGCTTAGTTGGTTAAGCGTCCGACTTTCGCTCGGGTCATGATCTCGCGGTTCGTGGGTTCGAGCCCCGCGTCGGGCTCTGTGCTGACTGCCGGCTCAGAGCCTGGAGCCTGTTTCAGTCTGTGACTCCCTCTCTCTCTGACCCTCCCCTACTCACGCTGTCTCTCTCTCTCCTAGAAATAAATAAAATAAAATAAAATAAAAAAAAGTACACTTATCATGATGAACACTGAGTCATGTACAGAAATGTTGAATCACTATATCATACACCTTAAACTAATAGAACATTGTATGTTAATTAGCGGAATTAAAATGAAAAATTTGGGGCACTGGGTGGCTCAGTAACTTAACCATCCAACTTTGGCTCAGGTCATGATCTCATAGTTCGTGGGTTCGAGCCCTGCATCGGGCTCTGTGCTGACAGCTAGCTCAGAGCCTGGAGCCTGCTTCAGATTCTGTGTCTCCCTCTCTCTCTGACCCTCCCCTGCTCATGTTGTCTCTCTCTCTCTCAGAAATAAATAAAACATTAAAAACTGAAAAAAAATTTAAAAAGCTTCTAACACAAATTCTTGCAAATTATCACTAAGTTTCATTGGCAATATATAAGCATGGCAAGCAGGGGAATTGGCTGCTTTCATCAAAAAGAGAGTAACAATTGATTAATTAATCTTCAACTAAGTTCACTATGGGGACAATCAGTGTGGTGTCCTCATTCAGAGTGGGAATTAATAAAAATAGAATCTAGATTATAGCTGGGTTCTATGCCTTGGGTTCCCAAATGTGGCTGACCATTGGAATCACTTGGGAAGTTGCTGAAAAATACAAATTTTGGGGCTCCATTTGTGACTTAATGAATCAGAATTTCAGGCGGATATCCCAGGGATTTGTATTATAAAAAATGGCTTCCAGGTGATTCTAAGGATAAGCCAAGTTTAGAAAACAGGCATATGATTGATTCATTTGTTCATACAAATATTTACTCATTCACTGGGTCTTTATCCACATAGTCATTTATTCAATAAAGACTGATAATAAAGAGAAGAGAAAGGAGGGCAGAAAGAAGAGTCCCCTCATCCTCCTTCTTGATGTACTCTTTCGTCTAGGTCTGTTCTTCAAGCTGCTCCTGGTTTTCACTAGTTTTGTTTTCTGGGTTTTCCTTTTTAATGTTTACTCTATTTCTTAAGGTAGAGATGCTTCAAAACTACAACCCCCCTTTCTTTTTCCAGGATTACCTTCCCTAAAGAGTGACCTGAAGATCAGTGCACCTTTTCCAAGCATCAGAATCCTCCATAGAAAAAATATTAACAAGCTTATGAAAAATTATATCGCCCCAATTCTTTCCTCTCCTTCCTTCCCTTGCCCCAAGCTGGCATCAAGGTTCTACAGCCACAGAGATCTGAAGAATGAGAAGGGTTATTACTCCTGGCTAATGAAACCTTAAATTCCAGCAAACAAATGAACATCAGCAGGTTAGTCCTGAGAGGTTGCCAACCCTTGCTTCAATCTTTTAGATAGATGGAGAACTGGATGAGTCACAAAATTCAGGGGAGGTTCAATCTAAAGGGAGGGAAGCTAGAGCAAAGAGAAAAAGAACTTTTCAAATAATTAAGGGAAACTACTGGAGGAGAAAAAGGTTCTATAAGATTTTCTAGGTATGGTGGGCTCAGGATTTCTTTAAGTCTTAGATATTTGTGAAGACAAGTCAGGAATATGAGATAGTATCAAAACATGTCCAAGATGAATTTGCTTTAGACAAAAGCACACATTTTAAAATTCAGCCACATGATTCCCAAAAGTATCTCTTCATGATCACTAACCCCAGTTGACTAACCCTAATGAAGTTAGCAACCAAATGATGAATTTACACTGATATCTTCAGCACCTAGTTTTTCAATCTCTAGCTTTGTAATTTAACAAATGTACATGTGACTTTCAGAAATAAATGAATCTGAGAAAGAACTAGATCTATTTAGTTGATGTATCAGTTCTTCAAGAAGGGTCTTCCCAAGAAACAGGATTCGGTTTTGTAACCATTCTTCCTTGAAGTAGTGTGGCTCAGTAGTTGACACTGGGATTTGGAATTTTTCTGTCCTGATTTGCTAAGAAATCTTCCACTCTCAGCTGGGTGACTGAAGCTCAGAATTGTTAACTTATTCAAAGCTTTAATAAGTAGCAAATCTCTTTTTAGGGCTGGTGAATTTTGGTGTGTGTGGGGTATCTCTTTTTCACTTTACAGATTCACATATTTAGATATGTAAAAAATGATATAGCTTACCATATTATAGGAATATGAGGAGCACTTGTGTGGCTCAGTCTGTTCAGCTAGATGCTCCTGATTTTGGCACAGGTCACAACCCCAAGGTTGTGGGACTGAGCCCTGTATTAGGCTCTGTGCTGAGCATGGAGCCTGTTTAAGATTCTCTCTCTCCTATTGTCCCTCTTCCCTGCTCTCCCAGGAAGGAAGGAAGGAAGGAAGGAAGGAAGGAAGGAAGCAAGGAAGCAAGGAAGCAAGGAAGCAAGGAAGCAAGGAAGGAAGGGAGAAAAATTTTTTAATAATAAATAAATAAATAAAATATTAAAATACCTGAATAATTACCCTACTGTAACTTTAGCTAAAATTTACATTGTTTCCTTTTCCCTTTCTCCACATACCTTGTTTTTGCAAAACTGTAGTAAGCTCAATATACAATCTTGTGTTTGACATTTTATTTAGCATTATATCATTATCATTTTTGCATTATAACCATAATCATCATTTTTTAAGACTGCAAATTTTTCTTTCTGGTAACTAGAACATAACGGGCATAATTATTTTGGGGCTTCATATACTGTTACCCTCATCCCTACCTTAGCACTCCCAATTTAAACACAAGTCTCATGGAAAATGAGACTTGCCTTGAATGACACCAAAACTATTATCAGATGCAGAACTGAAACTTTGATTCCTGACTTTTATTTGTTTTAGTCAAAGTATAATTAACAACAGTACTATATTAGTTTCAGGTGTACATGTAGTAATTCAACAATTCTATACATTACTCAGTGCTAATCAAGATAAGTGTACTGTTAACCCCCTCACCTGTTTCACCTGTCCCCCACCCCATCTCCCCTCTGGCAACTACCAATCTGTTCTCTGTATGTGAGAGTCAGGTTTTTTTATTCTTTTTTCCTTTGTTTCCTTATGATTTGTTTCTTAAATTCCACATGTAAGTGAAATCATATGGCATTTGTCTTTCTCTGACTTATTTCACTTAGCATCACACCTTCTAAATTCATTCATGATATGTCAAACAGCAAGATTTCATTATTTTTTTTATGGCTTAGTAATATTCCATTATACTTATATTCCACATCTTCTTTATCCATTCAACTATGGATGAACACTTGGGTTTCTTGCATATCTTGACTATGGTAAATAATGCTGCAATAAACAAAGGGGTGTATTTATCTTTTCAAATTAGTGTTTTTGTTTTCCAAAGTAAATAAAAATCTCAACACCCAAAATACAAATAATCCAATTTAAAAAAGGGCAGAGAATCTGAATATAAGCATTGTTTCAAAGAAGACATACAAATGGCCAAGAGACACATGAAAAGATTTTCAACGTCACTCATGATCAGGGAATTGCAAATCAATATCACAATGGCATATCACCTCACACTTGTCAGGCTAGAAACATAAAGACAAGAAATAACAAGTGTTGAAGAGGATGTGCAGAAAAAGGAATACTCACACTGTCAGTGAGAATGTGAATTAGGACAGTCACTGTGGAAAACAGTATGGAGTTTCTCTTAAAAATTAAAAGTAGAATTACCACATGATCCAGTAATTCCACTACAGGATATTTATCCAAAGAAAATGAAAACATGGAGTCCTGAATCCTTTTCTAGTTTTCTTAGCTCCACACTTAAAATATTCAGATGGATACCCTCTGCCCACCTTTCAGGTCAATGTAAACGTCACATGAGATAATGTACGTGCTAAATCTTAGAAAGTGTCATTGGTATTCTTTTTTGGGGGGGATAGGGAGGCAGCTAGGGGGGATTCTATGATGGTGTTCCCAAAAGATAAATAAGGATTTAAACACTGTGCTGGCATGCTATGGAAAAGAAAATGTGAAAACTGTCACATAATTGTCCATGTCTTAGAACAGTAACTGAAGCTCTGAAAAACCATATGGACCATCAGAAAGAAAAAAAGTCTCCAGTAATTGTTCTTCTTGGTTAATGTCAATTCAAGTCTCTGGGCCTGCAAGTGAACTTCTTAGGAGAGTTTCAAAGCAATCTTCCAAAGCTATCAGACAGGGAGAAGGAGAAGCAGGACTCAATGCAGTTGGATTTTATTAACAAACAGTTCTGCATTTCCATCAACCACTTAGCTCTATGCTTACAACATGTCCCTCATTTCCTACAAAACTACTCTTCTGATTGGAGCTACAGCCATGTTGGGACTCACTGGAGTGACCCTGGCTATGATCTTCCCTGTGGGAATCAAGGTGAGCTTTTATACCTCCTCTGCCCAGTCGTGAAACAGCACCCCGACTACACACTCAGCCTGATCTGGCACGAGCACCCACTTCCAGTCTAGACGGCAGCCTAAGAGAGGGGCTAATGTTAGGTTTCACCAGACTGAGCTTCGCATTTGTCATGGCTCTGCCCACGGTGATTCCTTTGATCTTGATCCTAGCAAACCACAGTCATCGACAAAGGTAAAATGGATTCCTGCTTCTGAAAAGCTTTGACGGAAATTCCCATGATTCCCAATTCCCTCCCTAGCCTCTTTCTGCTCAGTTAGATTTACCTTCAACATTTAGGCCTAAATCCAGCTGTAAATCTAGCATTAGAGAGGCTATCAAGCCAGCATGAATCGTTTGCCACTCCACTGTGGATATCCGGGGCCACAGCTGACCCATTTGGGAAAGTACATGATCATCTTTACTTAGCCAGGCACCCTAATCATAGATTTTTAGGCTCAGCATTCCTCATTTAATTTTCTCTGAGAACTGCCTAGGCTGTGATCTGATCCTCAGAGAGGGGCAATCATTTCTAAAGGGCAGATTGTTAGAAGAGTTTGCAATTAAAAACAACAACAAATATATGCAGGCTCTTTGTGGTTATAGTGAAGGAATGTTCCAGGCATGCATGCATGCTGCTGTCATCTCTAGGCTCTCTTCTAAAAACAAGACCTATTCCCTGGGCTCTCTGCAACACTGTGTTCTGTTTGTTTCCTGTGTGAAAAAAGAAACTAAGTTGAAGTAGGTTTACTTGGTTCATAGGTTTCAGGTAAGGGCCACAGGCTCCACAAATAAAGTATAGCCAAATTCATGAAAATCATTTTGGAGGCGATGTCTAACCCTCTCAGTTTACAGATGAGGGCGCTGAAATCCAGCAAAGGAAAAAAGCTTGCTGGAGGCCCAAATGAGTTAGCAAAAGAGCTGGTCTTGAACTTAGTTCTTTTGATGCCCAAGCCAGTGCCTGTGTCCTAAGCCAAAGGGTCGGGCCAGTGGGCAGCATTTCCTGAGGAAGGAGAGAAAACCATCCTTTTCATCCTGAACCTGTGAAGTGCTCATTTCAATTTATGCCCAGAATCCTGGGGGTCATTTTCAATGTCTTCTTACTGAGGTCAGCCCTGTAACCAGCACACCCAGAAGTGAAAAAATCCAGAGTATTTATTAACATTTTAACTCAGGACTGAGGAAAAGAGGAGAGTTAGTCCTTCTAGATACAGATTTCAAGTTTCTCACCACCCAGATAACAGATAAATATGCACATGCAAATCCCCTCCCTCACTATACCTCACACATACAGTTGATGCCAAGTACCTCCCTTCCTTCCCAAAGTAAAAGAACGGACATTTTGTGTTTAGTAATCTCATTTAAGAAGAAAAGACATCATCATTTTCCTTTTTGGGCATTTTTCTTCCTGCCAAATGGTAGAGGAAGAGGGGAAAGAAATAAATTTACTTACGGATCAAAATATCTGCTGGAGAAAGAATTTAAGGGGATGCTGGCAATTGGCTCTCTGTGGAGGGAGATGGTGCTGGTGTGAGGTGTCATTCTCATGGCAGGCACGCTGGGGAACAGGGCACAGGAAAGTGGGCAATGCAGCATTTGACAGGTGCCTGGCTCTTCTTTCCACTGGCCAGGACAATCATCAGCTCTGCTCTGTTTGGCTCCCTTGAACAAAAAGTTAGGAGCCAGCTGCATTTTGCACTTAACTCTTAAGTCTGCAAGTCTCTCTGCTCCATTCAGCTGAGGCACCCCTAGCGGAAGCAAAATGAGGTACTGGCTAAAGCCTTCACCCCTCAAGAGTAAAAGTGTACTGAGGAAGCAATTTTGAAGCTGCAACTGGGAAGGCCCTGTGTGCAGACAAGAAAGAAAAGAAGATGACTTTGTTTCATTTAATGCTTAAAACAAAATGACCTCCATACCTGGGAGAAGCATCCTAACATTAGTGGTGCCACACACAGGGATCCTTTCTCATCTGCTTCCAGCATACAGTTACCAAATCAACACAAGAAGGTTTGTTGATCAGAATCCAGCGTCAGCATTGCTCCCTACCAGACCAATTTTGCACTGATGAGGATCCATGATTCTCTATTATATCATTTGCATTTGTTAGTTGTTGCTGTTTTCCTGGATGTTCTTCCTTCTCCATGTTTATACTCTTGAGTTACTGATTATAGTTGCCTTTCCCTAACTACTCTACTATAATCAGATTCCTCTGGAGGTCAGTCTCACTGCAGGACAGACATATGGGAGAGATGTGGATCCTGGTTCTTGACTTCCCCTTCACACACTGAGCACCTTTGGTCAAGAGACCATGACCAAACCTGAGTGTCAGTCCTGTAAGATGGCCAGTCCTTCTCCTTTGGAGAGCCCAGCTAAGAGATTTCTAGTTCCAAAGTTACCTCCCAATGAGAATGGCAACGTTGCAAATTTCATTAGTATTTTATACAGGACAGCCACTTCAGAACTTTACCCATTCAAGACCGTGGAATTTTATCTTTTAAAAGAGTCACAGTAAATGAACTCATAAACATACCACTAGTTTTCTTGACTAATTGAAGCTCAGCAATTAGTAAAGCTTTTTTTTTTAGCCTTAGAACACTTTCTTTAAACAAAACCTTACTCTCAACAGATAAGCTGGAGTTCACTCTGGTTGGAGAAAGTTAGGGTACCCCTTGCTTTTTGCCTTATGTTCCACAAATCATGGTTTAGGAAACTAATTTGTCCTAGTGCTGTCCTCTTTAGGGAACATGTTCCTTTCATGCCTCTCTTCAAATTGTTCTGTTTATTATACAAAACTAATTAGATTGTTAGGACTTCTTTAAAATCTGTATCAAACAACTTTATTTCTTCTTTAGGTTTTTTGGGGGGGGTTTTGTCTTGTTTTTTTTTTTTTTTAAGTAATTATATGCCTATTACCCAATGCAACACTCCTCATCAGGTTCTTCTATGGGTTCATTCAAAGCCTTCTCCTTATTCACCATCCTTCCGTGGATGTCATTTTTTCTCTTCTCTACTTGACATGTTCTTATTTAGCTGGGTCTTGCTTCTAAATCACTTCTTTTCAGCACTAGCATCCCACAGAAATGTTTAACTTAGTATTTTGTGTTTGAATGTTGCAGAGGGTCAGAGAAGTGAAATGACTTGCTCAAGATCATACCACTAGTGGCATCATAAAGACAGAACTCAAGCCTTTGGAAATCTGTTCAGCTTACTCCTTTCTTCTTACTCCTCCACTGGCTCTTTAACTTCACTGTAGTCTGCATCTGTGTAGCTTCAGTCACATGACCCCTCTCGATATCCTGACTCCCTCCAGAAAATAAGCAGATCACTCTAGTAATTTCTAATATTGCCTTCTAAGCTCCATCTTTCTTTTTTTTTTTTTTTAATATTTTTATTTATTTCTAGAGAGAGAGAGAGAGAGACAGCGTGAGCAGGGGAGGATCAGAGAGAGAGGGAGTCACAGACCGAAACAGGCTCCAGGCTCCAAGCTGGCAGTCAGCACAGAGCCCGACGCGGGGCTCGAACCCACGAACCGCGAGATCATAACCCAAGCGAAAATCGGACGCTTAACCGACTAAGCCACCCAGGTGCCCCTAAGCTCCATCTTTCTATAAGAAATGGGAATGGTTAAGATCATTGACCCTGGTCGAACCACTCAGGTTTTATTCCATTAGAGGTAAACGTCTTTTGACAACTCTCAAGTATTCAGGTAACTTTCTATTAAACTGTTTCCCTTTGCACATACTTCTGTCTCCAGCCCTGGCCCAAACCCAGGCATGCATAAGTGGCAAACTGCTTGGAGGAAGGCTTTCCAAAGATCTTGGAAGTTTCAAGAAAGACTTTTGTGGTATTTCTGGCCCAGCCAGAATCAGGAAGTACCAGATCACTCACAAGGAAACTCATTCTTGCACAATTTCCAACAACAACCCCCCTCCATTCTACCCTCAAGCCTTCCTCGCACCACACATTCCCTGCCCTTCCTCAAACATGGGTTTTTGCAGAGTCAAAAATTTTTGATAGTTCAGATAAGGTTCAAGTGAGTTGTTCAGCTCTTAAGGGCTGGAAGTGAACCTAGCATTTTGTTCTTTGCTCATCCCCAGTAATGAGTATATCAGGCTGTCGCTGTCAAGGTGGTTTGGGTCACATAGTGAAAATCGACATAATTGAAAGCATTAATCAACAAACAATTACATATAATGGTACAGAATGACTACTTATGAGACCTTACATGATTCTGACCAAGTCTGTCTGTGGTAATAACAGGAGACATACAATTGTATCACAGTTTTTTGAGAAATAAATGGGGTCTTGTTTGTTAAAAAAAAAAAAAAAAAAGATACTTCCAAAGGTAGGGATGAGGAGAACAAAATTAATGCTTAGGATGCCAATGGACTTCAAATTATCCCCCAAATGAAAAGGTCATTCTAGTCATTTTTGTAGATGTGGGGGTAGGGGATAACAGCTTTAATACATTTCAACTGGATGATGCTTCTTAGGTTAGTCTTTAAAATATTTCCTTTAGAAGGCAAACTTCATTATCCTTTAGTTGCTTCCAATCATCAGAACTTTAGGGCTGATTTTGAAATACTTATTTTTCTCATGAACTTGGGGAAACAGGGGAAGCAATTAGATCTTGTGATTTTTAAGGCTGCATTGAGGATAAAGTAAGAAAATATCATAAATTTTATTTCATGCTTTCTTGCCAACTGACAGAAATGTGCAGTCCATATGAATTCATATAACGAGGGTGGAATGTTGGAAAAACCAATAAAGATTTTGTGGTCTGACCTATAATAAATGTAGTTTGATTTAGAGTCTGTTTTTCACAACATGGCAAAATGAATCATAAAATAATGGGCCCTGAAACTCCTGCATTTTTTAACAATAGCCTGGGGACAGTTTACAGTGTAATGAATTGTAATTAACCCACCTTCAAAATCTTTTATGAGTATTTTGCCAATTAGCTCCGCATGCTTGCTAATGACTCATGGCTAGTGCATGTCTTTACAGAACCGGATTTTACAACACGCATCGTCCTGTTAACTCAGCACAAGTGTGCAGCATGGTAAGGATGACACAGGTAGATTGAAATACCCTCAAGAGCATCCTCACTTTGCCAACCCAATGGACCCAGCCATCATTCCTCCAAGCCCAAGACAACCATAATGGTTTGTGATGTCAGAGGACTTTGGTTTCTGATGGATTGCAAGGAATGCTTCACTCCCTGTAGACACATCTGTTGTTACTTAACACTAACATATATAAGGCTACTAATTGTGGAGCCATCTTTGTTTTCTTTACTTAGCACTCTGGTTAGCATTATTTTATCTTCGTGGTTCATGGCTTTCTGCCACTGACAACATAAGTCCACTCAAGAGAAAATAAAACAACTACTAAGCTGTCTCCTTACATTGCTTTGCTTTGAAATTACAGGGACCATGTGCAGTCAAACTTGCTTCCTGCGATCCTAGTTCTGACCTTGCTATGTCAAAAGTTGTCTTTTCCTTGCAAGAACTGGTGCTTCTGCTGGTCCAAGAGCAGGCTTAGGGGCTGCAGTGAAAAATGGAGGTCTGGGTTTAAACTCCATGCACTGAAAAAGTTAATTTTATGTAAGGTCAAAATTCCCAGTTCTTCAGAGGCCAAGCCAACAAATCCTAAAGCCAATGTAAGAAAGCTAACCAAAGGTGACAAAGAAGTTACTCCATAATTTCCTCAACTACGTATAAAGAATGTTAAAGACCTATAATGTTACTAGTATTTTTCTGCCACCAAAGCCATATACCAGAATGAAGATGCTAATTCTTAGAATCATAATATGATAATATTTTACTTTGGGGAATCTAAAACTACACAGGAATGATTTTACTATGTCACCAACAAAAGTAAAAAAAAATTTTAATTCTGAGAGAGACAGCATGAGCAGGGGAGGGTTAGAGAGAGGGGGAGACACAGAATCTGAAGCAGGCTCCAGGCTCTGAGCTGTTAGCACAGAGCATGAATGGGGGCTCGAACCCACGAAGCGTGAGATCATGACCTGAGCCAAAACTGAACACTTAACCGAGCCACCCAGGTGCCCCCAAAAGTAACATTTTTAAGCTCACACCTCTGAGGTAATGGTGGTTCTAGAAGAGCAGAGAACTCTTGGTAACTGGAAAAGGCTTCCATGATGAAGGACAAAGACAAAGAAGTATGAGCTGCCCTGGGGGAATCTCCCTGAGGGGATACTGTATTAGCATGAAGGTGAGTAAAGGTGCTCCATAAAGGGGCAGTGGATAGAGTAAGAGAAAGAGACCTCACTGCAATTACCTGGATCCTTTGAAATCTCCAGGTATGAACCCAGCAAAAAATTTCTTCTTTCACTGAGAGGTTAAAGAGGTATTCTTTCCACCACTTCCCACTCACCTCCTAGGCCCAGTTCCTTCACCCAAATATAAAGAACCAAATAATGGGAATATGACTTCTTTCCTGTGTTAAGACTAACTAAAAGTTCCAGGCAGCATAACATTTAATGATCCCTCATCTTACATACAGAAGTGAACTGGGGACTTAGGTAGCTCCTTCCTTGGCTCTGGTCCTTATACAGTTGATGACAGCAACCCCAAAACTGCAGAGAACCAAGGCATTGGTAGTTGACTACAGGTCAATGCCAATGGCCTGCAATGTCTCTATCCTTCACCTGGTCTATGGCTGTTCTAGTCTAAGCCATATGTCTCTTGCCATCTCTCTTTTATGGATTGACATTGGACATCTTAACAAGACAAGTCATTGTCTATCCAGAAACTTATAAGAGATGAGCTGAATGAACTAGAGTATGACTCTTGAGAATTTTAATTAAGAAACACATAAAATGTTGTTAGCTAATGCTGGGCCATGTGAAGACTGAAAAGCAGAGAAAACCTATTGAGCAAAGTCAGAAAGAAGAAAGAGCTGGAGAGAGATAACTAATATTAGTTCTGTAGATTTGAATAATCTATGACCCTCTTCCTCCACAAAATGGGGCATCTACTGCTCCCCAGCCACAGAGCTATGAGGACTAATCCATGTAAAACACAGTGTTTAGAGCAAGTAAATGTTAAGTAAATGTTGTTCATTGTTAATACTCTATTAATAGACTTCCTTCTCTCCCTTAAAACTGTGGTTGTTTTTTCCCACTACAACTCATTAAATTGAGAAAGCAATTTCCCCAATCAATAAAGGGCATTCTTTAGACAACAATGCATATTCCACATACAAAGCCTCACTACCACCCCATGAAATCAGCTGACTGATAGATGATCACAAAAGATATAACTTAACTGTTAAATCTATATGAACTCTATGAGTTCATATGATAAACTCTAAGTTTAAAAAAAACAATAGAGGTAGATTTATACAGTTCTTTGTTTTAAATTAACATTTGCAAAGACCAAGTTTGGAAATTCATTTTATGGCTTGAGAATAAAGTGAAATTAACTGCAACACTGTACATTGAGTATGCCATGGACTTTGTCTAACTAATATCATTTTAGAGGGTAGAAGGAATTATGTTGGACTCAATATTTTTTTAGTTTAGTCACAGAATAGCACATCTGCAATTAATAGCATTTTCATAATCACTTACTTCATTCCTTGAGGCTAAGCATCAACTTTCCATGTTCAGTGTGTTAAAATTATCCTTGCAATGGGATACCTTCACCTGAATGTGAGCTATTTGTTCTACCAAGTAATCAATCCAGGTTAGCTTTCAATGTAGCTTTTATAGAGATTAGTTGATTAAAAAAAAAAAAAAAACCCAAATCCAAAGAACCTAAAATAAAAAATACAGCATCAACTAATTTCCATGCAACATTTAGAGATAGTGCCAAAGTTGAGGATTATTCAGTTTCTATTTAAATAGTCTCCTCTGGTTTGAGTTAACATTTAATTGTTAGCACTTCAAAATTTAAGAGAATTCAAAGCTCTTAAATTTAGAATACTAATATCTCCTTTGGACTACTTAAACCACTGGAGTTTCTCATTCATCTAAATATTGTGACAAATATAAGAAGTTTTTACTTATTTTTAATTTATATCCTTTCCATAATTTAATTTTATTTTGACTCACTGCATTTTTCCCTTAATGGAAATGGAAGAGGAGACAGCACAATTCATACTATAACCCACCTTTCTAAGATACACCAGAAAAATTCACAGGTTTGTTGGGCAAGGAGAGAAAAGTGATAACTATTGCAAATCAACAGTCTTGTTGCTATGAGAGTAAAAGTAAAAGATAAATCAATCACAGAAAATGCTATTTATTATTCTGAACATATTTCAAAACTTTAATAAAATCACATAGATCTTTCTGATTTGAAATGGAAGATTAGTGGGACGCCTGGGTGGCTCAGCTGGTTAAGCAACCAACTTCAGCTCAGGTCATGATCTCAGTTTCATGAATTTGAGCTCTGCATCAGGCTCTCTGCTTTCCACATAGAGCTCACTTCAGATTCTCTGCCCTCCTCTTTCCCTTCCCATCCCCACTCTTGAGTCCTCTCTCTCTTAAAAATAAACAAACATTTTTTAAAAAATGAAATGGAAGATTAGCTTCAGGAATGAGATTTAAGAGTCAGCTTACTTCTTATAGTCATGCAAAAATATTCATACCTGAATATAATTTTTGTTCTTCACTCAATAATGGTATAGCTATGTACATATACAACATATAAAAAGAGGAAGAATTGTTTTTCCTTTCAAAATATTAAAGTGCATTTAATTTCCCATTTTAGTACCCTCTCTATTTCTGTTCTTTTACATAAGGTTCAAATTAATGCAGAGTGTTTTTAAGGTGCATTCCTTGATATTATGTACTTCCATTTTATATGACTTTGTTCAGAGGAACACAATATAATCACACCATATAAATAATAAATAACCATATAATCATAAACCAATTTTTATGAACCAAATTGGGCTTAATATCAGGCTTGGTGTATTATAACTCAAAAAATATAGACTTTGACACAGCCTTTCAAGAACTTACGGAGTAAAAAAAATTCAATGCATTACATTTGCAAACAGGAGAGAAACTTAAAACCAGTTCAGCAAAGGTCAGTGAGGTATTCCCATCATTTACAGGTCAAGAGGGGTGTAATTAGAGGGAAGAGATAAGATTGAGTATATAATTTGGATGGAGACGAAAAAGCAGATAGGAGCCTCTTATGTAGGTAGTGATTGTGTTGGAGCAAATTTTTCCAATCCGGTGGAATATTTTTATTTATTTAATGAGTTTTTTATTTAGTGTATGATGTGTGCATAAAGCAAAAGGTGTGAGGGCAAGACCCCATCAGACCCATTTCTTATGTACTTTTAATTTAATAGGAAAGGTAAGAATAACAAACCATATAGTCATGCAAAGTTTTAGTGGTGAAAACATTGTGAGAAATCATGTCTTGTTCATCTAATAACAGTACGAAGAGATAATAAAGTAAACATCCTAAATGTAAAAGTAAGAAATAGAGAAAGTAAGAGGAATATGATTTATTTCATTACATGAGTTGGTAAGACAAAGAAGGACCTTTGAAGAAATAAGGTAGAGCTGAATACTCAAAGTCAAAGGAGGAAGAGTTTTCCAAATCAAAGAACAATATATTCTCACCCCAGCAATATTTTAGTCCAAGTTTTCAAAAGTGCAAATCTACCTAGTGGATATTTGTTTCAGAAAGAGGAGGGATGGCTTTGGCCATTATAGAGTATTCTCTACTTCTGAAAAAAATACAGATGAATATGTAACCATGAACTTGTCTTCCTGGGGCCAGTCCCCTCCCCCTATCTTGTGTGGGTAGCTACCAAGGGGTTTGGGAATGACTGACTGCAGTTATAGTTCCAGGGTAAACCTGGGTGATCCATCCCAGAAACAAAGAGTAATTCAGGAGTTGTAGAAGTAGAACACAGCTTAGGACATTTTTTCAAGGATTTGACAGAACAACCTTTTCTTTCTGCATGACTTAATGCTCAGAATTTAATACATAAATTTGCCAATATTAGTGAAGCAAGTCTGAGAACAAGGAATAAACATAGGTGAGGGAAAAGACAAAAAAACTTACTAAAAAACAGAACCATAGTTAAACTGCACCTGACATCCATCCTAATTTTGACCTTTAAAATAACATGATCCAGTAAACTCCTTTTATTATTTATAAGTTATATGTTGTACTACTTGTAATAAAAAATCATAGTATTTCTCTGTTAAAGACTCCTAGGATTCCAATTTATAAACAAAACAAAATTATAAAGTTGCAAGCATTAAAGAATAATTTTTAAATTTCTCATCAAAATATTTGAAAAGACAGTTGAAAATATTACAACCTTCAAAATCCTTGATAATAAAAATTGATAAGCAAGCTGGTAGAAGAAACCATCACTAACTAGAATGTTAATGAAGTTGGTTAAATGAAAAGAATAAGTTATCTGCTTACCTAGGGAAAAAAAAAAGTGGGAATAAATTTTAACCTGCTTTACTATCTGTCCATAGGTTAGAGATACATGGGCTTTCCTTAACAAGAAAAGTGGGCTACTCCATGGTTAAAGTGACACACTAAGGCATTTACCACAATGTCTAACACATAGTAAGTGCTCATGAATGTTGCTGTTATTATTATTGGTGTTGTTACATTGTTGCTTGTAGTTAAGGAGGCTAGACTAAGTTTAGTACAACCCTTATTTATAGTTCTGCATATATTTCTGGTCCTCTGGAAAACAGAAGTTGCTATAAAAGAAAATTTGGTATAGAAGGAGAAGACAAAAAAGGAAGGCAAAAAGATAATTCACAAAAGTAAGTTATGAGAGGCACTGGAAGAACTATATACGGGCATTACAATTCCCGTTGTAGTCATGGAAGAGACAAGAGAGTACAACAGAGTCTACACCTTAAGAAGAGGAAGCAGAATAGCTGGTACCATGTGCATAGGTAGAAGTCCACCTCTACCTTTGGATCTCAAAATGGATAGTACCCGAATTGTCAAGGTTAAATTCACATTCCTTATCTTTGGTGAAACACGAATGAACTGCACTTATCAAGGATGAATAAGCGGAATAAACACGGTATAAGAAAATGGCTGCATGATAATATTTGTGTTGAATCTTACGGAAATTTGGATGTTTGACTATTTTTGGTCTTAAAAATCATGCTTGCATGTTCATACTAATAGAAAAGGAACATCAGGCTACAATTTCAAGATACCATCCCTAAGAATTACTTACTATAGAAACAAAAATAACACTTAAAAAAAATGGTGGCATCTCTACTAGATGGAACAAAAAAATGTTAAAAAAAGAAAAAAAGAGAGAGAGAGAAGTCAAAAGAATTTGACAGACCAAAGTCAAAGAATATAGAGTATGATGGAAGGAGAGAGCACTGAGGTAAGGAGCCATGAGAGGAATCAATTTTTTAAATAAGATAATTAATAAAAAATGAAAGAAGGCATGAAGAGACATTTCTCCAAGGAAGACATACAGATGGCCAACAGACACATGAAAAGATGCTCAACATCACTCATCATCAGGAAAATGCAAATCAAAACCATAATGATATCATCTCACACTTGTCAGAATGGCTGAAATCAGAAACACAAAAAACAAGCATTGGCAAGGATGTATCTGGCTGCTGGGAATGCAAACCAGTGCAGCCACTGTGGACAACAGTATGGAGGTTCTTCAAACAATTAAAAATAGAACTACCTTATGATCCAGTAATTCCACTTCTGGGTATTTACTCAAATAATAGAAAAACAGTAATTCTTAAAGATTGATGTGCCCCTATGTTTATCGCAGCATCATTTACAATAACCAAATCATGGAAGCAGCCCAAGTGTGTTGATGGAGGAATGGATAAAGAAGATGAAATGTGTGTGTATATATGTTATGTGTGTACATATTTATGTATGTATACGTATGTCTGTGGGTGCCAGCCATAAAAAATTTGCCAGTTGCAACAACATGGATGGATCTAGAGAATATAATGCTAAGTGAAATAAGCCAGTTAGAGAAAGACAAATACTATAGGATTTTACTCATATGTAGAATTTAAGAAACAAATGAACAAAGGAAATAAGGGAAAGAAACAAAAAAAAAAACAGACTGATGGTTGCCAGTGGGAAGGTGAGTAGGGGATGGATGAAATAGGTACTAGGGATTAAGGAGTGTGCTTGTGATGAATACCAGGTATTGTATAGAACTGCTGAATCACTATATTATACACTTGAAACTAATATAACACTACAGTCTAACTGTATTTAAAACTGAATGAATGAATGAACGAATGAGGACAGAGAGAGAGAGAGAAGATGAGACAAGAGAAGAGAAGATAATTAAAACTTATTCTGGAAGGCTGGAAGGAGTAAAATACTGACTGATACTATCAGACACTGAGTCAGGATAATGTAGTCAAGGTAACCAGATTATCTCTGGTTGCCCAGGTCTTTCCTAGTTTTCATATTAAAAATTCTATGACTCTGGAATCTAGCAATCCAAGGCTAACTGGGATAGTTGGTCACACAAAGGAAGGGCAAATTTGCACACTTTACCTCAATGTGGAAGGCAAGGAAAAAAATGAAAAATGAAGAAACGATGATCTAACCAACAACTTAAGTGTATGCTCAAGAGAAAAACTAGTAAAATTAAAACATAAGCAAGTACAAAAAGCATTAAAAAATGCACAGACTTAGGGGGGAAAATAAGCAAGCATATTGAAACAGTGTGTCAAGTTTAGTGAAGAAAGACTACTTGATATATAGACATGTCCTGGCAAAATTTTGAATTGAAAAATAAAAAAGTTAAATATATAGGCAGTAGAAGAATCTCCATACATAAATTTTAGTGAGCTAGGAAAGTAGAAAAAAATTGTAACTGATTTCTTATTAACTCGAAGAACTCTTAATAACTGTTAAACCTTAAAGAAATGAAAACATAGATATCACTGAGACAGAATTTTTTAATTAAAAAACATACACACAGCCATGTGTAAAACTTAAAAATATTTATATTTTGGGGAAGGTAGAAATGTTGGCAAATGAAGGGTCAATAATAAGAATAAAATTGAAGAGTTATTCAAGACTTGTTTCTAAAATGAGATTCTGATTAGTTATTTTACTGTTGACTTCCAATAAACAATTATAGGAAAAAATAATTCCTATACTCTATATTCTAATCCAAAATTCTCAAAACTAGCCAATTAATATCATATTACAAGTATAACACTGATATCCAAATCTAACAAATACATCCTGGAATAGGCCAATTTCACTTAAGAATACAGATTCAAAAACCCTGAGGAAGGTATTAGGTAACTGAAATTTAGTAGTCAGGCAAAATGTGTAGTGTTATGTCCAGCCCTTTAGCCACCCTTCTCCAAAATGGGATCCATAGGGATTAGTTGCCCGTCTGCCACATTTGTATTAAATAATCCTTCTCTTTGACTATGTGTGTTTGGATAAGACTGAAGATTTGAAACAAATTAGGTTCTCTCCCTTGAAAATCAGACTGAATTGGGGGCTGAAAGTTACTCATAACAGAGTTCTTAAAAGAAGATCCCCCTCTCTAAGGTCCTTGGACTTTGGTTGTTGAACTATTTCTTGGTGTACTGGTTCTGAGCTTGTCTTCAAATCTTTTTCTGCTCTTTCTCTGCTCTGTACCATGGTGGGGCTAACCTCTGTAGACTGTTTCCTAGGCTTCCATATCAGCACTTTTCCTTCTGGGTTCAACCAATGGGTGGCACTCGTAGAAGAATAGAGTGAGAATATGATTAAAAAACAAAACAAAAAACAGGGTATGTCTCCCTGCCCAGGTCTACTACTCCTACTTCAGGTGACTTCTCTGGCAGTGTTATATCTTCTCCATCTCTCCAGCCCCTATCAGGCAAGCCCAACATGGTTCTAGCTTCTACTGAGTGAACCTGGTCTCTGCGTTCTGGTAATACCATCCTCTCTCTTTGTTCTTCCAGTCACTGGGGTGGTAATAGCTTCCTGATGTTGCAATTAGCTAGGTTACCTCAGTATCCAAAGTTTGTATTTTTAGCTCTTCCATCAACTGTGTAACTAATTCTTTTACTGATATGTTAATATGGATTCTGTAAGCAATAGATAATGATGGATGCATAATTTTTTAAACATCTAAAAAGGTGGTATATTCCAAATGCCACAGGTTTTATGATACATGAATTCCCAAAGTATTAACTTATCCATAATTCATCAGCTTCAGGTGGTTTTGATTCAACATTCTTTGTCAATGTACTTGTCAGTCAGCCAACAGCCCCAAAGAACAGGCAAACATTTAGAACTAGCAGACAACACCCAGCTCACATTAGGAACATTAATAACATGTGTGCAATGCAAAGGTAATGCTTTGAGTGATATATTTATAAAATCCAGGAGTTGAGTGAATGTATATGAGGCAGACGGGAGAAAAGATGAGCAGGAAAGAGAGACTCCTAATTTTCTGAGCAATTTCTATGAAATATTTGTGCCCAATGTTATCAAATATTTTTAACTTTGCCAGATTTTTCCCATATGGTTTACTATGATGTACTTAATTTATGGATATCATTCATGAGTTTCTTTATAAACCTTATGCATTACTTGGGATATTATGTTGAAAGTAATAGATTTCAACTTAAACTAACTGGAGGAAATATATATGACACATCCCAGACTTGCCCATGGAATCAGTTACTCAATCAGTATCCTATTAGGAAAACAGAAATTACTTTGGTTATTTACATGAGCAATATTTGACCTCTAGAAAGCCAATCTTCTTTTTTGGCTGATTTATTTTCAAAATCTTTTTGTGTTCTTTATGATTGAGCTCAAATATTCCCTGCTTTCAGTAGCCATCCTTGAAAATTTGGGGAAAGTTAATTATTTCTACCACAATTACGAGTATTTTAGCACTAACTGTACCCTAGAATGACTACTATTTCTACACCTGTCACTACTCCACTCCTACTAAGTTCCACTGAGAACCTATTCTGACTAAGCAATTTGCTCACTGCTCCTCTTTTTAGCTTCTACCCTTCTATGTTAAACATTAATATTCCCATATTACAAATTAAGAAATTTATTCACAAGAAGATCTAAGTCTAACTCAAATCTGTTGCCTTTTCACTGTACCTGCTGTTTCACAGCATGTATTTATTCAGACATCTATCCTACACATTTATTCATTTATCACTTTTATTTATCACTAGCTACTTCTCCTGTCTCATTACTGACCACTCCTTGTTTTGCTCTAGGAGCCTGCCTATAAGTTTATACACCAATGAGTCAAGCATGTTTCCATTTCAGAGCTTTTGCACATGCTCTTTCCATCTTCTGAAATACTCTCTCCCCAGATATTTGCACAGCTTATTCCTATACTTAACTTATGTCAAACATCCCTCTTCAGAGATGTTCTCTGATATACTCCAGTATTCCTACCTCTTTATATTCACTATCACCTTTCAATGCTTTATTTTTCATCAAGGCTCCTTTGGTCTCCTGATACTGTTGGAAAGAGTAATTCCTCTAAGAAATACCGAGCACCTTCTACATACCAAAACTTTGCTAGATACTAGCAATAAAGCTGTGAAGGGAACATATCAAGTCCTTTTCCTCATTGACCTTACACTCTTCATGGACAACAGTGCAGTGTGAAAAGTGTCTAGAGTAAGGCTACAAGGCTGTGTGAAAAGACAAGAGGGAAACTCATTCCATAAATGTTGAGAAATATCAATAAGGGATTCAAGAGTAAACAGTTTATTTGGGAGATGATCCTAGGAAACTTTAATATACAATTGTAGTTGAGAGATAAGAAAGAGAAGAAAGCAAAAAAAGAAAAAAAGGATTAGTAAGCAAAAAATCACTATGAGAAATAGCCAATGAAAAACACCAAAGGTGACAAATACATCTCAGAATTATCGCAGTAGTGAGAAGAGGAAATTGGAGTTGTACACCATGGAAGGAAGGGAGGGAGGGAGGAAAGGAGGGAGGGAGGAGAGAAAGGAAGGAGGAAAGAAGGAAGGAAGGAAGTCTTTAACCAAAGAATCAATCACAAGTATTTATAGTTCAAAGCCTCTGATTTGGCCATGCATGAAAATGGAGAGTGTCTGAGTATATGAGTGAGGAACCAACAATGTCTGCTACAAAGCCCGTTAACTGAAGACAAACATTACTGATGTGACTGTAAATTGGTACAACTGCTTTGGAAAACAGCTGGGCATTCTCTAGTATAGTTGAAGATGTGCATACACATGACCCCACAATTCCACACCCTTTTTTACAACCAGGATAATCTAGTTTACATGAACCAGAATAAACATTAAAAGAATAGCCATAATAATATCATTGTAATAATCCCAAACTAGAAGAAACTTAAAGGTGCAATGATGGTAAAATAGAGAAATAAATTGTGATATATTCATAGAACAGACTAAGAATAAATAAATCAAATCTAGATGGAAAAAGATGAACCTGAGAAAAAAGAATAATTAAAACTTTGTAAAATAGTATAAGAAAGGGAGAAGATCTTAAGGGTCTTGAACTCATAACCTACTTATGTCTCCAAAAGTAATATATCCATTAAGACAAGAATCAGCTCTGACAGGTGTTACTCTGAACACAGTAGAAGGCCTTCTTTAGGATGAATAATAAAACTATCTAATTACATCACTGGAAACAGAGAAGAGCACACTGGCTGTTGCAAAAAATCAATTAGCTGAATTAGAAGATAATCTTGAGATATTATATAACAGAAAGGAAAAATAAATATATAGAAGTCAGAAAAACAGAAGGTAAGAAATAAGTCACTCTGAATGGCACAGATAATGAACAATAATTATTTCTAAGTTGTTTAGGTTGTTTCTTTTCTGAAGTCAAGTAGTCACATTAGATGTGTTATTTCCTCTATCAGAAAAAGAATTCTATGAAATACTACACATCTTCAACCTAAAGAAAAGTAATGCAAAAGTGGAAAACTATATTTCAAAACATTTGAGTGAAGAGTATTTAAATTTTTAATGCCTTCTCTTTGCCTCTGCTAGGTTATTGTAAGTCAACTCAGATGTTCACCTATTTATCTAAGCTTAACTGTAAATTCAAAAATTATGTTCAGACAAACAAGGCTTACCTGAATAAGACCTAAAACTGTATTTTGTTTTGTTTTTACAAATCCCCAAGAAGAATAATGGACAATAGAAAGATTTAAAACTGATTTATAATTACTACAGATTCTTTGAAATCACCATATGTCTCTGCTCTCAGTTGCCAGCCATCCTTGATGGTGGGACATTTCACTTGCTCAAATCAAGAGAAATATATGTCCATTAAAAAAAATATGTTCCCCAGAAACAATGCTTCATATCTTTTGGTGGCATTGCACACTATGTTCACAACAAATTCTTCAGCAGTTGATGTGATCTGCATTCACAAATATATCATGGGGTGCCTGGGTTGACTCAGTTGGTTAAGTGTCAGACTTTGGCTCAGGTCATAATCTCACAGTTCATGGGTTCAAGCCTGGCAACAGGCTCTGCATTGACAGCTCAGAGACCAGAGCCTTCTTCAGATTCTGTCTCCCTCTCTCTCTGCCCATCTCCTCCACTCTCTGTGTGTGCTCTCTCTCTCTCTCAAAAATAAACATTAAAAAAATAAAACAGCGATATTGTATTTTCCTTTCCTGACCTAGACTGCACTAAAATTCCACTATAAAAATAGTTACTAAATTATGTTAGATATAAATTATATATTCAGTTAACTTAACAAACATCATTTCACTTATCCCTCAAATAGGGGTGTTATTTATAATGATAAATTACATACATTACATGTACATTCTGAAGAATTTTGACATATCTATAGATCTGTGAAGCTATCAGCCATCAATCAAAACATCAAATATTTGTTGTTACTTCCAAAATTTCTTCAAGCCCAGGTCAAACCATCTCTCTCTCCTACTCATTCCCAGGTAACCACTACCAGTTAGTTTATACTTTGTAGAATTTTTCATGAATGGAATCATACAATATGTACTATCTTTTGTCTGGCTTCTTTCACTCAGCATAATGATTTTGAGATTCATCAAGGTTGTTGCATAACACCAGTTTGCTCTTCTTACTGGTGAATAGTATACCAATCTATATAAATACCATAATAATTCTAACTTTTAAAAAATCATCTCATATAATGTGGTTTAATGAGAGCCTGTCTCTGAAAACTTGAATCTGTTGACCTTCAGTGAAGAGTTATATATCCAGATAAAATTAAAATTCTAGCATCACAAAGAGTACTGAGTACATAAGTACTCAATTAATATTTGTTAAGTGAATAAAAACATTTTCTACCTAGACAACACACACAGAGGAGTCACTAATATGGTATTACTTTAGGCCCTTCAGAATAACGCCTAGAGTTTTACTTCCAAACCATTTATCACTTTCATTAGCAAAACCTACCTTAGCAGACAAAACTAATTTAACCAATGCCCAGCTAACTTGGTTAATCTAATCACAATGAAATAAGGGCAGTATCAACCTCTATTGAAGTTTCTCTCAGTTTCATGAATGAATCCTCTTCCACTGCCATTGTCTATTGAGAGTGTCAGTTCAATTAAATTCCACTCAACCTTTGAAATAAGTGAGAGAAATTGGAATCTACTGAGTATTATGTCACACACTTTACATACATCATCTCATTTAATCCTCACAAATCCTGGAAGGTAAATATTATCTCACTATAAATATAATGAAGCTATCATCCAGAATGGTTATATAGCTAATGGGTACTATAGGTAGACAGAATTACACAGCTAATGAATACTATAGACAGAATTCATCCCCAGACTTGAAATCCATGCACCTTTCCCTAAAACTCTTGGAGTGAATTTTCTTGTACAGGTAGTCAGTGATATGGTCACAATTTAAGTGAATAAAAAACTGGCTTGGTTTATAAAATGCCAATTTCTGAGAAATAACTAAGGAATATATGCCTTTCAAAGTGTGTTATTACCACTCAAGTGTCTTAAATTATCTGTGACTGTATAACTATAATTATCACAATCTCAGTTTCTGTTGGTCAGAAATCCATGGCTTAATTGGTTCCTCTGCACGGCTGTAATCAAGGTGGTGGCTAGAACTATATCCTCATCTGAGGTTCAACTGGGGAAGGATCTGCTTTTAAGCTCATATGGATGATGACAGAATTCAGTTCCCTTTGGGTTATCAGACTGAAGGCTTCAGTTTCTTGCTATTAGGCAGTGACTATCCTCAGTTCCTTTCTATATGACCTTCTCCAACGTCAGAGAGCTTACCTTATTAAGCCAGCAGGGAAGAGATTCGAGAGAGCCCACTAGCAGGATGGGAGTTACAATCTAATGTAACATAATCACATAAATGACAAACCATCCTCTTTGCTAGATTTTTTAAAATTTATTTATTTATTTTGAAAGAGAGAGAGAAAGAGTACATGAGCAGGGGAGGGGCAGAGAGAAAGGGAGAGAGAGAACCCCAAGCAGTCTTCATGCTGTCAATGCAGAGCCCAACAAGGGGCTTAGTCTCATGGACTACAAGATCATGACTGAGCTGAGATCAAGAGTTAGACACTTAACTGACTGAGCCCACCCATGCACCTCACTCTTTGCCAGATTTTATCAGTTAGGAGCAAATCACATTTCCTGCCTATATTCAAGGAAAGGGAATTACATATAGTCATGAACTCTAGGAGGTAAGGATAACTGGGGGCCATTTTAGAATCAGTTACCATACCCAATATTTGATGAATTGTCACTACCACCGTATTTACCCTTCTAAAGATAGTCTCTCCCAGGGGCACCTGAGTGGCAGAGTCAGTTAAACATCTGACTCTTTTTTTTTTTTTGAAACAAGGATACATTCTTTTTTTTTTTTTAATATTTTATTCATTTTTGAGAGAGAGATAGAGACAGCATGAGCAGGGGAGGATCAGAGAGAGAGGGAGGCACAGAATCTGAAACAGGCTCCAGGCTCTGAGCTATCAGCACAGAGCCCGATGCGGGGCTCGAACCCACGAACCGTGAGACCATGACCTGAGCCGAAGTCGGACACTCAACCGACTGAGCCACCCAGGCGCCCCAAGCATCTGACTCTTGATCTCGGCTCAGGTCATGATCTCACAGTTGTAAGTTAGAGCCCCACATGGGGCTCTGCACTGATGGCTCAGAGACTGCTTGGGATTCTGCCTCTCCTTCTCTCTGCCTTTCCCCTACTTATGCTCTCTCTCTCTCACTATATCTCAAAATAAATCAATAAACGTAAAAGAAATTAAATAAGAACAACAACCAAAAAAAGATGGTCTCTCCCAGAATGTAAAGAGAGGAAATGTGTTCAACATGGCCTACCTTTGCAAAGCCAAAACATTCCACTGAAGGAGCTCTTTTAAAAAGATCAGGTACTTACAGACAAACTGGAAAGCAAAAATTCAATCGGGGCCACAGAACTGACAACATCTCTTCTGTTTCATGTTTTACGTTTCTGAGAGGCTTTGAGACGTGGTGGTATTTCACGGATTCCCACAATAACCATGCACAGTAAACAAAGTGGTTACTGATAATCCACATTTTAACATAAGAGAGCAGAGAAGCAGAGAGGATAAAGTAACTTGCTCGAGGTCATACACCTACCTTCCTGAGTCCCTGGCTGGGGCTTACCACTGGCTAAAGAAAGCCTCCAGCCGAAAGTCTCAGCTGCTGCTCTGGGTTCCAACAACAGGCCCATGCAAAGGGTACAAAGGCCCAGCTCTATTTCCATAAAATATATTATTAGAAATCAAATTACTAAACAAAAGTGTAAGAACTCTTTCAACCAGTCAAATATATGACTGGAAAACTTTATGTACTTTCCCAATTGGAGAAACTATCCACAGCAATGGTCCTAAACTTTCCTACTTGTTGGAACTTGCTATCATCTTTATGATGTTATAAAAATAAAATAGGTGTAGGAAGTCTAAATGAGCTAAAAATATTTTTCAAATTGGCAGATTTCTGAAAACCCAGATGGTGATATGCATAGGATTATCTTCATCTCATGAATGAGATGTGCTGGACTTTTTATCATTTTATTCATTCATTCACTTGTTCATTCATTCATTTGGATAGTTCCTTCCATTATTTCTAGCCTTTCTAAAGTCAGTACTATCTCCAATAATTAATATGCTATGTCCTTGGGCAAATGACAGTGCTTCCATAAAAGTGTACATTTATCTAATACAGTTACTATGAGTTAGTAGATACCAAGTACACAGTACGATTTCTCAACATTATAGCAAGAAAATAATTCCTCACCCCCCTTTCTCTTGAATAAGTTTTTATTTACTGCCCAGTGACTTCAGCCCATTTAATTATTTGTGTGAAATAATTCTTTTTTTTTTAATTTTTTAATGTTTTTTTTATTTCTAGGAGAGAGAGAGAGAGAGACAGCATGAGCAGGGGAGGGTCAGAGAGAGAGGGAGTCACAGACTGAACAGGCTCCAGGCTCTGAGCTGGCAGTCAGCACAGAGCCCGATGCGGGGCTCGAACCCACGAACCGCGAGATCATGACCTAAACGAAAGTCGGACGCTTAACCGACTAAGCCACCCAGGCGCCCCTGTGTGAAATAATTCTAATTTATGTAGTCCTGGATAATTACTAGCTCTTCCTTTCACTCTCAGAAATGTCCTGGCCTTAATGATAAATTATAGTCATTTCACTAATGGCCCATCAGTGTTGAGGCACAAGCCAAAGTACTTTGTCCAAATGTGTCCCACACACAGACTATGTTGATTCTTTAGGTTGGAGCAGCTGTCAGGAAATCAAGATTCAAACAGTGGAAGGGCATATTGTCTTAGCCAACAGCCATATGCTTCAAGCGTTCTTGGTCTTTATCTCCAATAAACTGATTAAATTACCAAAGGCTATTGAATTAAGAAAAACAATTACACCTGAATTTATGAGGACAAACTTCAAAATGGAGGGAACAAATGGAGCCATTATCCATACAGGAAGAAAAGCAATATTTTAGGTCAACATTTAAAAGTTCACACATTAAAAAATGGCTAGGAGATCATTCATCCACTTTGCAATATGAAAGAATAAAAGTCCTATGACATGGAAACCTGTGAATTTATTCATCCTGTTGCTTAACAGAAAGGCAACTTATCAGTTTCATCTTAAGTGAAAGACTAGAGAAGAGAGCCAAGGTAGGTAAATGAATTTCCTAAAACCCGAGGGCTTAGGGTTTTTTTTTTTTTTCCTATTCTTTCCTTTCTTTTATACATTCTTTAAGCTTCAAGTGAAAGAATGATTCAGCCCCCATCAGGATCATAAAGAGGACCAGAAAAAGCAGCACATTTGTTGATTTATGGCACAACCTGACACAAATCCCTACACCAGGAAAACCTCATCACCCTGAGTACCATGAGCTTTCAAATGAGCTTCCAAGAGGGTCTTTTAAAACTTTCAAAGAGAAGAACTCTAGAAAAATAGGATTTTACTATTTTAAGGAGTTGTATGGAGGGTGAGCAGATACCAGAGAGGGAAGTTAGCTAAAACAAGTTCATTTCCATTCATTCCCTAACTAAAATTATTCCAACAAGCACATCAGCTTTTCTTCTCCTTTGTAATGATAACAATAATAAATTTATTATTCCCCAAGAAAAAGCAGGGAAATTTTTTTTAATCTCTAAAGTAATACTGTGTGGCTTCATGATGTGTGCCTTACAAGAAGAGCTCTAAGCTACAAGCAAAAGATCCTTGATTTCAAGGAAAAGTTTGCATGTCGATACCAAACAACCTCAAACTGGAGCACTTTAATTAGTTATGTCTGGCTTCAATTTACTTCAAGACTACCTGAATTCACAAATATACCTAAGACACTTAGGGTATTATAAAAGAAACATATGTATACTGTATATATAAGAGTAATAGTACCGAAGCACTGTTTTAAAGACTTGACATAGATTGATTTGTTTCATCCACATCCCCTGAGATAGGTGGAATTATTATCCCACTTTGTAGATGAGCCAACTGGGGCTCAAACAGTTTAAATAACTTGCCCTAGGTCATACAGCTAATAAGTGGCAGAGCAGGAATTTGAGCTCAGGCAGTTTCAAAGCACATACCTTTCACCACAACATTATATACTGCCTGTACATTTGCTCCATGTACAATCAACTGTAGACAATTTGTTGTTATGCAAATTGAGGAGAAAATGGCTAGTTCAGGAAATGCCTCCTTTTTTTCTTTTTGTTCTTCATTGTATGATATGAATTATGAAAGGCTGACACTGAAACTTAATGTCCAGGGAGTCTGTAGATGAATGAATGAAGTGTATCTATGTGTGTGAGGTAAGGAAAGAAACTGAGCATGAAATTTTAAATACTATTTTGCAAGGGGCATAATATCTTTACATTTAATTTTACTTTTCATGGAAGATCACAGAATGTAATACACACACATATACACATACCCAAAGAGAAAGTAATTTTAAGAAAGTCTGAGTAAGACAATGTCTATTTTGAAACAACTTTGAGATGTGCAGTAAGTATCACATCCAATTTTCCTTTTTAAATAAAGGTATTTTATTGAACATACTGGTAGACAGAATGGAAAGATGATACCCATTTCAGGCATTTAATTTTAACCAGATTAGACTAAACGTCACCAGAATGTGTATCCATTTTATTGACCACTAACTATGCGTATTTAATTTGTTTTCCAACCATTCATTCACTTGAGATCTGACCCAAATCTCAGAATGGAACAGATATTTAATCATTCTAGAAGTAAAATGCACCACATCCTGGGGACTTTTAAAACACCCATTTTTCATGGTTTCTGTCCACAACGTAACACAATTAGTGCACTTGAAAGGACTCAGGAGTTTTAATCAGCTTGGGCTAAGTTTCAAGGTCTTGGTGGAGCTTAAAGCCAGGCTCCTCTTGCCCAGTCCCAGGTCAGGTTACAAAAATTTCACAACACTCTTACCCCTCCCACTACTGTCCCTCATGCATGTAACTGAAAAAAAGTATCAGCTCTTAAGAAATGCAACTAGTATTGTCTCCCAGGTGCCAGGAGCCAGTTCTCCTAAACTATCCCTAATTTACAAGGGTAATAGAGCAGGAATTTTGTGACAGGGGTGGATTTGCACAGCCCGCTTTAGGTCATTATATTGACGGTATCATTGTAGTCAGAGAATGTAGCCAGGTCCTCCAATCCACAACTTGCAACTAAACCAAATCTCCATTTTATGAAGACAATAGCAAATTCAATTAGAAACTCTAAGCGCTCCATGGATCAATCAGGTCATATACAATTAGCTTTAATTGGTACCTGTCCAGAGAAGTACATTCTTTACCTGCAGTCAAGGGATACTCAGAGACTTTCTTGACTTTGAAAAACATCAAAGCAATTCCTTCTAATCTAAGCATTACAGCCAGCTCTAAGCAGTAGCTAAAGCTCCAATACCAATAAAAAAAGAACTGAAGAAGATTTGAAAGAAAGAAGTTCCCCCTAAATTTTCTAAAAGAGCAAATGGTGATGTGAACAGGAAATGCACAGACACTTAATTTGTAGAGTATAATTCCCAACTGCTAAATGTCTCCCAAGAAATACTATCCTTGCACCCTAGACTGAAAAAAAATGATTATATAGGCATTTCAAGGAAGAAATCATGAGGAATAACCAAATATAATATTTCTATGATTGTCTTTCAGGGACTTACTTTATAAAGATAATTAAAAGCAATTTGTAAACATAATTAAAAGCAAATTAATGATAATATCTTGTGCCTTCCAACTGAAATGAAAATGTGGCTTTTTGGTCCTTTTTGATAATCAGAGATGTAATTTAGAGTCTTTGAGAAATAATAAGGCTTAATAACAATAACTTATATAATAATTAGACATATTGTGTTGATCATTTTTCAAAACAAGGGAAAAAAAGAGGAAGAACAGGAAATGAAGAGATAATTTTTTGAAGATACTAGATATGATCAAGAAAAGCCAAAGTGACAACCTGAAATTCCTTCAGTAGCAGAATGTCGAGTGAAGCAGCTAGTGTAGACCTGGGGATCAGATCTAGGTTCTGATCCCAGGTAGGACGTGAATAGTCATTAATTACACCAAAACTTTCATTTACAGCGTTTGCATCTGTAAATGAAAATGTTGGAATAGAGTAATCTCCAGCGGCCCCTTCAGTTAGAAACGCTGGGGTTAAAGTATTAGAAAGCACTATAGGAAGCTTGCACCAGGCCAAGTTTTCTGCAGCACCTCTTCCTTGTGATGCCAGAAACAGAATATGAAATTGATTGTTTCTATTTTTATGCTAAAATGGAAACAGAGGTGGGAAGGATAAAAGGAATCCATCATGCAAAAGAAACAGTTTTTTATTTAAATTTCAAACCCAATAGAAATTCTAGCTCTCCAAGGATATTATGAGGCTGTAATCTTAGCCCTCTACTTACCTGACCTTTAGCAGCAGGGAGTTAGGCAGCAGCAAATCGGGCTTGGAAGTCTACTTCCTAAATCAGTCTCATTCTCTCCAACTCCTGCCCTTTTTGTGAATTATTATACCACCTGGCACCAGGAATATTATTGACTCTGGAGCAGGGAGCTTAATTTTGCAATAAATTTTACAGATTGCTAACTGAAAAACAAGAACAAAAATGAACTAGTAGGTAGCTGAAACCGCTGACTCTCACTGCTCCTTCCTGCCCCTGGCTAATTTATGGCAGCAGAGCTAGGCTCCCACACTGTGGCTGCCACTTTGGCTTGGCTGCTCTGCTCACCGCCCGCGTGGGGCAGCAGGCCAAGGAAGGAAGCCATGCTCCCTTGTCTGTGGATTTCAAACCACATTGTGCATGCTGGAATTCCCACAGCCTGCCCAACAGTCTTACCTCCCGAGATCTCAGGGGTAAAAGTAAGTGAGAAAGTTGGGGTACAGTCATGATGTTTGGTAGAAAGAAAGGAAAGGGAAAATGCTTAGCAGCAGATTGGAATTCTCATTCCATTTCTTCTGTGCTTTCCAGTTCAACATATATTTATGGACCACTTACTCTTTCTTAAGTACACAGTTAATGTGCTAGAGTAAAACAGTGTGTAAGACATGATATCTAATCATGTCAGGCATTGCTGTGTAACAAATCACCCCAAAACTTACTGCTTATAAATTCCGCCCTTGGGGTCAGCTAGGGGCTGGATGGTATAGGATGGCTTTGGTTCAGTTCCAAGCCATCTCTTTTCCTCTAGCAGGTTAGCCTAGACTTGTCACCTTGTGGTAGCAAGATTCTAAGAGAGAAAACAAAAATGCACAAACACTTTTCAAGCCTCTGCTTACATCAAGTTTGCTACTATTCCACAGTCCACAGAAAGACATTTTAAGACACACAGTCAACTCCAAGTATGAGAGGACACTACCAAAGGGAGTGGATACAGAGAAACATGAAAAAGTGGGGCCTTTAGTGCATATCAGTATACCACAGTGACCCTGAAGAGCTTGCAGCACAGAGACAGAAGCTTGTGAAGTACTGTCTGTGCAATGACAGAGGTCAGCACTAGGAGCAAACAGGTCAAACAGACAAAGGAGCACCTATTGTAGCTTAGATGGTTGGGGCTCTAAGGAAGCAATGCCAGTAAACTGAGTTTTGAAGAATGCATAGAATATTCAGGGGTATAGCATGGAAAGGAGTCAGAGAGAGGAAGGAACAGTCAACAGTGGGGCTAGATGCTTATCATGTTTAATACAATGTCAACAGGATAGTTTCACTCTCTTCTATCTTCTATTTACCTTGGTGACCTTCTGGAAACTACTTCTTTCCTATCCATGATTCTATACTCTTGTTCATCCACCCTATTCCTTTCTTGTATCCTCCACAGGCTCCTTTTTCTTTGATTTATTTTACCAGTTGATGATCTTGGTCCATCACTGCCCACATATGGGTGACTTGTCAGAATGATTCTTCTTAAATCTGTTTTTTCTATCCAGACATCTTCAATAACCTCAACTTATGTGTCTCACAGCTTTCTAGACAATTTCCTGAGGATACATCCCAGGTGCACTTTCAGCCCATCATCTTTCCCTCAATTTGATTTATCCTCCACAGTTCACAGACAAAGTTGTTGGTTGCCCAGCCACCCAAATAGAACACTGAATCCTATTTTTGTATTGCCCCTCTCATTCTCATTGTACCTTACATCCAGGTAATCCCCAAGTCTTGCTGACTTTGACTCATGAATATTTTCCAGCTTACTCTCCTGCTTTCCATCACCACAACCAAAGCTTCATTGTTGCTCACCCAGCTCTTCATCATTTCTTACCTCCACCAACCACAGCAGCTCCCTGGCTGGTTTCCTTCCTCAAATTCATCATTCACCCAGCTTCTACTGTGATTTGTTTGAAATGCAAATAAGACACTCACCTCCACTATTTATAGATCTTCATGGCTCTCCACTAGCTGCAACCATCATAGTAAGACATATAACACCCTCCTGAAATCATCCCTACAGATACTGATGTTCTGTTGCACATCCCTCCTGCATGCAATACACTCTACAATCTGGCACCTTGCAAGATGTTTATCTCTGTTCTATGCTCTTGAGGTTCCCTGAGTCTCAAATGCCTTTCTCCCCACTCCGCCTCCCTTTGATCAATTCCTAACCATCCAGAAAACTCAAAAATTAGTGAAAACTTACTTTCTCCAGAGCTTTTCTCTAACCTGTGCTCTCCATTTTCACCTCCTGCAGTGCCACGTACCACCCGCCCCCTCTCTCTTCTCATATTTTATGTATGTCTTTGTTACCATACTTAACGTTTTTGATCATATGTATCTGTTTATCTTTCTCACTCACTGTGCCCTCTATAGAACACAAAGAATATATAACACTTTTTTATATACTTTTAGGACCTGGAATGACTGACATATTATATCTGGGAAGGAAGGTAAGGAATTAGTAATAGTAGTGTAACCTGAAACCAGTAGGTCATTTACCCAACAGCTATATGACTTTGGGAAGGTTTCTTAACTTCTGTGCTTTGATTTCCTTATTTGAAAAATGCAGATTCTTACACTGTGTATCTCACAGGGTAGTTTTCCAAAGGAAATGAGCCAGCAAGTAAAGTGCTTAGCACAGTGCCTAGAGTATGATAAGCAATGAATAACTACTGGCTCTCTTTAGAGTGTGTAGCACACTGGGTTACTAGATGAATAGATAAATGGATTCAAATAGCCAGATCAGGCCACTGAGGTATGAAACAGCGTAATGTGTGTGAGAAAAACACAGCCAGTTTGTTATTACTCTAGAGTAAAAACCTAAGAATGGGTGAATGAAATAGCTGATTACTTGGGGACTCACAAGCCCAAGTTAAAGTCTCTTTATCTATCCTTCCATTCTCTGTGATTTGTCCAAACTTTTAATTTCTAGGCATCCCTCAGGGCCAAGTCTGCCTCTGGCCTCAGAAATTCCTAAATCCAGCAATATATCTGAAGTTGGGAATTTTATAAGGGTCTTCCCTCTATAAAGTGGTGTCCTTCCAAATTCAAAACCTAACTATACAATTTGACAGGTTGTGACAGGCTACTGTTTTATTGAATACTATCAGAATTTAAAAAATCTATGACTGTTTCTACAACCTGACTGGCAAGTACTTATTTCCTTTAGAAGTCCAGTGGATATAACCTCTACATTTTGCTAAAGAAAAAAATAATAGTACAAATGGTGGCAGACATTGTTCAAGGGTAAAGAAGTCAAGCTATAACAAATGAAACATAAAATGGGGAAAATATACCAGATACTTGAAGAAGCTTCTAATTATTACTCTCTGAAGACAAACAAATGTATTTCTGTTATTTTGGTCAATAGAGAGGAGGCTGGAGAAAGCTTTTCATGTCAGTAAAAGGGCTGAAGGACGGTATCAAGTTTTTGCACTGTAAATGGGTACAAAGTGATAGGGCCACTGGTATCTGGAAGATGCTATTATTTAATGGAGAAGGTATTTTCACAACTTAGTTCATCCATCTACTCTGCCACCCCTTAAAACCAGGGTCTTCCATTCTAATTATAAATAGACTGAGTCTTCTTAAAGCATTCAGGCACCAAAGGAGGATTCAGGCCTGGTGCCACTAAGTTTCCACGTGGGAATAGGACTGGAGTCTTGTTAAATGTTTTCCTTAATATAGAAATAAGTACATGTACCACAAGAAGAGAGGTCTTTCTGTAAAGTCCTGGGTGCATACCAGCAATGAGCAAGAACCTAGATCATGTCAAGAAAAGAGGCAGGCAATCAAGAAGAACCCATATCTTTAAATTCTCAGAGGTTTCTCCTTCCTGGGATCTTCATGATGACTTCCAGACAGTTGGTCTCGAGCAAGGGTTTGTTATGGTGACCTTCTAGATGGTTATGTTAATTAAGCAGAGGTCAGCAACATTTTTCTATTAAGAGTAAAATACTAAATATTTTAGACTTTTCAGGTCTTATGAAGTCAGTCACAATTACTCAACTTTGACACTGTTAACGTATAAGCAACCACAGACAATACATAAACAAAGTAATGTGCCTATGTTCCAATTAAAGTTTATTAACAAAAACAAAGTGTAGGCTCAACATGGCCACAGTTTCCCACTGTTGTCAAGCCTTGTTTTAGAGTATGCAGCATTGTCTGTAACTTGGTAAAAATCTTCTCCTACTAAATCATTTATTATATAGAAAACCTGAACTTCCTAATATTTTATGGAGATTTCTATAAATCGTAATCATCTCCCAAAGCACAGTGGACATATCTAATGGTACCACCTTATGTTATACTGGCCTTTTTCATCTGCCTCTCTTGCCAGACTATTGCATATTTACCTATTTGCCCTATTGTTTCATATCTAAAGACTATGCCTTATATGGGATTAACAAAATCCAATAAGATTTTGTTAAAAGAATGAACAATATCACCATTAATAAATAAATGCATATGCAGTAAAAAGTATTTACCCATAATTTTACTAATCCCTGCAACTGAATTAAAATTTATGTCTACTTGTAAAAATGATTCTTACATTAGTTGATTCATAATGTAGATTTATTTTTGTATCCTGCCATTTAGTATTATCTAAACTCCACAGTTTTTTCTAACAAGTTGGAGATGAAATAAATTTCAAATGAACAAAGACCCTTCCAAGTTGTCATGTCCTCTACTTGTCTAGCTATTCCTCATCATTTGCTCTTAGAACTGTAAAATAATCAAACTGAATGAAGTCTTAGGAAAGAACACTCTCTCTTGCTTCCAGGTGGATGGGCCAGCTGAGTGATTAAGACAGTTACTCTCTCTGAGGCTGTAGGGATGGAGGCTATAAGTGGCAGACCACTCTTGCCACACTCACTTAAGCTCCAGCTATGTAACCATTCCATCTGAGAATTTCCTCTACCTGCCCACTACAAAGGAAAGAAGCCATGTGAAACAATATCCTAGCCTACTACTTCTCAAAGTGGTTACGAAACTCCTTGGCATCTTGGTAAATGAAGATTCTGACTCATTAGTTCTGAATTGGGACGTGAGACCCTATATTTCTAAAAAGTTGAATTTTACAGAAGAGGAATATCAAATGGTTTGTCCAAGATCACCCAGAGGTGAATGGCAGAGTTGATCTCAAGTATGGTACACCACAGGGTCTTTTTACAAGAAACCCAACAAGACTCTTATTTGGATTTTATGGACACTGCTACTCCCATGTAGCAAATGATGGTGCTGCTCCACCTATATCCCTAGCTTTATCAACTCATTGTGCGTCTTATTTCCAACTGCTAGTATTTGCATGTTTTTGCTTATAGGCATTTCCCAAAGCCAGGGAAGATCACGCTGCTCATTAGTTGCCCATTAACTGTAGTATTGGCAATGAACAGACCTGCAAAGCAGTGTTCAAGCATTGATGTTGTGATGAATTGATAGACAGATACATCAGTTTCCTTGTCTTTCAGATGAACTGCTACCCTAAGGCATGTTCTACATAGTTTCCCAGACCTTCCAGGAATGAGTTCCAGTTGCTCAGAGAGGGTACCTGTTCATGACCTTGCCTTCTTTTCACTTTCTTTCCTCTGGGTCATTTCACACTCCCTTACCACTGATTCCTGCCCCTCTCTAACTACTTGTACTCAAATCCTAAGCAGTATCTAATATTTAAAATTCTGTGATCAATGACCTTTTCAAGTATTCCCATCGCATTATTACTCTTCAAAGAATATTTGAGAAGGTGGCCTTAAATTTGTTTAGTATAGTTAAAGTTTTAAATACATATACAAAATTATATATCCATATATAATAAATAATACATATATACATATGCAATATGGACACTTGTATACATATATACATATATATAATACATATATGTATACATATGTACATATAAGGCATATGCATAATATATAATATTCTTAATACATATATAATAAAATTACATATATCTGTAATTGATATATATATATATATAAATACACGCACACACACACATACACACACATGCCAGATAATTAAAGAGAGTCCTGGAGAACTGAAGAACAAAGATACTTGTCACACAACTAAGAAGTCACATACAAAGTCCAGTGCTTTTATACACACACAGGAAATGTTATTTAAACAATTCTTTGACAAGAAAGAAGAACATTTCCATATCACAAAAGAGGTTAATGAATAAAGTTCATTCCCAGGAAGTCAAACTAAATTTATTGCATGTAACTTTGTTTATGGATGTTTTCTATCTCTTAAACTCTATGCCTCAGTATCACCTTTTATCGTATTATGTCCCTTATAGGAAAATCATGATGCAAATCATGATTCTTGGTGACCACTAGTTTATGTGTTTAAAAATCACTCACTTGGAAACAGAAAGCCTACCACTACTTTGGGTGGTATCTGGTTTGGGATGATATCAATCATCTTCGATCACACATAAACAAAAACTTAGCTCCTCCCAGAGCTGTGAAACAAAGCCAATTAAGGAATATTTTTCTGAGAGTACTTTCATGCACCCCTTCATCACTTAAAAGAAAACAAAGCACAAAAACATAGAAAAAAAGATGCCTCTTTTATACATCTTGTCATGTAAGATTTCTATTGAGATAGTTTGGCATAAATACAAGAGACTTCCAAATTAATACCCAACCTGATACAAGGTCACATCAGAATAACTTAAATGCATTTCACAGAGGAAGGAAATCCCTAAGATCTAAGTAATAGATTTATCAAATTGTGCATTTTTGTTTGAACATTTTAGAAAATGACATTGGAACTTTTATATATATATACATATACATACATATACATAATCATACATATATATACATATATAATCATACATATATATATAATATGTGTATATTTTATATATATGTAAAATCAATGACTTTTCCCTAAAGCCATTAGAGGGAACTAGGGTCCTATGAAATCTTGCCAAAGCTAAATTCTGAAAAATGTAAACATTAACTTGACCTTTTTTTCACTTGTGCTGTTATTTAGGAAACACAGGTTAGTGGTATTTTGTCTAAGTCCAATGTCACTGGGAAAATGATGTAAGCTGTAGTCTAGGGCTGCACTGTCCAAAGCAACAGCCTCTTACCACATATACCTATCTAAATTAAACTAATTAAAATTTCATAAGATTTAAAATGAAGTTGTTTTGTCACACCAGCCACATTTCAAAGGCTCAAGAGCCACATGTGGCCATTGGCTACCATATTAGTATAGATTTAGAGCTCTTCCATCAGCAAGTTCTATTGGACAGCTCTGCCCTAAGATAAGTGTTTGAAAAAACTGTGAAGGACATGAAGGAAGTACACTATATTCTTTACCTCTACCCCACATTTACAAGTACATGCTCCTTTAGTAAATACGATTCTGGACAGCAAGAGTCATAAATCTTTTTGGAGCCACAATGAGTGGGAGAAGGTAAGCTGTTAGCTAGAGGTTACGACCCTATTACAGGAAATGGGAGTTGCTGCCTGCCACATCCTGAAAACAAATTGGTCTTTGGTACTTCATTTTGATTCAATGTAAAAATCCCTTTCGTTGCCCTACATTTTGTAAATACCTTATTAGGGAAATAATGCCTAAGATCCATAAACGCTTTCCTCTATGATTTCCTCCCAACTGTAATTACTATCATCGGAACCACTAAATATTCTTGTACAACCTAATTTACCCTAAACAACTGCAGAGTAAGCAGATTTCAGAAATAAAATATTCAAGTCTTCCCAGTGACCAACAGAACCTGGATTTTCAAGATTAAAAATGTGAGAATTTGATTGATTCATAAGATAGTTTAGTTTTAAAGCGTACAAAATTTTAACATCATTCGGTAGTACGTCTTTGATCACAGTTTTGCATGAAAGATACCAGGTTTTGTAAAAATCAGAAAAAAAGCACCAAATTGTAACCATAGTTTTGTCTGATTGCAAGCAACAGAATGAAAAGGGAAAAATGTAAATAAAAATAATAAGCAATTGTAATATCTGGGATATGTTTCTTGTAAAAATATATATACAGAACTGGGAAAACTGTCCATATATTTCAGCCTCCAAAAGAGTCCATTTCAGTTCAGATCATCTCTTTCTCTGCTTAAACTTCCTCATTATTAAATTTTTCCCTCACTGGGTAACTTTCATTTTATTTTCAATTCTTTTTTTTTTTTTAATTTTTTTTAAATGTTTTATTTATTTTTAGGAGAGAGAGAGAGACAGCGTGAGCAGGGGAGGGTCAGAGAGAGAGGGAGTCACAGGCTGAAACAGGCTCCAGGCTCTGAGCTGGCAGTCAGCACAGAGCCCGACGCGGGGCTCGAACCCACGAACCGCGAGATCATGACCTAAGCGAAAGTCGGACGCTTAACTGACTAAGCCACCCAGGCGCCCCTTATTTTCAATTCTTACTCAGAGTTAAATATCTTCTAGTTTTCAGGCCCATCAGCAACGACAATGTCCTTAAAATATTAGTTGGCAAGGCAACAGTGCTCTAGCTGTGTACATCTGCAGTTACTCTAGGATATTTGGGACAAGATTTTCAGTGTGTGCTGCATTCTGGTGAAGCTTTAGCATCCCTCTCTAGGCAAGTACTTTGCAAGTTCTCCTAAGACTCAGAAATCAGCCATCAGAGAGAAGAGAACTAACTAGGGAACTTGCAGTTGTCACCATGGAGTTAATGACTACTTGCTGCCAGGAACTTCTCACCCAGATGCCTAGCAAAGTGCTTGGTCTCCCAAGCTTGTGCTGTAGCCATTGGTGACAAGAACCATTCCGGGAGCAGAAGCCAGCTCACATCCATACTTAACTCAGACTTCCTAACAGTATCACATCATAAAACCATAGCACATCTGGCACACATTTAAGGCCAAGTTGGCAGTATTTGATACAAAAAAGAAACCAAAGACTGAATTAGCAACCCACATGCTTGTTTTCGCAAGTCATAGATGCAGAGCAGAGGTATATGGAGTGAAGCCCACAAGACACCCACGAACCTTTTCTTAAATGAAGGCTGAGCTGCCTAAGTCCAATGAGCTCCTGGAAAAAACAAGCCAGCAACAAACCATACATACAAAAATAACACCCCCTCCAACATTGTTGCTTTAACCTTTGCTTGCTCCCATGAAGGTCTTGTTACCTGGACACCTTTTTTTTTTTTTTTTTTTGGCTTAAGTACCTGAGCCATCTTTCAGATGGGAACCTAAATCAGGAACAGGCTCTAAAATCTTTCTTAACCTATAATTCTAAATCACTCTTACCTCTAGCTTCTCTGAGTGAGTTAGGTTTCATCTCTGCAAGTCTGCAATGTCAAGGGGAAATCTGGATTTCAGAAAACATTACTTTGCATCAGAATACAAATTCACCATTTAAAGGTGGGACTCCTACTTTCCTACTCTAAAGCATCACCTTCCAAAAAACCAAAATAATGATTGGAAAGTAGTTTGGGGAGCATAAATCAGGCAGGAGCTGGAGGAACAGGTAAAAACTTTTTTAAGGATGCTTAATTAATAATGCAGACCATGAAACAGCCATGTTGTAGTAAAGACTCACTGGAGATGCATTGTTTCCCCCTAAATTTAACTCTGATGGCATAATCTGATTCTATAATGGATTTGTCATCAAAACTTCCCTAGAAAAGCAGGGAAACATGTGCTTCTTTGAAGGTAAAGCAAGAAGTCCTAGAAATTTTAGAAGAAAATAGGGATGAAATTTTAATAATTTTGGAGAAAGGAAAGTCATTCTAAGTCAGAGAAGCCAGAAAAAAATGTTAAATCTGATAAGCAATTTAAAGTTGTTTTAAATATTTACAAAATTTTAAAAATGAAATAAAATTGCAAAAAAAGTTATATATGTAAGCTGTGACATAGTGTCAGCATTACTCCTACCATGTTAATATTTAACTCATGCTCCTCACTCTCCTTCAATGCTTGCAGAACATACGGCAAATAGCTATTTTCTTGAACTTACACAGTGCACCCACAAATCAAGGAAAATAAGTCAAACAGTGATCTGTAAAAGATTCAAAACAGGCAACTTTTATTTAAAAAGATACAAAGAGCAAAGAAAGCTATAAGAAGATGCTCAAGGTCAATCAAAACAAAAACTGAAATTTCTAACTAAAACTAAGATTGGCAAAACTCAAAATTCCCAGGTTACAACAGTGTTGAGGCAGTGTCCTGCACTGCTAGGGTCCCTATAAGTGGAACATTTTTAGAGGGAAATTTGACAAAATTGGGATTAAAAATGTACATTCTCTCTGATCTAGAATTCTCCTAGGAAAAGAATTTATCAGATAGTCACAAAAATATCCATATATATGGATATATATATAGTTTATATCAATTTATATGAATATGTGAATTTTATATGAATATATAATATATATAATTTATAATTTTAAAAAACATCCTGAGATATTAGGTCAAACCACCAAAACAGCAATTTCATACAACACATCATACTTATCTAATAGATAAGATGTCCCAGATACATTACCAGAGGTGGGAAAAATATAAGATATATTTTATACAAAATAAATGTAAAGTACTGTGTGGAGTAATAAGTCATCTGTATATTTTTAAAGAACATGCATATGAGTGTATATGTATACCCTCTTCTCCCAGAAATATATAAGAAATAGCTCATAATGAGTATGGGGGTGCAGTGAGTGGATATAATTGCTATTTTTCATCTGGTCCCTTTCTAGTATAGTTTGATTTTTTAAACATTAGTATGTAATGCCTTTACTAAAAAAATAACTTAAATAAAATTCTCCTAGCAACCTTGCTGAACTGCTATTCAGTGAGAAAGAATTAAACCAGTCTTCAGCTTGAAAGAGCTGTCTTCTGGTGAATGGCAGGGCCACAAAAGAAGCTCATTACCATCTTCTTCAAACCCAATGAAAGGGGTAAATTTGGTCCTTGAACATAAACAGTAATTATCCACGCATTTCCCTTGCAACTTCTTTATAAAGATTTTAAGCGACTGAATGGAGTGGATTGAGTTTCATGTAGCAGTGTTTGCCCAATGCAGGTGAGAGTCTGAACAATCTTTGATCCAAGTGGCATTGATATACCAAAACTACGACAGCCCAGGGCACATCTTAAACTTGCCAAAATAAAGAATTTACCAAGGGAAGTAAAATTTCCAGGTGGTAAAATTCCCTATCTTTTCCATGTATGGCTGAGAAGAATACTGTCTTGTTTTAAAAAAGAGATGTCATGAAACAAAAAGCATATGCAGATCTTCTGATTTTTTAAACTTATTCTCATAGTGGAGATTTTTTTAACCTTTTAGTATATTTTTAACTATTATCTTAAAATAAGTTTTACAGAAAAGTTGCAAGAGTAAAATAATTACTCATATAATCTTTAGTTTGTATATTGTACTTTGTCTCATTTGCTTTATATTTGCTCTTTTATATACATGCTTTTTATATACTTTTTTTCTAAAACATGTCAATGACATACATTATAGTCCTTTAGTACCAAATACTTCAACGTGCCTTTCCTAAGAATATAAAAAAAATATTCTCTTACATAACCACAGTCAATTACCAACTTCAGAAATTTAACATTGATACAATATTCTTTTTCTTCTACCATCTATATTCCAATTTTGTCAACTGAAACAGTAACATCCTTTATAGCGTATCTTTCCCTCCAGTTCAAGATCTAGTCCGGTATCACACACTGTGCTTAGTTGTCCAGTCTCCGGTGGCGTGCTGGTAAATGTTTAACAACCATTGATCCAGTGGATACTGACCCCATTTGTAACATCTGTCATGTCTGTGATGTAAACACTCTCACCATAACCAATTTTAAGCTACTAAAATGAAATCACTGAATGTACAATTGGAAAGAGATATGTACATCTGGCTTTTGCACACCAGTGTAAATTGAGTACTTATCTCTTTTAGTCTGCTTTAATCTGAGAATGCTCTTCAGTTTCTCTTTCAGACAATGACATTCTTTAGGAATATGGTCCCTTTTTATTAAAAAAAAAAAAAAGTTATGTGTCCCTTTTGGGAATTGTCTGTTATTCCCTGTACATATTCAGTTTATGCATTCCCACTTAGAATATCACATATAATGTGTTCTTTTCCAGGGTATCACACTTGGAGGGCATACGATGTCCATTTGTCCCATATTTACAATGTTATTTTTGATCACTGTGTCAAGGTGTTAACTGATTGCTCTACTATACACTTACTATCTTATTTCTTATCTAAAGACCATGTTAAGAGCCTTGTCCCCATTAAATTTTCCCTATCACTTTTCTTCTTAAATATGTAAACAGAAATATCTTTGAATTCAATAATATTTATCAGAATCATGTTATTTAAAGAAAAAACTGGTAAATCTCTACTCTGAAGAGAAATTTATAGACATAGATTGATACCCTCTTAGCAGGTATCAGAACTGAAAAATGGCAAAACTCTGCATAATAAACTTTTAGGATGTTTTCCTTTAAATACTAAGCTACAATATTAATTTTTAAGGTGGTGTCAATAATATCTACATTGTAGGGTTATTATGAAGATTAGACATTTATCATATCCCCAATAAAATACCTGCTATATTACAAGACTCAGTAAATGACAGTTAAGGAAAATATATGTTGAAGATGATTTACTTTCTGTCAGAATTGAAACATCCCATTATAAAATTAAGAGAGAAGAGAATGGTTTGGAAAAACAGATCAAAATCAATTTCATAAAATAAGAATAAATGATTATGTATATAGGTAGAACTTAGCCCACAAATGTGAGTGTGATGCTTAGGGTCCCTGGTTAACCAGTGAGCTGATACATTTTAACTGTTCTTGAGCAATACTGGGAGCTGCAGGACAAATCTTAACAACTTTGAAAAAGTCCAAAATCTCTTGAAGAATAGATCTAACAAAAGAGGTTAAGCTCCAAAGAACAAAATAGGGAGTACTGAAGACAAAAGAAAGAAAAGAGGAAAGAAAGGGGAAAAAAAAAAAAAACATGAACAATCAGCCTTCACCTGAATTTAAAACTGCTAAAAATGGTCATCAAAAGACACCATTAAAGAAATGAAAAGCCAAATCAAGGATTGCAAGAAGATATCTGCAATGTATATATCTGACAAATGACTTGACTCTTCTGTTTTTTTCTATTGCTGCTTTAACAAATTATCACAAACTTGATGATTTAAAGCAACATAAATGTATTATCTCACAGCTCTGTAGGTTGGAAGTCCAGGTGGGCTGGACTGGCTCCTCTACTTTGGGTCTCACATGGCCAAAATCAAGGTGTCAGCCATCCAGAACTCGTACTGGAGGCTCTTGGGGAGAATTCACTTCCAAACTAATTCAGGTTATTGGCAGCATTCAGTTCCTTGAGACTTTGAAGCTGAAGTCCTCATTTCCTTGCTGGCTGTCACCCAGGAGCCTCTTCTACCTCCTTAAGGCTGCCTATTTCTTTTTCATATTGTCCCCTCTACCTTTAAAGCAACAATGATGCTTCAAATACTTCCCATCCTTCCAATCTCTCTGACTTTTCTTTCTGCTTCATCTCTTCTGCCTCTAGCCAGAGAAAGTTCTCTGCTTGTATGGGCATATGAGATGAGACTGCCCGCCCCCCCCCCCCCAGGAATTTAAAGTAATCTCCCTATTTTCAGGTCCCTGCCCTTAATTCTGTCTGCAAAATCCCTTTCACTATGTAATGTAACATATGCATATAATCCAAGAATTGGGGCATGGGCATTTAGAGGGGGTAAGCATTCTGCCTACTATAGACTTATACCCAAAATACATAAAACTCATATGCTCCGTAATAAAGCAAACCCAGGTTTTTTGAGGGGAGCAAAAGATTTGAATCTTGATATAACACTTGAATTAGCACATAGAAACATCAAAATTATTTACCATGAGGGAAATGCAAATAAAAACTACAATAAAATACTACTTTGCATCCCACTCCGCACCCCCTATAATGACTAAAACAAGGTGGGTGAGAATGTCGAACAACTGGAATGCTCATATACTGCTCGTCAGCATGTAAAATAATACAGTCACTTTGAAAAACAGTTTGGCAATTTTTTTGTTAAACTTACACTTGTTATATGGTCTGGCAACTCCTTCCCTAGGTACTTACCTAGAAGAAATGAAAACATACATCTACAAAAAGATTTGTTCACAGCTATGTTCAGGGGCATGCTATTGATAACACCCAAGACCCAGAAACAATTCAAATGTTTATCAACAAGTGAAGGAATAAACAAACTGTGGTAAATCCATACAAGTCTATTTAGTGATTAAAAAAAAAAAAATGAACTACCAATACATGCAACAGTATCAACGAATCTAAAAAACACTATGTGGAGTGAAAGCAGCCAAACTGGTAAAAGAACATACTATATGAGTCATTTACTGAAGTTCAAGGACAGAAAAATCTCATCTTTAGGGTTATAAATCAGATCAGGGTTGACTCTGGAGGGTGGGATTTGGAAGCTGACTAGAAAGAATCACAAAACTCCCTGGTAAAGGAAATGCTCTGATAAATTGGGTGGTTGTTGCATGTGTGTATGTATTTTGCAAAGTGCTTCCAACAGTACAGTTTAGATCTGTGCATTTTACTCTCAATAAAGTATACTTCAATAAAGTCTTTTTAAAGAAAAAGAGTTAACAGAGAAGCAACAGCCAAGTTGGAGCATAAGCTTAGTATCAAGCTTGTTAATTGTTGAAACTTTTGTATCCATGATCCATCTTTTGTTAGCTTGATTTGTCATCTTGAGAGAAATGTGTAAAAATACCTCTTTAAAATTGTAGATTTGTCCATTGTTTTTCTGGTAGTTTCCAGGGGGATGTTTTTCCATCTCTCCAGTTTTTCAACCTGTTTTATCATTGTGCTTTGTCTCCCATGAGATGTATTACTAAATTGGTAGTTTTTTTTTTTTTATCATTGTCACATCCTTGTTTGAAACATGCAAGCTAAAATATAGATGTAATATATATATTATATTTAATTTGAGAGAGAGAGTGCATGAGAAGAGAAAAGGGCAGGGGAAAGGGAGAATATATCTCAATCAGGGTCCACGCACAGTCTGGAGCCCAACATAGGCCCGATCCCATGACCCTGGAATCATGATGTGAGCCAAAATCAAGAGTCAGATGCTCAACTGACTGAAACACCCAGGCTTCCTAACTTAATAATTTTTAAAGGAGAGTTTAATCTATTCTGGATCTTTAGTTCCCTCATATGTTAAAAAGGAGACCATAATTTAACCCACGTCAAAATGATCAGAGGATATTAGATAATGCTTAACAGAATGTTTCCCTGGAATGCTGCATACAGTAAACTTTATTTCATCTATTATTCAATAAACGTTTATTATGCTTCCTTTAAATATTAGGTACTGGGTTTATAAGAAAAACAAGACAGTTACAGTTCTGTCTTCATGGAAATGCTTTTCTAACAGGAAAATAACTGAAAAATGAGTGAACACACCTACATAAAATAAATGCATACATTATAAAGGAAAAAAATCAAGATTGAGGCAGAGAAAAGTATGTGGGAAAATCCTCAGAAATGTTCTGGAAAAAATAAAAAATTGAAAGTAGTGAAAGTAGGCTTCCCATAAAAATAATTTATACATAAAAATGTATAGGCAATATATATATATATGAATATATGAAAGAATATATGAAAGTTGAGGTTAACATAGAAAAGTTCTAAAACTCTAAAGGCACTTGTAACATTTTAGTCAAACACCTAAAACGATTATTCTTGGGCTGGGAGGGAATGTTTATTGGGATAAGGAAAGTTTCTGAAGAGTTCAGTTTAATCGGGTTTCCTGTCCCTATTCATATTAGCTCATAGGGAGACCAAGGAAATGTGATTCCACATGAAGAAAGCTCAGATAAGAATGGAGAGCCTCTTGATTTCTAATTCCAAGTAGGCTCACTTGAAGCTGAGCTGCTCATGGTCAGCAAATACCTACAAATCAAGTAAACTACACCTCCATGCACTGGATTGAGAAATAGTTGGGTCTCATGTTAGTTACCTTTCCCATATCAATGTGCTACCAATGAGTAACTTCTACTCTCATTGAAGTTGAGATTGAAATTTCAAATAGGACACTTTAAAGATAATCTGCTTCAAGCCCTCTCATTTTACAGATTAAGTGACAGATTCAGAGAGGCAAACAACTTGCCCAGAGTCACATAACAAAAAATTCAGGACCCTTCAGTAGTCTTTCTACTCAACTCATTGGTAAATGGAAAAAACTACATAAGACTTCCACAAACCTCCCACTTTAATAGCTAATGTCAACTCCACAGAAACAAAACCCTTCCTTAATATTTATAAATCAGTCAACACACAACTACCAGTGGATATGAATGAATAAATGCAATCTTCTTACCCAAGGCCAATTACATTCCTTAAAATGGTACCCAAAATGACAAACCTGTAAGTTACAATTTATTTTCCTATGAATCACTAGTGTAGTAGTGTACTAGTATAGGATATATGTTACTTATATGCTCTAAGCATAAAGCACTCTAAGACAGATACATCTAAATTGATTAAACAAGGCAATTCCAGCTTACATGAAATTGTACATCATATAATATATAATTATAATATGCTTTATAAATATAATTTTATTTTAATTTTATTCCAATTATTTTATTATTTTATTCACTCTTTCCTTAATATAGTGCTCTAATTTTACTGAAATGGATAAGAAGATAAAAGAGCATCCTTCCCACCAAAACCCAACCCTCCTCCTGCCCCAAAAAAGAACATCCTTCACCAAATGCATCACAGTGAAAGTGAGTCTCCAAGAGCATTTTTTACAGCAGAGTTTTTACCTGCTGGTCCTACTTGATGAGTTTGGAGGCATTAATCAAGGAATGTCTTCTTCTATCTCCTTTGTTCCAGTTGTAAATGATTTGTGGTTAGTAATGTTTAAAGTCCCTATGTTTCTTGGGGCTACCATTTCATCTACCCTAGGATTATTTTTTCGTCTTTTAACAGCTTCATCTTAGAATTAAGTTTTCAGGTTTTGTAAGGCATACCTCATTCTAAAATGTATTCTGTGCAAAGAACTTATCATCCTTTATTACTTCCTAATATCACAAAGGTCCCAAAGTTTCACTTAATTGGTGATCAAATTCCAAAAAAGTAAATGCACTTTATCATGAATCTCTTAATGTAAATCATTTTTCATCTGATCCTATAACCTATAAGGAGAATATGTGTACATGTATGTGTGCATCCTTAAGATCGAGTAGCAGTGATTCTCACATGAAGAGACTGGCAAAAGCATGTCCACGCATACAGTGACTACTTGATAAAACAAGTTAGTCAGCGGATAAGTGTTAATGCTTAAAGGAGACAGGTAATGGCATTTAATAAGAACTGTATGTATTTCTGAACATTTATTTACTTAATCTTTATAAGTAAGAAGAATTTTTAATATTGTCTACAGCAAATTCATGTCTCATTTGAAATTTAATACAGGACAGACATTTTAAAAAATACTATGAGTTTCTAATCATTTATTTCCTTGATCAAATAATTGTACATGTGTCTGACACTTAAGCAAACATTTAAGTGTTTTAGGATATATTAAAATGGTTGAAAGTCGGAAAAGAAACCAGAGAAGTCATGTTAAGACATGCTTAGAAAAGATAGAGGAAAGACGATGTGACATATAAGACTGAAATTAACCACTGAATATGACAAAAAATTTGAAGACAGCAGTTGGAACTAAAACAAGACTGCCATAGGAATTAAACAATAAAAGTACCAGAGATGAATAATTAACAAGTAGCAGTAAATATGGCATAATACAAGGAGAAAAATGCTACCATTTTGAGTGATGCAAGACAATTCAGAATGTAAGTATACTAAGTGCTGCCATAGTATAGTTTTCATCTGACCTACTGTCTAAAACCTCTAAGCTTATAGAAGTAGCTTATGAGAATAAGATTGCTAAGAGAGGCCATTGAGAATGTAATTGGAAGTATAACCTAGCAACACACTGTCATTGGTGGCTGTCAATCCTGAATCCAGTCATGGCCGTCTATACCTTGTTTTCTCAAAATGGTATCACTGTACACATTAGGTGTTGAATACCAAAAGGTGGAAATTATACAGCAAGTGTATACACTTGCAAGTGAATACATCATAAAAGTTCATTTTTTAGTAATAATTACTAACAAATCATAATAATGAATCCTAACCATCACTACAGCACTGTTTCTTTATTGGCCATTTGCAAGGACTATAATATAGAGCCATGCAGTAATAAGGCAAATCCTATAAACTACTATTATGAAATTTAAATAATCAAGGGAATACTGCCCTTAAAATCAGTATCTTGGAATTATATAAAATATAAAATCAGGAATAAAGCATTAGTGATAAATAACAATTATATGCTATATAACATTAAACTATACAGTATTGTTATCATTAATTCTAATATTACTTCTCTTCCCATTTATTCTAAATCCTTTAGAGATACTACCTTTTATAATCACCAAAACAACTCTAAAATATAGTAACTACCACTTTAGGAATATATAAAATGAACTTTTAGTTCATTTAGTTTAGTTTATTGCAAAATATAGTAGCAATAAATAATTGTTATCATTTTGTCCATCACTGATTGCAATGAGTACCATGCTGATCTCTACACCCATTTCATGCCTCTCTTTGTGTGAATGTGGTTCTAGAGGCATAGAGTGAGGTTCAAAAAGATATACTCTCTACTGCTCTGACACAAGATTGATCTGGAGTGGGTGTGTAACTTAAGTCAAACTAATCATAGTGACTTCTGGGAACTCCCTGAGATTCTGGAACAGTGCCTGTAAAGCTCTGGGTGATGCAGCCAGCGCACAGTAGCTCTTCTGCTACCATGAATATAAAAACAACTCACAGAGAGCAACTCAAAATTGCTGAAGTGAGAGATTCATTAAAAAGAAGAGCCTGAACTCATGAACAACAAATCAAAAACAAACTAAGCTGAAGCTTATACACTTTCCAGATGTGAAAAACAATACATTAAAGCCTATTTGGGTTGCTCTTCTCTTAATTATAACAAAAGCATCCTAATAAACCCTCTGCTTTTTTGTTCAGCACATCACCATCCCCTTCTGTCCTTCTCTGTTATAAAGATGAGCTTAAACCACATTCTTAGTGCCCTCCATAAATATGTCATACTAAAGCTATGGTCCCAGAAAGGAAGGGCCATGCAGTAAAAGAGCATGTATCACTCAAGCTCCAAGAAGTTGTATGTCCTATAAGCAACACTGATTGAAACTCAAATAGAAATTTCAGCTGCCAGGAGTCCAGTGACTCCAAGTTAAGGATCACTGGCACTAAGCTCAATTCCTTGAACATCTTTCAAAAAGTTCTTGCTGAAAATAACTCTTCTTCTACCTCACCCTACTCGCAAATCCTCACTAATACAAACCAATGCTGAAGATCGAATTCCCATTCTTGAACTTTGTAATTTCTTCGAAACCTATTGACCAGTTATTAAAAAGGAAAATGAGGTCAAAATCTAGGTCAGGGTAGAACAGTGCTCCTAGGCCCATATTCTAAAACCTCTCTGGGGCTTTCCAAATGGACGGGTCAGTAGTCAAGAATTAAAAAATAAAATCAATGACATTTCCTTAAAACATTTTAGTATGTTGGAAAAAAGCATTGCTAGAAACCCTATTGTTCCATTCCAGGAGTATCTATGGCAACCATTTTGAGCTGCGAACTTTACAGATAGTTATTTGTGTCACCAGCTGACGGCGTTGTCCAGCCACTCCTTAATATTGTCTAGACACCTTTCCCTTGGACTTCCTTCAGAATGTTCTCTGGCATACTTGCCTCATAAATTTCCACTCTCCCAATTTCGATTGTGGTACTTTCATTAGTTAAAGTACAGCTTTCCCAGCAAACAGATCAGCATTGCATTTGATTCTACTTTCCCTGATCATTTCAAACAGCTATTATTATTTCAAACTGCAACCTAATGTTATGGTAACCTAATTCTTAAAGGCCTCATATTAGTTCATTTTGTGAAAATGTGTTCTTAACACCTGAAGCTCGAATGAGTGTACAGGCCCTACTAGAACCAGACTGTAAGCTTCTCAAGGGCAGAGATGGTTTTGTCAACGGATTGCCCAAGTAGGAGACTGGAAGGAAGGAGGACAGAGCTGCTGGAATAATTATCCCTACAACAACCTGGTGAGTTACTGTGGGCTGGCTCTGTCTTTTGCAAATTTTTTATTCCTGTCAGCTAGCTCTTTCCACACAGCTCTCTCTGTCCTCAGTTCTGATAACTATATCTTCCCTCTCTGCCTCTTCAGGCCCAAGATTAATAACACAGACCAAGAGGTACTGCATAAATCCTACTTTCTCTGTCCCCTGCCTACTTCTTTGTAAAGAGCCCTTTCACTAAACGCTCCTCGAATTATCTCAATGTAAGGGTGCCACCTGTTTCCTTCTGGAGAGATGGCAACTGCTTTTTATGCAACATGATTACACAAAAGCAGTTCCAAATATCAGTGACTTACATTCTGATTATAGGTGTATGGGTAAAATACATAGTTTTTAATGTTTAAGATAAAGCAGCACGTAATACAATGGGTTTTGGCATCTAATAGAAAACAGAATATTAGTAGTATCCATAGTCTTAACTGCTATTCCTTAATGACTGGCTATGTGGATTATATTGATCTGATCTCTGGCAGTTAGGTACTGGAGCCCACCTGCATTTGGAGGGCTGATAGTGCACATCTCAGCCCACTCTGAGTTTAGCAACAGCATGCCAGTGGCTTGATATTGCCCAGAGTGGAAGTATTTACACCACAGAAATCAGCAATTGCTACAAATCAGGGGCTTTTTTCTGGGAGAGCTGATAACTAGCACATCCCTTTACACATGCTATATATGTATGTACATATATGTGTGTGTGTGTACATACATACATATACATATATGTATGTGTATATATATGTATATACATGTTGCAATACGGTCTCTGCTAGTTTGGGTTCTCTTGAAAGCATAGCCCAAGATAAGGACTTGTGTGCATGTAGGAAATATGAGAGATGATCCCATAGGAAGTAAGGATGATCCCAGAGTGATGTAATAAGGTCTGAGGGACAGTAATTAAAAAGTTAATCCATCTGTCTTCGCTGTGGATAGTGGGGCTCTATCTTGTGGGGACCCTCTAAAAAACAGTGTAGAACGTACTGAGGGTGAAATGCAAGATCTACAGAGGAAATGTGGCAGGAGGCACAAAACTAACCCTTACCCATTAGGATCTTCCAAGATCCGGGATAAAATGAGCTTGATATGCAGACACTTCTATCCCTGGGAAATGTAACCACAAGGCCAGGACCATTGCAGTCAGCAGGATGACCTACGAATATTTCAACATGTGAAAGAACTCTGCTTCATTAATACTTACTCTCTGTCCTCAAACTGTCTATGTTTGGAATTTCATAAGATATCTGTTAGAGAAGAGAGGAAACCCACCTCTCAGGGCCTCAAATGAGAAAGGAAAAGTGGTAAATGGATGTCACCAAGGTCAACCATCTGCTTATTAAAGAGAGAGTCAGGTTTCCTTGCCCCCGGGAAGCTATAACCTGGCCATGTCCACAGATCTCCCCAGTGAATTAACTTCTGTTTTTCTTTATTTAAGGAGGGGGGAAAAGGGAGAGGAGGTCTCTACTGTTTGGACATTTGAAACAAGAGGAAGAAGCCTCCACAACAGAAGGCTAAGGATCCCAAACTAATACTGTCTGATTATAACTTGTATTAAAAGCAGGAAATAAAAGGAGCTTTATGAGCAAGGCAGGAAACTGGGTACATTTTGGATTTTATGCCTTAGAATATACAATCTCTATCCCAATGCATTTGGAAGATCCAATTAAACAATTAGAAGATTGTCAAAAGAATTGTTTCCTAATACTGACAGGAATTTCTGATTAAAAGGGCTCTTGCTGTTCTTTGTCACTAATAATTTTAAAGAAAGAAGCAGAAGAGACTTTGGAAGATGGAAATTTAAGCCCAGGGGCCTGGGCTTATCCCACAGATAGGCTAGGGAAACTGTAAGGTTTGTGTGTGTGTGTGTTTCTTCCAGTAAATATTTTTTAGTATTTACCTTATTCCAGGAACTGGCCTTATTTCTGGAGATGAAGTAGTAAATAAAATAGACACATACATGAACTTTTTTTTTTTCATTTTTATTTTCCTCTATAGGAACCAAACTGTCCCAAATTGCTCTTAAGGCTGTTTCAGCATTTGCCTGGTGTTCTCAGCTCCCCCACCACCACCACCACCACTTCCTGTACTTCTTCCTCCCATAGAATCATCCAGTAATCCCCTTTGCAGCTCACCTGCTTATAGTGTGCTTCCTCCCCCAACCACCTCTGCTAAAGGGCAGAAGGACCAATTTACCTAAGGGATGACCTCTAAAATTTTTGCAGATCTGTAATTAAGATTGGTCTATGCAATTTGCAAGGACAAATAAATGAGCAATTTAGAGCTTGGGTTAAAATCAGTAAAACGGTAAGGAAAAAAATGATAGGCAAACATCCTGGGAAACAGGCAACAGTGTTACGGACTGATATGCTTCTCCATTTTGCTTTATAGAGCCTGAGAAATATTCTGAGCAATATTATTCAATAAACACAGCAATAATAATAATAATAACACAAATTAGCCCCCTTGGAAGCCAGTTCTGTCTGGCTTCCTCACTGGCTAGTGATTCAGTTCCCCTTCAGACTGAGAGTGCTCAGACAGGCTGCCTGACCCTGGTTGGCCTCTCTCCTACTAAGGCTGGACTGAAGACACTAAAGGGCCTTAACCTCTACATAGGTAGGTTTTGCTTACAGTTGCCTGGCACTGAGCACTACCTCTGCCCAGAACTTCCCAACCATACCTAGAAGGTTGGATTCTTAGGCTACTAAGGACTGTCAAAAATGGTTCTTAATATACAACAACCCTTCTCTCAACTTAGTTGCTATCCAAGTTCTTTGGGGATCAGCTCTGAAGAGCAGCTCAGTCCCACTAGCCTCAATCTTCCCCCTCCCCCAAAGACTCACTCCATTTTTACATCATGTCTTACCCTCTGACAAATCTATAAAGCCTCTCAGATGATGGTTGTGACTGAGCTTGGAATTCACACTTGCTACTTTCATTCCTGATATAAAGCCTCTCTAGGGTCATCCATCACTGCTCCTAGGAGTCTGAAATAGGCATGAAAACAGTAGTACACAATCTCCTAATGTGATAAGTTGTTAGAAAATTAAACTAATCTTGGACAGAGTTCCATAAATTTTTGCATTCAAATTATGGCCTGGGACAAAAGTAAATGCTTCAGAAAAGGTAAAACAATGGCTAGTCTATGTGGGGTGTTGGTACTGGCTTTAAAATAAATGGGTTGTACTAATTGATCATGAAGTGTTTTTCAAACTCTGATGAAATACAAAAATAAATGTCTAAGCAACATATATATGTGTATCACTTATCTATTCCTGCATGGTAAGTCACGCTAAAATTTAAGACAATAACAATTGTTTATTATGCTCATGAATACACAATTTGAGATGGTTTGGTGGAAATTGTTCATCTGTGCTTCCAGGAACTCAACTAGGCAGTAGAGGAACATTTTTAAGATGGCTGACTGCCATGGCTAGCCCAGTCTGTACTGGATACCGGCTGATAGCTTAGCTGGAGCTAGGGGTCAGGGGCCATGGCTCCTCTCAATGTAACCTCACCCTTGGCTTTCTCACAGAACGATATCCCAGATGTTCTGAAGTACACATTTTTATAATCTAGCCTCAGAAATCACATAGTGCTTGCTTTCATTATACTTCATGAATTGACACAATTAAAATGGCCCATCCAGTTTCAAGGAGAGGGGATTGGACTTTACCTATTGATGACAGCTTGTCAAGATCCCAGAACATGTAAGATGAGAGATACCATTGCTGCCATCCATGAAAAACACAATCTGCACAAATCTCAAGTGATCTTTATGAAACCTGATTGCAAAAACTTTGGCTCATAAAAAGAAATCAGCCACAGACAGGTATTTGCAAGCATTGCTCAAATGCGGTTGAATATTCAGAGCAAAGGTGTGGGTTTTCCTCTTTGAATATCCATTAAATTGCTACAGAAAAATTCTTAATCTTTGAGTGCTAGGGCATATATTTAAACAAATATGAACAGTAACTTTTTTATTTAATTTTTTTGTTTTGTTTATTTTTGAGAGCAAGAGAGACAGAGCATGAGCAGCAGACGGACAGAGAGAGAGGGAGACACACAGAATCCAAAACAGGCTCTAGGCTGAGCTGTCAGCACAGAGCCTGACAAGGGGCTCAAACTCACAGACCATGAGATCATGACCTGAGTCGAACTCAAGAGGCTTAACTGACTGAGCCACCTACGGGCCCCACAAATTATCTTTTAAATGAGAAAAGAAATATGTAGACAATTGAATATAATCAGCAATTTACAATGTGCTTCAGATTTCAAAAGAACATGAGGAAGAACATGAGGGAGAGATGGAAGGAGAGAAAATTAGAAGAGAAAAATTAGAGAAAAATTATATGGCAAGGGAGAAAGAGAGAAAAGAAAGGCAGCAATAAAGAAGGGCAAGAAGTGCAATTTTATTGGCATAACACAAGACTTTGCCAGGTACTATTTTGAGCAGCTACCACACTTCTAACACACTGTCTTTCAGCATCCCACCTTCCCTTCCCATAGCCTGATTTCCTAGAATTCTGAGAAAGGAGAACTGGGCAGCCAGTAGCAGTCTCTTCCCTTATGCAGTGAAGGAAGCTCCGTGACATAAACTCTTGTGGTTTCAAAGATTCAGGGAAGTGAAAAATAACTCTGTGTTAAAGTATGATTGCAGAAGTGGATACCATATGATGCCCAATATCCACCAACCCCAGGAAGAATTCACATGACTCTAAGCATGTCCATGGGCTCAAAATATTTGAGCAGACCGTATCTACATGTAACAGTAGCTTTTACTTTGAGTAACATAAGGAGCCAATAAAAGGATTTAGGCAGAGAGGAATGGATCTAACTCAAGTTTTGAAAGAATTTCTCTGCAGTGTGGAGAACAGATTATGATCAAATAGTGAAGCTGAAAGGAGTAACAGACAGGTAAGGCAGAAGCAAGAACAGTACTTTGGAGGCTGCTGCAATAATGTAGGCAAAGAGTGATGAGGGCTTGGAAAAGGATGGTAGGATGGCCCTGATGAGATGCGGTTGAGTTCAGGACTTTCTGATGTTGCTAGAAATCCATATTATATTAGCTTTTGTTAGTGCTGTCTCACTTGATCTCTCCAGGACTTTTGACCCTAAATACCAACAGTGGGGGCAGAGTCCACATCAGCTTAATGCAATAAAACTAAGTAGCGTTTCTCAGACTTCACTGTATCCACAATTAACTGAGGATCTTATTAAAATGCAAGTTCTGATTGAGCAGACCAAAGGTGGACCTGAGATTCTGCATTTCTAAGTTCCCAGGTGATGTGATGATCCAAAGACCACAAAATGAAAGGGTAACCTACTAAATAACAACTGGCCATGTACAATCTTGCAACTCTGGTGTGGAAACTAAAAACCTCACATTCACTTATGACTTCATCCAGTTTCTGAGGATAAATCATGAGGACATTCAGTTGCTGCTCTTTACATTCTGGCAAGTGGGTTGATGTATAGATAGATTAAGACAGTTTTCTATTTCATTCCTTCTAAAGTAAAGGCTGACTTTCAATTTAGCGATGTTTATCTATGCAAAGGTTTCTTACATGAATTAGTAGCAATAAGTTACACGAGATGAGCATGCACCTAATTGTACAACATGGCAAATTCAAAACCATGCATACATATTTAACTCTTAAAGATCATAACACAAATGTGAAGTCAGAGCTCATTAAATTAGAGACTGATTTAACCAAATGATTTGTGTAGCCATTACACAGGTGTTCCATTTCAGAAAGTATTAGAGCATAGTGCCGGGGGCCTCAAAGCTAATTTCTAACCTAGACTAATCATGCCAGGAATAATGAGCTGCCGTTACTGCCTTGTGAATCAGACCCTATGATATTTAAAATAATTAAGATCAAAGCCAAAGTAGAAGGTCACTGAATTCACCAGTCATAAAATGTTAGTACAAAACCAAAGGCTGTACTTGTTTGCTTAACAATCTTTAACGCTCAAGTTATAAAATGGCATTAAGAGGGACACAAATATCATCTTGAAAACTGTTGCTCTCTCCAAAGAAATTGCCAGCAAACACAGAAGCCTCCCAATGAAAAGGTAATTTGAAGTAAAGGTGTTACTCAAAGCCATTATAAGTATTTTAAAAGACCAGGAAACTTTAGAGATGGACTGGCTGATGGGATCTATCAGCTTCCTGGCTGCAATCCCAAGAGATGAACTGGGATGAAGATTTGCTTCCCATTTGTAGGCGGTTGGAAAGAAGTGTGAAATGAATTGGTTTGTCCGGGCTGAGTTCCCAGGAAAAGGGTGTCTTTTCATACCAAAAGCTCCCACCCAAACTGGCAGGGTGCTTCAAGCCAAAGATTTAGACAGTCAAATAAGTGCTAATTGAGTTAGAGGTTTGGGTAGGAAGTGGGCTAACAATTAAGTTCAGCTCAGGCCCTTTAATGGCCCAACCACTAGTCTTGAGAGGCTTTGGTATAGATCACCAAAGCAGAAGGCGGCTTTCTAATCTACTACTAAGGCTTTGATTGAAATTCCTAATCTTTGGCTGGAACAAGCGTGAGACAGTGGAGAGATAAGCGGCCCATGGTGACAGAGTTAGAGGAAGTTATGAAGTTGATACCGAGGCTGTGTCTATTCACAAGATTCTTCTAGAGATATACAAATCTGCAGAACCACAATGGGGAACTCCAGGAAAAAGAATTTCATCTTTAAAAGAGGACAATACTAGTCAATAGCTTTACACTGCTGTCTTCTATGGCCAAGTTCTCAGTAAGTATTACTATTAAAGGATCCCACACACAGTATTTTTATTTAACAAATACTTTTCATTGGGCTTATTATTGCCAGACCCTGTTCTTCTTGCTTTCCAAATGTTACCAGTTCATTTATCCCTCATAACAAGCCTCTGAGGTATAAATAACATTATCATCAATTTACAAATGAGGAAACTGAGGCACAGAGCTGTTCAAGAATAAGCAGCATACCTGGATTCAGAAATGTTGGACAAGGCATCTGGATTCAAAGAGATGAAGAGAATGTTACAGAAGAAAGGAAGCAAATATTTATTATTCTATTTGGAAGGAAGGAAGATGTATAAAGCCCAAGAGAAAATTTAATAGGCCTCTTCACTGCCCTTTTCCCACAAGGGCCAAAATGAAAGCCCATTAATAAAGCTTAAAACTGAAATTTAGTACAGATAAAAGCAATCCTCATTACCCAACATATAATTAACTGGAGAATTCACAGCTGTGGGACATTATGGGGGAAGGATGAGGCTTGCTGATTCAGGCTGCTGATTTTCAAACAAGGTGTTAAAACCAAGCCACCAGATCTCTTCATTGCAGGCTGTAGCACTGGCCACTTTGCCATAGGTGGTGGGAAGAATTCTAAATGTGGAAAACAGATTCCAAGAGTCTTACAGATTAAGGAAACTGAAGCTCAACATGTATCCCCCTGCTAAGCAAATTTTGCCCATTCACTCGGTCACCCAGTCCCACCTTGCTCCTTTCCTAATGGAAGATGTTCAATCTCCCACCACTCAGGGACAAATTCAACATCAGCATTCTACTTGCTCCTCATGGCCTTCCAAGCTCCTGCAAAACTCCCTCTCCACAAAGGCTCATGACACCCCTAACTCCATCACTGGCTGTCCCTCCACAGGGTTGATATCTACTGGCCCCTAGAAGGCCTCCATCAACTGAATACTTTGGTAGTTGGATCACAATATTCTTCGATCACTATAGTTCTTGCCATTGGCAACATCCAAGTACACAGCACAGCCATTATCAGATACCTATGGTGCCCCATTTGCCTGAATCCAGTACTAAAATTTCTACTGTCTTTGCTAATCTACTTCATGGCCATAACCAGAATTTCAGGACTGTTTCACTTCTGAAATTTTAATTCCATACATCTTTCCTTCTGAGCACATTCTTCCATTTTCCTCCTTCACTCATTATGTCTTCCAGTTCTAGTAGCTTCCCTTTCCCTCCATTCCAAGACCCTCCTTCTGGCTTCCTTTCCTAAGCAGTCTTGTCTCCCTGGTTTGCTCTTTCAAAGCTCCTAGTGCCCTGTCCTTTTGCCACACCTCCAAACCTAGATCAACAACCATGTGCTTTCTCTCTTTTTACATCCAGACGGTCAAATACTGGTGGAAAAAATACCATGAAACTTTGCAGATGAGTGACACTGTTGAGAGGTACAAAACGTTACAAACACATCTATATACTTATACAGTTTCCAGGAAACATGATTTAATCCTTGGCCTCTGGCAAAAAGTGACTAATTAGCTCAAGACCCCCCTACCTCAGTGCCAAAGCTCATGGGAAGTTAAGCTCAACCTAGGTGGATAACAGTATTACACTTCAGAAACTTGGGCACAATCCAAATTCTCTTATACAATAAACTCTCAGGTTTAACCAAGTTATTTTATAGTTCTGGAATTTTATTATATGCAATGCCATGTAAAATTAATGACATTTGGGAATCTTTTTTGCATTTTAGTAGCATTTGTTTGAAAAGAATTTGACCTATACTTCTAAATAATGTGCCTAATGATGGGGTCCAGAGATGGTAATGAAATGGAGGTAAAAGACATGCATCACATCGCCGAAAGCTAAAATCACAGCTTCAAAGGCCTGAGGAACATTCTTAAGGCTTACATTCAAATGTTTTTTTTATTTAACAATATTACTTTAAAAAAAAAAAACACCTCCTGGGCCTGTATTAATTGTCCTCTCCAAAGCGATCTTCAATTTCAAATTCAGCCTTTTTTATATACTCCACTAAACAGCTAATAAGAATAATTCATGTATCCAATGCCACTTTCTGCATAACTGAAGATTTCTACCTGTTAGTGATCTTTCTAAAACTGATTAAGCTCTTCCCTGCCATCTTAAGGGTAATGTATAAACAACATTTAGCTATTTCTTGAATTTGCAAAATCTTCTTGTTAAGGGTCAATTATAAGACTTGCAACATCTGTTTGGCTGCTCAAAGAATTTTTATGATTCCCTCTGGGTTTTTGTCTATATTCCCAAAATTGAGGTGGCTAGAAAAATGTCCTATAGATACATTTTTTTACTAAATCACAATAAATATGTGCTATTATCTCAGAGGTATTGGGAAACTTAATAATAGCCTCTAAACATCTCCCTGAGCATTGTCCCTTTAAGGTTAACTCCAGAAATAGTCTCTAAGGTCTATGAAAAGTAACATATTCCACTCAAAAATGTGAAAAATAACTCATAATTTTTAAAACTTCTCATATTATGGCTTCAAAATAAGGTCAGAGTTGTTAAATCCCAAGTTGGCTTTGTTGACTTCATAATTGTTTGTAGAACCTGGTGAACAGGATGGGACAAAATCAAATGACATTTCCACTCTCAATTTCGGGTACCTCAGCTCTCAATGAGAGTGTGACCTCTGGCTTCTCTCTGCTCTTCCAGATTCCAGAGTCCATGGTTCAAATGCCATAGTGCACGTGAAAGCACTTTGAACAGCATAATGAGCTTTATCAATGGAAGAGCAAAGCCAACTGACACCAGGAGAGCTTTTGGTGACTGGCAGGCACATTATTCATCTTTCACAACTTCTCACCTAATGTGTATCAGGCACTCAGTAAAGGTTTAATGAATAAATGAATAAAGAAGCCCACTTTATATTGCTCTAAAAGAATTAATAATATGAAACAATTTTGCCCCAAACACTAGAAACTCCTTTTTTATAAAATTCTGAAGCATGTTCAGATCTGACTCGATCACCAGAAACCTCTTGGGAAAGCAGAATGGCAAACTCTCAAAACTAGGCCAAAGGATTTTTCTTCAGGATTTGGCCAAATATCTTAAATTATCACCTCCACAAGTCAACATGTTAGCTTTCAGAGAAAAACTAATTTTAAAAATTAGTTGCTCGTCTATGCAAAAGCCTAGTATACCTACCATGAAAAGTTATCCTGAAGACATTAATACTATACTGTTAGTTACTGATAAAACAGACTTCAAATATTAGGTAGGAGGAATGTAAAACAGTATTGATTGTGTCAAAGAGAATTAATTGAAGAAACTGAGGTAGGTCTAGCTTATTTACCTCAGAAGAGACTGAGGTAGGTCTAGCTTATAAAAGACAAAAATAATGAGAGATATGGAAACAATACCATCCAAATTAATCTCTCTTAATGCAAAAGAGGGAATAGATTTATTTTAATTAGTTCCAGGAGCAATAAGCAAAGATAGACACAGATTTTAAGGAAAAGCATGTTAGCAACTGGAACTGCCTAGGAATGAGATGGACCTTTTGGAAAAGTGCTCTCCCTTTAATGGTATCAAATCACAAAGGAAAAGCAGCAGCCAGGTGGGATTCCATAATACACCTAACCTGATGACTTTTCTCCAAAGCATTAAAAAACTGTCTCTTCAGTTATGACCCAGAAAATGAAGAGGACCAATGTGAGGGGACAGATGAACAATGCTCTCACAGCCCACAGCACAGACATTTCTTCATTGTTTAAAGTGGCCAGCTGAGAACCAGGTAGCAAACACAGAACTAAATCTCCAGAGGGCTCCAGATCTGTGGTTCGCAGCACACAAAATTAGAGCTCTTCTTTGCTCTGAGCACAATAAATACTTACTGAATTAAAACACAGGCAGAAACTGAAGGCAGGCAAAGCGAAATAGTGAGAAATGCCCTCCCTGACATTTCTAAATATGCCAGAGAAACTTTCAACCGCATGTTATAACTTTATAAATTATGTGTAAACATGACCTCTGAAAAAATGCCAAGGTCGATGAGGCTGAGAGTGACTTCTCTAGTGAATCATAGCTGGGACAGTCATTTTCAAACTCTGCATGCAATTTTCCACATCTTTTCCAAAATAAGCAGTGTAATGAGTACACACATGATCCAGACTTCCTCCTGCCGGTTTCCCATCCCCCATCACACATCCTTTTCCTAGTAATAATTCTCTGTTTTGGTTTAAGGACGTCCCACCCTACCATTCCTATCCATTCTTTTCCCTCTCTATCCTCCACTAGCAGAACTTCTATAAATAATCCAGGACATTCTTTTACAGGCAATTTACAAATGGAAAAACCAATGCAAATCCTACCCATTATTTTATGCTAATTTTGATTTCTACCTCTGACAGACTAACTCCAACTAAGGGAAGAGACCTGGGCAGTTCAGTCTGAAAGTCCAGGATTTCTTGTGTGAAATACTATCTGAATAATACAAATAACCACAGTTTTTGGAGCACAGACTTTTTTCTAGACAACTTTACAATGTGGTTCTATTAGGATTCCTGTTTTAAATATAGGAAAACTCTCCCAAAGTTGTTCTTAGGCAGCCAGGAAAATGCGATTCAAGCTATCTCTATGCATTCTACAGCTCAAACAATGAACCATTACATTACCTTTCAATCAATCCACAACAGTTTAAAACTTCAGATTCATTTCTGGTTTCTCCCGTTTCAAAGTTCCTTTCATATAAGTGATTGGCAAGTCTTGTTTCTCCTCTGACTTTCTTAGCTACAGTCTCAATTTTGACAATTCCACTACCATGCCTGCTCAAAACTTTTTAATAATTCCCCGTGGACTCCAGAATGGTGGCCCATTAACCACAGTTATTCAAAATCGTCAACATTACAGTCCCTCCATAAATTGAGTGTTATATCCACCATTTTTCTTGGATTTGGATAAACTGACTTTGCCAGCCCTGAGTGGACATACATGGCATAACAAGGCATTTTTCTTTTTACTGATTCACAAATGTTTTTGCGTGAAAAAACAACAAATGGGAATATTTGAAATTAACAGTGGCCCCATGCATCTGGGATCCAAATCAACCTATTCAATCTCTCTAAAATGTTCCTCACACTCTTAGCCTACACATCACAGCTTCTTAGGAAGGCTTCATAAAGATTTTGGAATCTATACCCATCTTTCAAAGTCTGGTGCCTTTTCATTTACCATGAGATATGGCTGCTGACTTTCTAAGCAGAAGTTATTTCTTCTTCTTCTCACACTCACTCAGGGTCAGTTCTACTTGCTGAGAGCTTTATGCATATTAAAATTACTGTATTTCCCATTCTTGATGGTAAGCTTAGAAGGGAGTTAGGTTAGGCCTTTTAGACTTTTGCTGCCCTCACCCCCAGTGAGTATTACTAAATTAATTTAAAATGTACAGAATATAAATTGCTTTTTGGTATGGAGCCATATAAAAATTGGTTAGATAAAAAAGCACACTGATTTGCAATTTTACTGTTCAGAAACTGCACAATACTAATTTTTCAAGTCAATACTGATTTGATTAGAATACTCTTGGGGCACCTGGGTGGCTCAGTCAGTAAAGCATCCGACTTTGGCTCAGGTCATGATCTTGTAGTTTGTGGGTTTGAGCCCCACGTCGGACTCTGTGCTGACAGCTAGCTCAGAGCCTGGAGCCTGTTTCGGATTCTGTGTCTCCCTCTCTGCCCCTCCCCCACTCACACTCTTATCTCTCTCTCAAAAATGAAGAAATGTTTAAAATAATTTTTTTAAAGAATACTCTTTTTCACAAATCCCATAAAATAGTGAAAAGGTCTTGGAAATTTCAGTGTTTGGCATTACTCACAACAGCTAATGAAACTCCTTTGTCTGACAACATGTCCTGTCTTCTGGTTCAGAAATAAGGACTGATGTAGCAGGACATGCTTCCTAGGAGGTCATCCAGTTCATAAGCCATATTTCCTGCTTCAGTACAGGACAAAAGCCCCAAGAGAAAACAAGCAAAAATCCTCATGATTCTTCAAGGTCTTTATCCGCTATAACCAGCTTTCTGTCACAACTAACATTGCCCAGCATAAGACCAGGACCCATACCTTCAACACGTTCACAATTTCTCAGTCTATCACAAGAATGAGGAGGACCCATTTCACCTGGGACGGGAGTGAAACACCTGCCTTGCCACCTGACTGCCATTGGTCTGGAGGCTCCTGGAGGATAACGCTTCTGTTTCAAACATAGAGATCAAACATCCATCCCTCCTCCTATCTCCCCTAATCTCTCCTCCTTCTTCTCTATTTCTCCCCAAAGTATGCTTCCAATTTCTTTTAAGAAATAATTTTTGGTGTGTGAGTAGCAAAAATAGCACGGGATAGAGTGAGAGTCAGAGAGTCATAGGTCCAAAGAATCACAGGGAACATGTAATGCACCCTGAGGTATAGTCTACAGACTGCCTAAACCAAAGATTTTAAATAAAATCTGAAGAGAAATAAGCTACATAATAATTTATTTATATTTTTAATTGTTTTATTTATTTCTGAGAGAGAGAGAGAGAGAGAGAATGAGCAGAGGAGGGTCAGAGAGAGAGGGAGACAGAATCTGAAACAGGCTCCAGGCTCTGAGCTGTCAGCACAGAGCCCGATGCGGGGTTCGAACCCACAAACCATGAGATCATGACCTGAGCCGAAGTCAGATGCTTAACCAACTGAGCCACCTAGGCGCCCCCATAATAATTTAATAGTAACAGCTTCTATATTATCTTTATGGACAAGGAAAAATAATACTTGAATAAATTTGATATGACAGGCAGCTTCAACTCCAACAAAACTCCTTATTCAGAGCAAGGTTTTATAATAACCTGGTTTTCAATTAATCTTTTTTGCACACATACAGAGGAACAATGATCAGAGATAGCCCTCTCTTTCAGGGCACTATATTCTATGGTTTGGCATTAAAGGGAATGTTGTGCCTACTTTTTATCTCACCTAATTATCATCAAATTTGACAAAGCTCTAGAATTTATCCAGGAATATCATAATAAAGCAGTATTCCTGGATACTACTCACAGGGCCCGATGATCAATCTAACATTCTAACAATAAAAACTATCATTAACTGAATGCTTAGTCTAAGCCAGGAATAGGTCAAGTCCATTATGTGTATTATTTATCTAATCACCCAATCAACCCTGTGATGTAATAGAATCATTACGATCCAGAGGCACCTGGGTGGCTTGGTTGGTTGAGGGACCTTCAGCTCAGGTCATGATCCCAGAGTCATGGGACCAAACCCTGCATTGGGCTTCATGCTGAACATAGAGCCTGTTTAAGATTCTCTCATTCTCCATCTGCCACTCTCCCTTGCATGCTTTCTCTCTCTCTCTAAAAAAAAGAAAGTAATAATTACCATCCATACTCTACAGATAAGGATGAGGAAACTGAGACACTAGAAGTGAAATGAATTGCCTGAGGCCAATGAGAAAAAGTGATAGAGCTAGAACTCTAATCCAATCAGAATTCAGGACCAACATAAGTAACTAGCATATTATGCATCTTTCTCAAATAGAAATTACCAAGTGTTTAAAAATACCTGCATGGCTCAGTCTGTTGAGCATCTGACCTCGGCTCAGGATGTGATCTCATGGTTCTTGAGTTCAAGCCCACATTGGGCTTGCTGCTGTCAGCACAGAGCCTGCTTCGCCTCCTCTTTACCCCTCTCGCTCTCTGTTCCCCATCTTACTGGAGCTATCTCAAAAATAAATTTAAAAAATACTAATAATACCAAATGCTAAGAAAAAAAAAAAACAAAACACCTGCTCCTGGTGGGGATTAAGTCTGAAAAAGGTACACACATATTACTTATAGAAATGTCAACTGATGCAGCTATCTTTAAAAACCATGTGACAATAAGCCATGTGCTTATTAAAAGTATTAGTGTACACAGCCTTTGATCTAGCAGCCCTGCTCCTGGGAGTTAATCCTGTAGGTATAAAAGCATAATATGTACATGGGTATAATGTTAAATTCTACTCCACAAGGAGAAATGTTGAATAAACTATGGCATAGTCTTACCATGGAAAACAAAGAAAGTAAAAGAGATAGATCTGCCCAGTCAATTGACTCAAAAGATGCTGAGAGAAAAGATGTAAGATGTATCCAATTTTTTTAGAATATAATTAGAAATTTTCGGATAGTGGGACTCTTCTGGACAATGTTATGGTGGATACTGTGTCCTTACATATTTTTCAAACCACACACAAAGTACACACAAGAAAGAACCCTAAGTATGGATTTTAGTTAATGTGTAATAAGTATCAATATTGAGTCAATTGTAGCAAATGTGTCCATTAACATTAGACTGAAGAATAGGAAAAACTGGGGGAGAGGAGTTGAGGGGTTTATGGGATCTGTCTGTACATCTACTCAATTTTTATGTGAATCTAAAACTTCTCAACAAAAGTCTATCAATTTAAAAAAATGGTTAGAGACCACTATCCATTTATTTTAAATGTAATAATGGGCACAGAACAAAACTTTATGTTGTCAATCTCAGTTGAAAGATTAAGAGGAAGAAGAGAAGTAGATAAGGGAGTTAAGCCCTCAAAAGTGTTTTTTCAAATTTTTCAACTTGCAAGATGAAAACAGCAGGTATTCTATGATCTAATTCATGTAAAATTGTGTGTGTGTGTGTGTGTGTGTGTGTGTGTGTAGGAGGAAAAATATATAGCTGAACAATCTCGGCTGGAATTTTTTCCAAGTACTTTTAGAATACTTTATCCTATCACTTCATAAATATTCCTTTCCACAGCTCACCTTCAAACCATGAGGTAGGAATAATAATTGATAAGAAACTATCATTAAGTGAGAAGCTGGATCCTCAGACCATACTTTGCATCAAGCAAAATTCAAAGCTGCATTTGAAACTGCTCGATGTTGTAACTAATTTTTTTTTCTGTTCTTCCTCATTCCAAAGCCAACATAAAATCATAAGTACCCGGCAGGACAGCCTGAGAATTTCTACAGGTATTTAAGTCAGCATCTCTGCTTTAGATTTCCTTCTAAACAAGATTTTAAGATCTTGGGGGAGGGGGGCCGTCCACAGCACACACATACACACACACACAAATATACAGCACCAATGCACACAAAGATCCCCATCAAAAAGTATACTTACAAAACTTTAGATGCATAGATATATAATTTAATTCACATATTTCAAGACTGAAATTCTAAAGGCCTAAAAATCTACTTGAATAATCAAACAGACGTCTCCTAGCTCCTAAATGTAACATTCTCACCTAGAGTTGTTGCAGGAGGTTTCACATACCTCAAGGGACAATTTCCAACCATATCCTTCAAGGTGTATTTTCCTCTAATTAAACCTAATCCCTATTACCTCCTGGAGGTCTCTAAGGGCTCGGTTTTCAAGTCACTGTGTTGTCTGGTTTGCCTTCTGAGATAGTTACAAATGCAGCCAGTCCCACCCAGGCTCAACCTGCTGAACCCTGAAAAACCGTGAGCAGGAAACAGCCAGGGCCTCTTCTGCAGAGTTTACGTGATGAAATGCAGCTCACAATTAGCTGCCCCTGCAATTTTCACACCTGGGGCTCTTGAGCTTTGAGGGTGCAGGTGGTCTAATGCAGGAGTAATTAGTTCCATGTCATTAATTATTTATATAGAGCTTATCACCCTAGGTTGGCAATTTTTGTTGACTCAAAACTGCAGGTGCACAAAGGAGAAGTGAATTTTGAATGTTTGGCCTCCTAAAAGTCAGAGAGAAAATGGTGCTTTCTGGGGCTGACTATCTTCAAGGCATGCTCCAGGAAAGGCGATGTCATTCATAGCAACCACAGGGTTTTGAGAGTTGACAAGCAATTTAAAATGGTGACTCACCATTGCTACAGTTGCAAAGGTGATTCTGCTTGACTCACACAAAATTCTGTTTTTAATATGTATTTTACAGAAAAAGTTTTCCCATTTTGCTGTTGTTATTGTTGAAGAAAACTTAGGGAATGAAAATCCAATGTCAAGGTCTTATCATTTGGGCCTAATTAGTCCTGGAAAACTCAAAGTACTTGAAATAACATTACTGGAAATTCTTATTAATTCCACCTTCAGAACTTCCAGGTGAATTTGATTTCAATGTCACTATCAATATATAACTTCATTCTTTTTTATTTAAATTTTAGTTAACATACAGTGATATATTGGTCTCAGGAGTAGACTTCAGTGATTCATCACTTATATACAACACCCAGTGTTCATCATTTCAAGTCCCTTCCTTGGTGCCCATCATCCATCTAGCCCATCTCCGGACCACCTCCCTCCATCAATCTTCAGTAGCTAGCAGACATATGAAAAGATGCTCAACATCACTTATCATCAGGGAAAGACAAATCAAAACCACAATATCACCTCAGACCTATCAGAATGGATAAAATTAACAACACAAGAAACAACAGGTGTTGGCGAGGATACAGAGAAAGGGGGAACCCTCTTGCCCAGTTGGTGGGAATGCAAACTGGTGCATCCACTCTAGAGAACAGTATGGAGGTTCCTCAAATGGTTAAAAATAGAACTACCCTACAATCCAACAATTGCACTATTAGCTATTTACCCAAAGGATACAAGAATACATAACCTCATTCTTTCTAACTAAATTCCTCTAACCTAGGCTAAGGCAACCATTGAGATACACACTTCCCTGACTAACATGATGCTTTATGATTTTAAACTCAGCCTTCCTTTAGGTTCTTACCTTGACATTAGTTTCCCATCTACTTCCAGTTAGGTATTTCTCCCAGTAGGAGTGGAGGAGATTTTCCTCCCTAGATTTCTGACAGGCTCAGGATTTTATTAAATGTTGCAAATACAAAACTATTCCAGATACATTTACAGTAAACTTTAATCTTACTTCACAGTGGTTTGAAAGCAGAGATTGTCTGCTAATATTGAAGCTAACATTTCAATGGGAAGGGATTTCTGCAATTGAGATTTTCTTGATGTCTCCATGATCTCCAGGTAAACTTCTGCACTCACTCACTGTACCAATTAACCAGGATCAACTTAGGAAGCTCTCAGAGGAACCCCAGCAGCTCCTAACTGTATTTCCTGCAATCTCCAGATGACACTGATGGATCATGAACACGCTTCTAAGTAGCAAGCTTCTTGAGCATACACGTAGAAGTAATTTTCTCCAACTGGATAGCTATCCAGTTCTGCCCTCAAAGACTGGTTCTGTGACTGCTGATGAAAAAACAACCAGCCCAATCCCATATCACCCTATGTTTTTCCATGAATTTTGTATTTCAAATAAATTTTTCCTTTCTACCCTTCTAGTTTTTACTTTAAGAAAATTCTGGCACATATAACATAAATTACACATTGAGAAAAAAAAGTGAACATTTACAGCTTAAGGAAGGTGCACAGTCATGACATTCATGAAAATGCCACCTAAATGCTGTGTATGTCAGAAGTTCTCAAAATGTGAGTGCCCTGCATAAACAACACCAGCATCACCTGAGAGCCTGTTAGAAATACAAATTTCTAGATCTCTGAAATAAGAAACTCTTGGGGTGGGGCCCAGTAATCTTTTTTAAACAGCCCCCCAGGTAATCCTAATGCAAGCTAATGTTTTGAGAACCACTGGACACATGCATTGCTTCGTCAAAAATCCAGGAGGGGGTGCATTTATTCAATTCATCCTAAATCAAGAATAGTGTCTGTATAATAAACCTAACCCTGGTTTAGAAGTTAGAAGAGCTCATTTCTGCTTTCCTGTAAACTTAGCTTGGTATAGTTGAAAAACCTGTGCTGCTCTATCAAGACTAGAAATTGTTCCCTTCCTACTAAGGTTTAAACTAGAAACTCTTGAGAACAGCATGAGGTGCTTTTATAATTAGACAGGGACAACAGACATAAATTGGGATTGTCCGAGGTAAACTAACACTTTATGCTTTAGGACTGGTTTGGACAAGACAAAGAAGTCTCAAGTGTCTTCCAGGTCTGAAAATTTTAAAACAAGAAACCCTAAAGGTTTCCAGCAAGTACTTGTGACTTGTTCTTTTTCCCTAATTATAAATTTAAAGAGGAATTAATGTACCTCTCAACTGTGCCACTACATTTTTAAATGTCTTCTGAACTCAAAAATGTATCTGATGTTCTTGGAATATCAACCTGGGGGAAAGAATGTTCAGGGTAAAGTCCTGAAAATCCAAAATTCTCAAAGCCCTAGGTACAAAAAAGAATGCCATGTCAGCAGCTAAAATATCCCACTAACCATGTTTTAGACTCTGAGAAATAGTAAAGAGTACAGTTTGGTCAAAGAGTGGTGTACTGGTGTTTGGTTAGAAGTTTTTGGTTTTGTTTTTTTCCTGTTACATAAACAAAAATTGTGTGATTCTTGAAAGGTGGAGGGTATTGATATGTTCAAAGGTTTTCAGCCTACTTCAAAAGTTTCAGCTAATTGCAAAACTGTACTAATAGTCCCCCTACCCACATCCACAAAGAGAATTAAATCAGAATAAAAATACAAATGATCTTCATAGAGAAATTCAGAAAATAGCATCTTTCCTTTCTGTTACCAAGCCATAAACTGTGATAAATGTATGTTTTCCAAAGATTGGGAGTATTTTCCATTTCATTTAACATCACAGTACAAAATTCAGTCCTTAAAAGTTCATCATTTGCAGCCTTCCTTTAGTTTAAAAGAATGCAAAATACGTCACTTTTTCTCTAGTAGATCCATGAATTTCTAAGTGTTTTCTTTAGTGGTTTTATTTCCCAGTAAGTCTCCCAGTCTGAAGTCCAGCTTTCAAAAATTTATTCCCAATATCTAAATGAAAGCTTTAAATCACTGTCCCAAGAGTGTAGGAGAATCAAGAAACTAAGAGGCATTTAACGGGCACTTCAGATTCTCATGGTAGTGATCAATCATAAACAAAGCTCTGCTTTTTAAGTTTCATGGTTTTTCTTCATCACCTTAAAGTATGTTTTTCCCTAGACAATATTGTTGAAATACAGAAAGTCTTGGTAATTTGTGCTATTAATTATCCATTCAGATAGAACATTACAAAATATGTTTAGGAAGAGCTCGTAATACACAAAACTATATGTGCAGTAAAAAATAACACAAAAAGATATAAACTATGTAACATACAAAAGTAGGAGACAGGAAAGAAACATTAAAATATTAACTGCTAATTTTTGGGCAGTGCTAAGTTTTGAGCAATAAGATCAGACTAGTAATTTCTTCTTATACTTTCTACAAATTTACATGATCTCCATCACAGGACATATATTTGAAAGTGGAAAAAATCATAAATGTTATTTTAAAATTGAATACTGCAGGGAGATGAGGGGACTGTCCAGCAAGTGTCATGCTTATTTTTCGTCTTCTATCTAACAATGGTCAAATGCCTTTGGTCAAATCATCAGAAGCCGGTAAGAATGAAAAACAAAATAAAAGCTATAGTCCTTATAATAATGTGGCACATTTTATAAATTTAATACACACCAATTCTTTAAAGCTTCAATTAAGCAAATATGGAAAAACCTGAAGATGCAAAACATCCTCTTTTGGATAATATCATAGGTGATATATTTAATATACAAATTGAATATAAATTCAGTGACAGCTTCTCAGCCTTCGATGAAGGCCTTCCTAATTAAAATGTGATCCAAGGGCACATTATTTGTTTATTCTGATTAAATGTTCCTAATGGCAACACTTGATAACCGTATTCTATCACAGATTTTCCCTCCAGAGTTTACAAAACATTTGATATACTTTGAAACAGAACTCTATTCCCCAAAGTTTGGAAATATGTTAAGTAGCAAGAAGCATAGGTCTGGGTACATCAGGGAAATCAAAATGTTCAGATATCATTACTAAGAATTCAGTGATAGTAGGAAAAAAGCCATTTGTTAAAAAGCCCATTCTCTCCTGCCCTCCACACGAGTTCTATGAAAACAGCTTGATGTTTCCAATAGCTCAGAGGCTTTCACCTCAGTTGCCAGTAGACAGAAACTACTACAGAGATAACCTAGAAGATTTGGTTTTGAAAATGATTATGCTAGCAACTAAAGAATTAGGCACAGCAAGAACACTCTTTGATGTTAGATGTCATTGTATTTAATTTTAAGTCGAAGACTACTTTCCTTCATGATTTTTTTTTACCCTGCTCTATTTTGATATTTAATCTCCTCCAGATGATTCTGTTATCTGGGTCTGAGAAAAAAATACATAATTTCACTGCTTATAATTCTTAAACTTATCATTGCTATGTTTTCAGCTATGTCTCAAAACAACCCAGAATATGGATATCAAACTTGGACCTAAGGCACTGTCAAGTTAGCAAATTCCTTTCAAATCCCCTTGCTTTTAATCAATTAGAAAAGGTTAAGGCACTACAGTTAAGACTTAAAGTCACCATTACTTACAATAATGCAGTTCGCTGATGTAGACACATGCACCCTATTTGTCTTCTCTTACTGTTTCTCACATGTCCAAAGATTTGGATTTGATTCTTGGTTACAGTTGTGTAATATGTGGACAGGTTACCAGTCAATGTGTACCTCCAGATTATCCTCCCTAGAACAGTAGAACCAATGATGAGTCTCAGGGATGTTCTGAGGGCCAATGAATAATGCCTACAATCCAACCTGAAAGAAATAAACAGCAGTAACAGGGTGCCCATGCAGACTTCACCAGGAAATAATTGTGCTTCATTTTACAGAAGGCATGTATCCCTGTGAAGCTGTGTGGACAGGAGTCTCCGCAATGCAAACACTTTTTCCTTTTCCCTATGACTTTCCACCGATCAGAGAAGATTTCTTCCTGGAGACAAAAAGTACAGGATCTCATTTAAAAATGAGGTAAACCTCAAAATATGATGACACAAACCATATGGGTGTATGTGTGTGTATAGATACTCACTTTCTTTAAAAAATTAAGAGAGTGGATATATTTGGTCTCTCCTGGAGAAAAAAAACTAAGGAATAATGTTACTCTTAGTTTTCTTGAGGACAGGATCTTGACATGTAGAGGAAGAAAGAAGTAGTAGATAGGACCTTACTATAGTGTTAGATTGACCACCAAATGGGGAAACCCCAAGAAGTCAAATTTTAGCTATATATGAGGAAGAACTCTGTAACACCTATAACTATGCAATTCTGTAATGCCCTATTTGGAAAAATAATAAGGCCCTGCCAGAATGTTCCAACCAAAACCAGATGGTCACTCTGAGCAGCTGCAGAAGACACAGATTCATAGAACTCCAAACAAGGAAAAGTACTCAGCAATAGGAGCTAGGCTTCCTGGATGCAATGTCCCCTTCCCCCTCAAAATTGAAAAAAGTATCAAATCAAATATCAGATGAACTAAAATGTAGCTTAAAAACCATCAGTCATCTTTATCACCAATATTCCTTTGCAAACAAAGTAAAACCCACATTTTCATGGCTCAATAATTTTATGAATGAGGATTTGGATAAAGAAGTGTGACTTGGGAAGATTCTGGATAAAGAAATATGAATACAAATATGTCAAAAGTAACCAAACAAATTACATGGGAGTTATAGCATTGAATAGCATTTGTTCAAGAGAAAAAAATAGTACCTTTAATTAAGACTTGTAATTTATAATTTGTGACAATCTAAATACAACTTTGTCTATTGCCTATAGGTCTCTACAGTTTACTTTCCCATTATAAAAAAATAGATTGATTAAACAAATTAATAATGTAAACAAAAGTAGATGTGGGAGGTGTTCAAATTTACTTAAGGAAACAAATTGTTTTCAAACACATTTACAACTACCCAACAGTGTGTTAATTGTAAATGATCCTTATCTATTCATTCAACTAGGTCTAGCAGAGTATTTATTTGGAACGGCTTAGTAGCTAGGTTACTATTATTTTATACACTGAAACATTAAAACTATATATCTCTAAAGTATTCCTAGATTCTGATTTTTCATATTCATACTATGTCATAATTGTTCATATTAGAAAGACAATACCCTCTAACAAATACCTGCATAATAACATATTGTCTTGTATAATATACAAGTATTTTCTTTTACAGAATGATCCCAGGGAAAAAAAGGTTAACCAAATCAGCTAAATGCGTATTCAAGCAGCTCTAATTATGTTACCTTTGTAATAGGAACCAAAACAGGTTATAAACCAATCTCATCAAAATAAAAAATAAATGCTGTATCTAAGTGTGTATTCATGTGTATGAGTAGAAGAGTGTTTGTGAGGTGTGTGTGAAAGCATCAGTGTGAGTATATGTATTTGTGAGTATATGTGCATATGAGTGTGGATGGGAGTATGTGTGGTGTGTGTGTACCTAACTACAGGAATGTTGTATTGTCATTCATCAACCAAATATTAAATTGAATGCCTTTGTATATCATCCACGTTCAAGGTACTTGCAATACTCCACTAAGAAAAAGTTAAAAATTCTTACACTTCAAGAATTTATGTTCTAATTGAGGGAGACAAACAAACAATAATCATAATTAATAGAGAAGTGCTTTTGAAATACAGAAAACATAAAGCTAGACACTGTTAGCAGTGTCGTAGGGGGCAGGTTGCATTTTTAAAAAGCATGATCCTTCAGGCGCCTGTGTTAAGCAGCCAACTTTGGCTCAGGTCATGATGTCACAGTTCATGAGTCTGAGCCCCGTTGTCAGGCTCTGTGCTGACAGCTCAGAGCCTGGAGCCTGCTTCAGATTTTGTCTCCCTCTCTCTCTGCTCCTACTCCTCTTGCGTTCTGTCTCTGTCTCTCTCCCTCAAAAGTAAACATTAATAAAAATAAAAATAAAAAGCATGGTCCAGGTAGACTTCCTTGAGAAGGTGGCACTTGACAGAATGGAAAGCAGGGAGAAATTTCACCCTGTGCATATCTGAGTGAAGAGCAGTGCAGGCAGGTGGAACAGCAATACTGAAAACATAGAAAGGGGGCCAGCACAGTGACCTGAAGTTAATGAAAGGAAAGCAGAAGGGAATGAGATCAGAGGTAAGGGAGGGGGATTGCACAGAGCCTGGGAAGCAACAGCAGGATTTTGGCTCTTCTCTGAGATAGATGGGAGAAGTGCCGAGCCACATGGTCCAGCAATTACCACATGGTTATAATTAGTTGTTATTATTATGACATATTCTATAGTGTCTCTCAGGCAGGATTATTACCCTATTTGATAGATGATTAAGTGGAAATGCATACATTTTTTACTTACAAGAAGTTAAAATGTCAGTTATAGGTAAAACCAAAGCTATATCCCAACCTCCTACACTGAGCTTTTTCTATATGGTAAGATAAGTGCAGATCCCACCTTCTTAAAATTATGACCAGTTGTTGCTCTTAGAGACAGTGAAGTGGGAAGAGACTTTATGGATGATTAAAACTGCATCTCAGGAAGCTACTAAGGGTTCAGATTCTGAGTGGGATGGGAGGCAAGAGGTTTCTGCAAGATGCTCACATGTTTGCTTTCAGAAGAATGTAAAGGGATCATTTTTAGAGATGCCCTACCATTATGTGCCTACAACCATGTCCCCATAGTTTTTTTTATTTATTTCCCTGGACATACTGTGTAAGGCCTAACTAACTTATTAAGTGTATTAGGTAATTTTGAGCTCAGAGTAGACTAAATCACAGGGCAAGCTTATCCTCACTCATTTATGGCTTGTCCCATCCTCAGCCTGCAAAAGATGCACTTCCAAGGATCTACATCCCTATGGAGCAGATGTACCCTCAAGAACATTCACTCCATTGACCTCATTCTTCAATAACCTTGTTCCTTGGATCTGAAAGAAAACTTGAGACCCTCATTGTGTTTGTGGCAAGTCTAAGCATGTCCACCCTGCCATATTGTGTTTGTCAACACACTAGTTCTGAAATCACACAGAAGCTACTGCGACAGTCAAATCCCTCTCTCTGAGTTGGCATCCACAAAGAGACAGGACTCTTCACCAACTGGCTGGCAGTCAATGCCAGTGAACCCCTTTGACCATAGCTGTGCCAGCTTTAAAGGCCAATGAATTCTGTTGTTCTCTCCTGTTGGCAAATAACTCAGTCATCCCTTCCTAGCTTTGTAATACCCCACTTAACAGGGTCAAATGAGTTGGCTCTCACTAAGTCTTATAAGTAATAAATTATTGCCACTTGTTTTCAGAGTTGTTTTAAGAGGCCCATAGGGGCAGGCAAGTCAAAAAATGAGAACTTAACAAACACGGGCAAACCACCCTTCCCTTGATGTAGAGAAAAAGATCTATAGGCTGTTAAAAGGACCTCCCTCTGGTTAATAGAGTACTGACCTCTGGTCCAAATCAATGTTGGTTGAAGAAAGAAAATGGGCTTTTGCAGAGGAGAGAGAGAGTGGTATTATTTTTAAATAAATAGCAGTCATTTCCCTTCTGCATACATTAGCATGCCACCCTTCTTAGGTATGTTCAGAGATCCTGACCAAGGGTTTTCATTCTATTGCACCCACTGTTGCCACCTGCTGGTGACATATCATGATTGACGTCCAAGGTATGGTATTGGGGGTATTCTCATGGGAAGCACAAGTTGTAAACTTTAGGCCAAAATCAAAAGTCTTCATTTCCTGCGGACTCAGGCTTCCTTGAGAGTGGAAAATAACAGTCCAGAAAACAAAGGGAAAAGATCCTATTCACATTCAACTTTCACCAAGTTCTGGTGTGTTTCAGTCTTTTTATTCCACCAACACAAGAGATTCAGTTAATCTGCCATATCCTTTCCCTCTACAATGACCACCGGAGATATAATTCTGTATCTTTCTGTGTATCTTGAAGACTATAAGTTTTCAGTATAATGGAACTTGACCTCAAATGTAAGATTGCCTTTCAATTTTCCCTAAGCAAACCTTGAAGGCAAAAGATAACCTCTTCTGCCTGTTTCCAAGGAGCCTGGGGGTAACAACGTTCTGGTAACCACATCATGTATAAAAGAACCATCAGAAGTGTAAAAACTCCTGAAAAAATTCAAGGTAAGCATGTTGTTTGAAGTAAAGCAAATTTATTTTTTAACTGCCCATATTGAGCTGTAATTTGCTATAGAACATGAAATGGAAATATATTTCCTTAAATTTCTCCACATCTATAAATAGCCAATAAATATCATGGTACATATTTCTTGGACATTTAGACACATCAGAAGCCACTCTGCATGGCTACACATGTTTAACTTTTAAATTTATGGTCATACAATTGGAAAGTTTCAAATGAAGGTATACCAAGTATCAGGAAGTTCAAGAGTTAAATTCCCATAGTAGTCTTTAACATACCTACAATGTACAAATGCCACATCATAAAGAGGTTTAAAAGGTTTTTTCAGCAGGCATGCCCAATACTGAATAGGCTCAGCATGAACAACTCAATACTTGTATGTATCCTGAATTTTAATTTGTAAAGTCAGCTGTGTTTTAATATATTCATTTTTCATTCCCTTGTCAATGCTCAAAATAAGAACAACAATGTTAAGGGGCCCAAAGCCATGCCCTGCATCCTTATCTTCTTTTTCACTCTCTGGGTTATCTCATCCAGTTCCACAGCCTGTGAATGCCACCTATATTCTAGAGATTTCTCAATCTACTTCTCCATTCCTGATTTCTCTCCAGAACTCGAGACTCATAACCAACTGATTACCTGAGAAATAATCAGCATCTCAAACACAACATACCCCAAAGCAAAACTCTTAATTATGTTACCCAAACTTGCTCTCAAAATACCCTCATTTTTGTAAACAGCATAAAACCCCACCCATTTGTTCAAGTAAAAAATCTGAAAGCTAACTTTGACCAGACTCTTTCCTCTCACTCTTTATACATAATCCATGTGAAATTCTTGCTTAATTAAAATTCCCTAAAATTCTAATTCTCTCCATCTCCACTGATACCACCTATGTTAGCCATCTAATTTGGCATATTTTGGCAAATAATTCCAGAACATAGTGCCATAAAGCAACAAGGATTTATGAAGTTGCAAACTCAAGAGGGTGGCAGCTTTTACCAGGGCTGCAGTCTTGTCACCTGGGGCAGGATCTGCTTCCAAAGTCAAACAGGAGGTTGTTGGCATGTCTCAGTTCTTTGAAGGCCTCTAGCTGGAGGTTTCAGTTCTTTACTACATGAGCTTCTCCCTATGGTAGTTCATAACATGGTAGTCTGTTTCTCCCAGAGTGAGAGGTCAAGAAAAAGAGAGACCAAGATGGAAGCAATAGTCTTTTATAACCTAATCTCAGAAGCAACAGAACATCACTTCTGCTATATTCTACTAGCCATTCTGACTATGGTAAAATGTGGGAGGTTACTATACAAGACTGTAAATACCAGGAGAGAATCACGTGGGCAAATGTGAAAGCTGGCTACCATTTCATCCTAGCCTAACCCTCTACATCCAACTGCCTAGGGGCCTGAAACAGCCTCTTGATCCATGTCCTTGCTTCTCCTCTTGCCATTTCCATTCATTAACCACTCAGAAACCAGAAATCAGATCTTTTCATTCTTGTACTTAAAACCCTCCAATGGCTTCCCATTTTGCATAGAGTAAGATCCAAACTCTTAACCTGGCCCTGCCTACCGACCAAGCTCATTTCCCATCACACCCAGCCACCATAGATAGATTCTTGTTCCTTCAACATACCAGGATGGGTTCCTATTCTCTGTGAAAATTTAGACCACAGCTTAAATGTCACTTCCATAAAAGCCAGCCACTGGCTTCACTCTAAGATGCAGTACTCATTCAGGTACCCCCTGCCCAGGTGTCATTCAGGTACCCCCTGCCCAGGTGTCATTCAGGTACCCCCCTGCCCAGGTGTCATTCAGGTACCCCCTGCCCAGGTGTCATTCTTGCCCCGGCCCCCCACACAAACACAAGTGCACGTCTTATCTGCTAGAAGCATCTTGATTCTCTGTTCAAGAGCAGGTAAGGGGCGCCTGGGTGACTCAGTCAGTTATGTGTCTGACTCCTGATTTCAGCTCAGGTCATGATCTCCATGCTGAGCATGAAGCTTGCTTAGAATTCTCTCTCCCTCTACTCCTCCCCCACTCATGCTTTCTCTCTCAAAATAAACAAACTTTTCTTTTTAAAGAACAGGCAAGGGGCACATGGGTGGCTCAGTTGGCTAAGCATCTGACTCTTGATTTCAGCTCAGGTCATGATCTCATGGTCTGTGAGTTCGGGCTCCACATCAGGCTCCATGCTGACAATGTGGTGCCTGCTTGGGATTCTACCTCTCTCTGCCCCTCCCCTGCTCTCTCTCGCTCTCTCTCAAAATAAATAAACTTAAAAAAAAGAGCAGGCAAAGAGAACTTTTCTTTTTAACTTTACTTTTTTTTAGAAGTTTATTTATTTACTTTGAAAAACAGAGAGAAGCATGAGCAGGGAAGGGGTAGAGAGAAAGAAAATCCCAAGCAAGCTCCCTGCTCTCAGCACAGAGCCCACTGCAGGGCTAGAACCCATGAACCTGAGACACCCAGGTGGCCCTAAAAATCTTCATATTAGGAAATGCAGGCTCTTCTCATCTGCAGGGAATGACACAGGATTATTCTATAGCAGACACAGTCATCTTTTCCTTCAATGATGAAGCAAAAGGTTCTAGAACTGTCATGCGGTCCTACACTGACTAATGAGAGTTAGAAGGATATTTACTGGGAGCTTCCTTTCTAAAATAAAAACTGCAAGCTTGGTAAGAAGGGCATCTTTTTCTTCCATCACTACTTCTCCAAATATAACTACCTTAAGGATATAAGGTCCACAACTATTAGATAAGCAACCATCTTGTGATGTGAGATAAACAGAATAATAATGAAAACCTAATACACCAAGAATGATAAAATAGTAAGATACAAATCAGACTCAGATCTTTGAACCACTACACTGCTCCTGGTCCAACAATCAAACCTCTAGATTCCTTGGCATAAAATATTATCACATACCCTTATCATTTAAGACCCTGCTCTTCATATCTTTCTATTACAAAGCATTCCTAACTGATATGTTCATTCACATAGAATCTTCTTGCTAAATGATGACGGCTCACTCATTAAAAATCTTCAACTCTATAATGTAGCGTCCACTTAAAAACACCTGATGACAAAGAGCCAACAGAATTACTAAGGCCTGTAATTATTTTGCTAAATGTTCTTGAAGGTCTTTAGCAGATACAATGAAGGCTGAAGTATAAAAGTGACTAGTTTTATAAGCATTTCCATGGAAAAGTTTCTTTGAATAAACTGAATAATAAAAATTAATCTTTAATGAATCTGACTAATGAAAAGTAGTATTAAGCATATTACCTCAATAATCTGAGCCTGGAGTGATTTGGCCTAATGAAAGAACTGGTATTGTTAACCCATTTCACAGATGAGGAAACTGAGGCTCTGAGAGGTAAATTTATACAAGGTTATCCAGCTTACAAGACAGACCTGAGACTTGAACCTAGGTCCACTGATATGGTGTTCACAGGCTTAACTCTAGCACCACCCCCAGCCGGCTAGGCTCATCATCAGCTCACTACCCCGTAAGTATCTTAGCACAGTCTCACTTGACTGATCTATATATCCACACTTATGTACAGCTTTCTCCTTGACCATCATTTGGCATCTATATCTTAAAGAGTGCACATTAGAGAAAATTTAGATATAGTTGCTATTACTTACACAGAAGGAATATTTTTAAATCTTCCAGACCTAATTAAATACCTGGCATCACAAGGAGAAAGGCTTGTGCTTTACAGTTGGAATGTAACATCCTAGCCATTCAGCTCATGATAGCTTTTCCTATTCCATGGCATCTGTCTTGGTCAATATTTAATTTTAGCATAATTCCTTGCCCATTTAACTGATATCCTTATTTGTACACTTCTCCTAAACACCCGTAACTCTTCCCCACATAACAACAGAGTGATCCTTCTTATCCGTAAGTCACATTACATCACTCCTGTGCCCAAACTGTCTCATGGCTTCACATGTCAGGGTGAAAGCTGAAGTCCTTACAATGGCTGACCAGGTCCTCTAAAATGCTGCCCCCTTTTGCACTCTGATCTCACTGCCTAAGACTCTTCCTTTTGCTTGCTTCTCTTAGGTAAACTGGCCTTCCTGCTGTTTCTCAAGTAAGCCACTCTTCTACCTCGAATGTTGCCTCCATTTATACTTTTCCTTCCCCTGGGAAAGCTGATCCTCCAGCTACCTGAATATCCTGATCCCACAATACATATATCTCTGCTCAAATGTTTTATTACCTTTATTGTACACCACGTATAAAATAGCAACACCTCCCCTCCAATACACACACACTTCCTCCTCCTTTTCTGGACTCTTTTTCCCAAAATACTTATTACAATCTGATACAGCATAAAATTTATTTGCTTACTTGTTTATTGACTGTCTTCCTCCCACTGTCATATAAGCTCCCCAAGAATAGGGACTTTGTTTAGTGGGTTTCCAGAATTTAAAGCATGCTTGTCATGCAACAGGTACTCAATGAATACTTGCTGAATGAATGAACAAATTTACTTTGGGTACTGAAGTCACATCATTGCTCTATGACTTAGTTTCCTCATCTATGAAATAAAAAAATGAAGATATGAGGATCTCCACGTTTTCTCCCGATTCTTTTATACCACCACATAAACCAAAATGCAGGCCTTACTCCAGCTCGAGAACCACAATGATGAGCTTCCGTTCAGAGCCAAGAATGGTTAGTTTCTCTCTGCCTTTCACCTCTTGGCTTCCTGGGTGGCCCTGAGCAAGTCACTTAACTCTTTCTTTAATTCTGCATTTATAAAACAAGGCTAACATGCACCTACCGCATTGGAGTTGGGAGCATTAATTAATGCTTGTAAACTGCTCTGGTATTTCTCGATTAAAAGATTCAATTAGAGTAAATTGTTACTAGTAGGTAAATGAAATAACAAGACTGTTCTAGGCACTATAATTCATACATGAATTCTGGCTTAAAAAAATTAGAAGAACCATCACATATATTCTAAGCAATCCACAAAACACTCAAAAAAAGATTTTCCAAAATTGTAATCATCTGAAAAGTAGCTCAGCTACAAAGAAGCAACATGCAATGTTCCCTGGTTGTCACATCTAGTACTATATATGTGACTAAGATTACAATTCGCAAATTGATCATTAGACAGGAATATATTTTAGCCCATTGTCTACTTCATCTTATCAGTAGGCATCTTATCCTTAAAAAACAAAGGGAAAATAAATATTTTAACAAAGAAAAATGCATTACAATTTTTTAAATTTGTGAAGACATCTAAAACTATTCAAGAAAAAGAGAATACAAAGAGCTATATTTTGAAATACCAACACTATCACATAAAGCTGAAGCTCTACTAACTGGATAACTTCAGGCAAGCTAAGCCTCTCTATTTAAAGAGCTTTATTATATTAAACCTCAAATAACTTTTAATTCACCCTGCCAAAAGAGATATCTTGCCTACATCTTAGCTGCATTTTAAGCAAACATTTTTTTTTCAATTTTATTGCCTTAATACTATCTATGAAAGAGAATGTCATGGCATTGCATGTCCTTCCTCTACTCCTCCCAAGCTAACTTCCTTCTCCGGTTTCCTTCCTTCCTTTTCTTAATTTCCATGAAGATCTTTCAGATAGATCTGTTCTGCCTGTCCACTACAGGAAACTTGGGAGTCTGCTTCTTGTTTAAGGACACAATTGGCCTCCTGGGATGTAGGGGTTGATTGATGATGCCAGGGAAGACTACTTTTCTGGGAACATCTGTGAATATAGTGGATATGGGGTTTGGAGGAGGCCCATCAAGCATTTACCAGCTCAAAAGACAGGAAAGGTAGACTAATCCACCTATTTTTTTTTCTTTAGATCCCACCCCCTGAATCTCCTGTTTACCAATTCTGTTGAGTTGCTAAGAATAACACAGGTGAAGGATTTTCTATGTAAAAATTGATGTAAACCTTTTAAATTATTATCTACTAAACCTGCTTTTTGGGAATTAGACTTCTTTGGTAGCCAGATTATTATTTTCTCTTCACAAAAATATGCACATAAACAGAATTTTATATATGATATCGGGGGTCTGGAATATCTCTCAGATTCATGGATCCTAGACACTGTGACCAAAGTGAACCAGATTAGGAAAAATATCTGAGGCCTACAGATGGGCTCCAGAGGTACCATGAATTCCTCATGTTGAAAAATATTCCATAAACAATTTACTGATCTAGCAGGCTTTTATTCAGTGGTTCATAAATTGGGCAGTATCTAATCTAGCAGATAGAAAGGACGTCAAAAGAGCTGTTCATGATAACAGATTTTTATAGACCAAAGTGAGCAAGATCAAGGAAGTTATGCTGGGCATATGCTGACTGGTTAAAGCAGGAGAGATTTCCTTATATGGAACAAAGAAAAGTATTAGAACTAGGTCAGGTAACTTCTGCTAGCCAGGCAAGTGCTGATTAGTTGACCTAAGGCCTTCCTTTTCTGGAAGAGCTGAGCATAGAAACATATTTAAGCTTTTGTTTGCGACATAAGGTCCAGCATAAGCAACTCCATCTTGGGTCTAATCTGGTTACTTTAACACCCGAACTTGTGGACATTTTCCTGAGACAGTTTCCTTAGCTTCTATCATGCTATTACAGGTGGTCTGTAATGCATTTGAAGTTAAGAATATCTGAGCTAGGGCTCCTTGAAACACTAATTTGCTCCCATGGCCATAGCCTAAATTTCTCAAGAAAAAGAGATCTTCATTATCTTTTTTATTATGCTTGGTACATAGAGTGTTTAATACAGATTTATGAAATGCATAAGTCAATTAACCATTCAAAAGCCAAGTTGGTTCAGTAGAATAGTTGTTGGCATAAGAAAAAGGAGAAACATCAAGCTGAGGCATAGAAAGCTATATACACACAGATAATCTCATTCATTTTATTTCCCAGGTATCTCCCTGAGTAGGCATTTAAATCATGTGAAGATTATTTTACAGTTTATCAACTTCATAATCAACATTTCAATCTGAAGAAGTGTTATTTATATAGATCGTGGCAGCGTCTCAAACTTTAATGGGTTTACAATGTACCCAAGGATCTTTTAAAAATATTGGTTCTGATTCAGCAGGTTGGCATGAATGAGGGCCTGAGATATGCATTTCAAGCAATCTCCCAGGTGATACTGATGTGACCAGCTTTCAGACAGCAATTGCAGAAGCAAAGACATAGGGAACAGAGGAAATAGATGTTGAGGATTCTGTACTCTACCTTTGAAACCAAGATATAATGGCCACTTGTTGATGGATTTAAGGTAAAGAAAAGATCCATAATAGAGTATATAGACTCTTAGGCAGAAATGCCAAGAATCTCCTCCACAATCCAGTTGAAAGCAATATTAGATTAACTGTAAAGTGAGACATTGATGGGACTTTCCCATTCTCCACCTAATTATCTTGGTATAGAATGATAAAAGATATTTCACCTGTATTTAGGTTTTTACTGACCAGAAACACAAAGACTATTTATTTAAACATTATATCAAACTCTTAAGTCTGATCACATTTTTAAGGAAAGTAAAAGTTCTTACCCTGAAATAAGAATTTCAGAGCAGAATTTTATATACATTATTTAGCAATGACCTATTCTTGTTTCTCCTTCTCCTTTCAGCCCAGGGCCGTTTTGCCTTGTCTTCTCACTCCAGAAAATTATAAGGTGAGGTTCTATTACCTCAACTTTCTCTTTATGGTTTCTCAATGTTTCTGAAATACATTTACCAAGGGAAGGTGTTCATTTTCATCTTAAGTACTTCTAACCCCCTACATAACTTGTCAAAGTTTTTGAAAGGGCAGATTTTAAAAGCTTCATACTCTTGTTTTAAGTACACATGTTAATGGGCCTTAATAAAACCAGAGTTTCAGAGGTTTTCTTCTACTTGCAGGATCTTTTTATTGAAAATAAATTCTAAAGGTTCTCTTTGGCTATGGTGAATTTCTTTCCCACTCTCCTTTAAACTGCCAACAGTTTATCTCAAGTGAAATAAAAATTTTAATTTTCCTATAGACAGTGTTAGCCCAACGGCATTTTTAAAAATGTTTTTAATTATTTATTTTTGAGAGAGAGAGTCAGAGACAGAGTGTGAGTGGGGGAGGGTCAGAGAGAGAGGGAGACACAGAATCTGAAGCAGGCTCTGGGCTCTGAGCTGTCAGCACAGAGTCCAACACGGGGCTCGAACCCACACTCAGGGACTGTGAGATCGTGACATGAGCTGAAGTTGGATGCTTAACCGACTGAGCCACCCAGGCGCCCCCCAATGGCATTCTTATGAAATGACCCATTTTTCTTCCAATGGAGGTCTGGAATGGGTCAAACCTTCAAATTAGAGAAGAAAGAGTGACAATAGCAATGTAGCAGCAGACATGAAAAAATGTAAGATTTACTCCCAGTCCTACTTCGGATTAGTCACACACATATGGAAGCAGCTACCCCTATGAGCCTCTGTAAATGGTAGCAGTAGTTTGAAGTTAACATGAACTCTGGATGAAACCTTGGTTCAAGCTCCTTCTCTAGCCCATGAGACTATGAGAAATTTGTTTCTCTTCGGTAACTTTAGCTTCTTCCTTACTACAAAGAATTGTGCTAGATGGTCACTACTGATGATTATACCTCTAAGTGTTGCTTCTAGTGGAATCTGCCCAGGGGCAATTAGAGAATCCAAATTAGCAAGACCAATTCAATGCTTAGCACGTGCCTACCCATAACAAAGGCATGGGGCACTTTAGTTTTGATACTCACTTATCAATTATCAGTTGACAGTACTGCTGGTAAATTTTGCAGCACGTGTTCCAATGCCTTTCTGACAGTTACAGAAAATCAAAAACAAACAAACATATAAAACACTCTTGCATCTAGATTAAATTGAGTTTGCATTAAAGTAGAGAACAAAGATTATTTGGAATTTATACTGATGCTTTATCTCTGGCAGACCATGTTAGAGGTCTGTTGCCTGTTTTTCTTCCATGGAATGAATAAGCCAAGTATGAACACCTGGTATCAACACATCAAGGATGAAACACTACTACCTTGATGCAATCAAGTAGTGTCCATTTTGTCAAAAAAAAAAAAAGAAGTATCTTTAGTTATAAGATAAACTGTAAGATAAATTATAAGGTAAACAAACAATAATAAAATGATGTTCATAGTCTTTCACGGGTTTAGTGTAACAAAAGATTTACTCAATTCTTGTTAAGTCCATCAGAAAGTCTCTGCTCCACACCTTCTTTAATAAAGTGTTATCCATCAAGCCAAATGAGCATTTTATTTTCAAAAAAACCCTCTTGAATTCCTAATGATCAAATCTGTTTATAAACTATAACCCAAGTTCATTCATAGATTAGTAGACTGTAGAAGAATAAATATAAATATAGTCAATCTATGCATAAATTTCAGTGGGAAAAATACCCCTAAATGTAAGTAAAATTTACTATTTTGATGAGAAAAATCATTTAGCATAATAAAAATACACCTTGGGACACCTGGGTGGCTCGTTCAGTCAGGCATCTGACTTTGACTTGTTATCTCAAGGTTCATGGGTTTGAGCCCCACATAGGGCTCTGTGTTGACTGCTCAGAGCCTGGAGCCTGCTTTGAATTTTGTGTCTCCCTCTCTCTCTGCTCCTCCCCCACTCACACTCTATTTCTCTCTAAAAATAATAAATAAACTTTAAAAATTTTAAATAGATATACCTTAACATTGTGACTTTTTGTTCCAATATCATGAAGATATGTATTTCTCTTTTTTATTTTCTAGTAGCTAAAATCACACATTGCTGCCCTATAACTGTAATGGAGGAAACTTTTCAACAGGTCTCTTTCTACAGTGCTTAGCTTTATTATCCTGTTACAGTATATTGGGCACAAGGGGGCACTGAAGGAGTGAACAATTCCATCTACCATACTGGAACTGTGACACCTAAGTGTTCACCTTTCACTCTATTATATTGTAGCATTTACTTTCTTTCTTCCTTTCTTTTCTTTCTCTTTTTTAATACATGTAAGGAAGGTGTCTAGCTACTCTGGTCACATGAGGGAAAATTCATCCTGCCCATGAACAAAACCATCTTGAAGAACCTTTTCTGAAAAGTACACATGTCATAGCATCATGAAACAGCATCATGTTTCACTAAAATGTCAAACATCTGTGACAGGAGTCTACTAGTTCCTTACTCAATAGTCACAGTATCCTTCCTTCTTACTAACAAAATCCTTATTTTGCTGGAGGCAGCTACAAACCACATTTCCCAGTGGCTCTAAAAGAATAGTATAGATAATGAATCGGAGGGGAAAGCCCTCATTATGTGACACATCTGGGAGAATTATCCAAAGGGGGCTTGCTGAACTGGTAAAGAGTCCTTTTTCCCTTACTCCTTCTTCCTGCCTAGAGAGTAAATGCCATAGCTAGTGCTATAGCAGCCATTTGAAATCTGAAAAGATGAAACAAAGAACAAGCCTAAGACCTTGGTAGGCTTTTCACTACATCCCTGCACGGTCTTCTTCCAAACTTCATGTTATGAGAAAGGAAGGAAAAATTTCTTCTCTGGTTCAATTCCCTATGACTTGTGTCTCTGAAGCTTTAGAATAAAAGTATTTGAAAACTGCAATTCCCAAATGATACATCCTGAAAGTATCATGATTAGCAACAGAGATTCTTCAACTTTATATATCAAAGGAATTGAACCAAAGGAATTCATTGAGTTTCCATCCAGTCACATGAAAAATAATTTACAATTGTGAAAATGCGTGAACTAAAGTGTATTTTTAAATATGTTTTTTTAACTTTGGACAAATAAAACATCAACTAGTATGCCACACAGGAAAGTCTTGAACAGATCACAATAATTCCAATTCTTTTCTAAATTACTGCTGTGCAAAGGCAAGTGCCCCTGTTACATCACCCAGTGGACTCCACACTGGACACCCCAATGGGAAGAGCCACAGAGTCAGTGCCAAGTTTTGTCCATCTCCATTGCTCACTGGAATGGACACAGAGCTGCACTCTTAACAATCTCCCCTCTCAGCACCCTGGTCAGCGGCCTCACCCTGAACTCCCACTGCTCCCGATACCCTTAGTTCTCACCTTAATCTCACCAGGGACCCTGTCTCCAATCCGCCTGGTGAAAGGATGCTGGGAAACCAAATATCCAAAAGTAGCTTCTTCTAAAGAAATATCCTGGGTTTGTGAGTCTATTTTGCCCATGAAAGAAAGAACTGCTTATTGTTTATCACATTGCTTAACTGCAATTTTAAAACTTCCCTACCAGTTGTACTATTATTTTCCAAGTTTTCTCAGTGGGTAGGAAATCCAGTCTAGATTTTTTTTAATAAGTGTCAATATTTTAAAAATATGAATCTTTGAATTATCAAGGTTTCATGATATGCTCTCAATTTTAAAGAGTCTAGTCAAAGGACACTGTGATTGCAAAATAATAGTCATTGTTTTACAGAATAAAGGATGAAGATGAAGCTCTAATAAGTAGACAAATTCCAATGAAATGCCCTATTCTACAGAAAAAAATGACAGTGCTTAGGATTATAGGCCGAATCATTTTGATAGAGCTTGCATCATTTAAAAAAGTAATCCCCTTTAGGGGCACCTGGGTGGCTCAGTCAGCTGAGCGTCCAGCTTCGGCTCACTCAGGTCATGATCTCACAGTTTGTGGTTTCAAGCCCTGCATCAGGCTCTGTGCTGACAGCCATCTCAGAACCTGGAGCCTGTTTCAGATTCTATATCTCCCTCTTTCTCTGACCCTCTCCTGCTCACGCTGTCTCTCTCTCTCTCAAAAATAAATAAAAACATTTTTTAAAAATCCCCTTTAAGCCAAAAATGTCTTGCTAATTTGAAAGAAAATCACATGGCTTATGGGAAATAAACCCTACCCTACCATGATCCCTTTGAATGGGTAGTAGATTTATATCTCTAACTCAACTAAGTTCAGGGAGAAAATCTTTTAAATTGCAGAGCTTAAATTAAACACAAAGAATTTTTTTTAATTAAAAAAGATACTTAAATACTGAGGAGATTATTTATAAGGTTATAAAATTTCAGGCTGGGAAATGCCTTCAAAGTAAAAGTGATAGCCACCAGTCATAGAAGATGAGGAAGCAGGAGTTGATACTCACCAGAGATGCTTTTACCTGCATATGTTTAGTCTTTTAAGTTTGCAACTCAAGACTCAAACTACCAAGTTGCAGCACTGGGTTTTTTTTTTTTTTTATATTAAACCAAAAATATAATGCATGCATTGTAAAAAGTAATGTATTTTCAAGTTGAAAGTACTTATACATCGGTTCCAACTAACATAAACAGAAACTTACTAACATAAAGTTCCCCTGACACTATTTTCAGGTAAAGAAACTAGAATTAGGCATTTTCAGTAATTAGCACACAAAGGCAGAGGTGAAGGAAGATGAATGACCACTCTTTCGTCAGTTCCTAACACTTAGTCTGTTACACTCTGACTACTCAATGTGCAGTCTGCAGACCAACAGCAGCGAGGTGACTCAGGAACTTGGAAATTCAGAATTTCAGATTCCACCTCAGACCTAAATCCACATGATCCCTCAGGGGATTCCCAGGCTCCCTGAGGTTTGAGAAGCACTATTTTAGGCTACACTACCACCTAACTGGAACACCCCCTTTTTTCTAGAAGTTCAATGATACTGCAATCCCAAATGTCTTACTTACTTGAGTATGCATGTTACAAAAATTCAAATTAATGCTAGAAGGGTAAGTTTGCACCACCTGCAAATTTAACTCAGCTGCTTGCTTCAAAACCTCATCCTCTGTAAGATGAGACTCTACCATTTCTCTTAATCCTCATGAGCAAGCAGTCAATTACCATACATTAGTTTGGAGATGCTTAATATTAAAACAGAAAGAAGTAAACTGGTAAACAAGAAGACCATGTTAGTCTCTCCATCCATTCCTCTCCCTCCACTAGGCAGGTGTCAGAACTGAGATGGGTTAGCTGCCCAGTTGTCTGCATAAATATCCTTCTTTAATTTCTTCTTTTGGTCTGTCTTGGTTGTTGTTTAATTTTAGCTTTAGAAAGAATTATTGTTACATTAAACACACATGCACCCATATTCTTAAGGAATGACATAAGAAATTTTCAATGGCCCATTTTACCATTCTCTAGTTTTACTTTAAATACAAGCTTGAGAACCTATTCTCATGTAAGCTGTTATCCACTTACATTTTTTTGAAAAGTATACAAATACCTGTTAGGTTCACCATTGCTTGCTTATTACATGTCTTGTCCCAGATAGATTTGTGTCACTGAGCAATAGTTTAGAAACACTAAAGCAATAATTAAGCCCCATGAGAGATAGCACTGATGCATTAATCATATAACTCAGATATGGTAGAAAAGTGAGTACAAATGTTTAAGTAGTTATTATCTGGGTTGGGGAGGAGGTGGGGATGTTGAGGAAGAAAAAAAAGAATGGGTGTGAGAAAGGAAATATCACTGGAATGCTGAAATTGCAAATGAAACCCACAGAAGTCAGGAAATTCAAGAATTAAGGCTCCCACTGCTCCCTTAATTCTGCCCCTGGTATTGGGCAAACACATTGTGTATATATCTTTCATTACCAGATCCCATAACACTTAGCAACAGAGCCCACTTAGGATGGTGATGAAGAAGCATATGGCTCCTTATGAAATAAGCTTTAAATACATCGAAAGGTTAACAACTGGTATAACAAGGTACTTTTTCCCATAAAAATTTAACGTTAATTATAAAATCGGATAACATTGTTATGGCGTGAAATATGAAATACACAAGGCAGCACTCCCCTGGGGCATAGTTGATGTACCCCGTGTTCACACTGGAATTTTCCCAGTGTACAGAAGTAGAAATAATTTCTATTCCCTGGAAAATATATAAAAACTAGCTAATGTAGAAAAATTTCAGAATCTCTGCTTTGCTTTACATAAGAAGAATAAATTTCAGAGGCTACAAACTATAGTTAAGATAACAATATACTAATAAATAAATGTGGGCCAGGAGATGGGAAATAAAAAATGATTCTTCCCTTCCCTTCCCTCTCCCCCCCCAAAAATTCTTTCTAGCTGATTTTGGTAAGCTGTGTATGGCATTACCTCCCTTCAGATTTACTGTCCTAGTAATGTTTTTGCTTGACAAATGAATGCCTCTCTGAATGTATTCAAAGTAAATATATATATGTATATATATATGTACATATACATATGTGTGTGTGCGTGTGCATGTGTGTATGTGTGTGTGTATCTCAGGACATTGTCTATTTGGAGATCAAAAACAAAGCAGTGTAGAATAAAAAGTTGCACAAATCATTTGAAAATTCTTCCTCCCCCATGAAGGTACAGTAAACAGTGAATGAACAGTGAAGAGTGAACTTTGTGGACCTATCAGTTTAGTAGTTAAGTTTTTTTTTAATTTATTCTTGAAAGAAAGAATACTCTTGTGCATGAGGGAGGGGCAGAGAGAGAGAGAGAGAGGGAGAGGGAGAGAATCTCAAGTGGCTCCACACAGGGCTCCATGTGGCCTTGAACTCATGAACCGTGAGATCATGACATGAGCCAAAATCAAGAGTCAGACACTTAACTGACTGAGCCAGCCACCCAGGTGCCACAGGTTAGTGGTTATTAAAGGCACTGTTAAAGCTTTTGAAGAGTAACGATTCCAGCAGTGGCTATATAATTTGTATGGCCCAGTGCAAAATGAAAATATGCTTGGTTTAACTTAGTTAAAAAATTATGAATTTCAAGATAGTGACTGTGAGGCATGAAAACAAGGGCCAGCACTTCTAAGCATGGGCTACACCCTGATTCCTTCTTTGATTAAGCCAACTTCTCTCCTCTGTATTTCTTTATGGTACTGATCACTATTATTCTTAGTCTTTTGTGTTTCATCCTTAACTCTCCTACTAGCCTGTAAATTCCTTATAGGCAGACACTCTGAAAGGAACATGGGTTCTGGAATCAGGCAAATCTGCCTTAAGTTATTAACTGTATGAACCTAATCACATTATTTAATTTTAGAGACTCAGTCTTCTCATCTATAGAATGGGAATAATGGAAATACCTTCAAGAAGGGTTGCTGTGAGGATAAAGTAATTCACAGAGTTTGGCCTATAGTATATACTAAAAAATGGTGACTATTCATCTTATTGTATTATAAGATTGTTGTGAGGACTATAATGAGATAATAGAAAGAACTTCACAATGTTTAATGACACAGGGTTGGTTAGAAATAGAATGACAAATTCATACAGTGGTGTACTGTTTTGCTAAGATGGATCTGTACATTTGCTCAGTGCACTCCATCACAGCACAACCTAAAGAATGGTGCATAATTGGAAGCAAGAGCAGCACCTGAAGCTGGTTAGAAAAGCAAATTATCAGACTTGCAGCCCAGACCTACTAAATCAAGAATTCTGAGGGTGGCACCTTGTCATCTGGGGCAGGGTACTAAGCCCTCTAGGTGATTCTGATATGCTCTCAAGTTTGAGAACCACTGATCTACTACATAAGCTGGATCTGTGAGCTGATAAACAGTCTTCTAAGCTATATTTTTATTAAATCACAAAACAAGGTGCAGACAGTTCCCAAAATGATTTAAAGCCCGGAGATTTTCCAGAATTGAGGCCCATTTCTCCACCCTAGCAGAAACTAGTAAAGAGTGTTCCTCTAGCCAATGTTGAAGGAATCACACTCACTCCTACAACTTACACTCATTTTTCTTTTGGGAAGAAGTACTCACAGATATTTTTCTTTTTGATTTTTTGGACTGTCAGAAGTTTATATATATATATATATATATATATATATATGTAAAATACATATATATGTACATTCATATATATAAAATACATACATATGTAATGATAAAAATCTCTTCTCTTTGGTTCTTTAAAAATACACATTTATTTTGTAATGAAGAAAGTAAATAAATGCAACCTAAATGTGAAAAAAAAAACACAAAGCTCTGTTTAACTAAAGTGAGGCTAGAATAAAAGGTATTTGAAACTTAGGCCAAGTAATGAGGGCTGTTCTTCTAGAAGCAGAGAACTAACCCTAATCTGTGGACTTCCAACCAATGGAACTGAGCAAACCCTCTTTGCTGGGGAAATCCTGACAGCAGGGCCTCTAATTTCATGAAATAAGCCAGGTTGACCTCGAAAACTGTTGGCAAGGAAATTACACAGGAGTGAGGGCACTTCACACAATTCTCTCTTTGGTTTTCATTCTTTTAGGGCTGGTTTCCATGGAAATCTGCACCTGCCAGTCCCCTGGGGTCTCTAAGCCTGAGGACTCTAAGGAAACATGGAACAGAAAAGTGGGAACAATGCAGATTTTATAGGCTTCTTTCACTTAGCATTTTTGCTTATGATGTTCTCAGAAGACTATGAGACTGTAGAGAATTTGTAATATTCCCTTTATTTACCACTTTCTTGCTTTCTGGAACCTTGAAAACATAAGATAGTAAGGCTTCAGTGCACAGTTATTTTGTATACAGATATGAAATTGGGTCAAATGCCAGGAACATTATTGCTTTCAGAATGTTTTGGTAATGATAAGAATCCTTTATATTTACAGGAAGAAATCCTTCCCAGAGAACCCAGGACCCTTTAAATCTTTAAAATTCGCCTTGAGCCATAGGAATAAGAGCACATATTTTTTACTATCTTGAATTCAAAGTGTTAGAGACACTAAAACAGGTGGTCACCAGCTGGGAAGAAGTGAGCTCAGCCAGGTGACCTCTAAGAACCCTTCTGGAGTAAGAACATTTGACAGTTGTAGTTATAGACCAGAATCGTGTTTGCTGGCCCATACATGAACCTCAGTCCTGATGAGGTCATGGCTTTGTGTCCTCCCTCTCCTCTCACAAGAATTTACGTTGAGAAAGGTTACATGCAGTTCTCCCCTGACAAGGAGGGGACAAGCTCTTTCAGAGACATCAGTCAACAGTGACTGAGCTCTGACTGAGGATTTCGAGGAGAGAGCAGAGAAAGGAAGGTGACAGTAAATAAATAAAACAAAGAAGTATCTAAACCTTATAGCTTTTTAGGAATACACACTATCTGATGCACCTACCATTTTCATAGGGTAGGGTGTTGTATTAATCCTTACTCTGAAAAATTAGCCTTGTTTCTGGGACACTATTTCGACATTAACCAAGAAGTTCAAGGCAAGGCTGGCTTTTTTTTTTCCTTTTTAGTTTTTTGTGTATGTATTTTTGTATTTGCTTTGCTTGCTTTGCTTGTTAGTTGATTGGTTTTACCTGGAAGGTTTTTTTCTTTTTTTAACAGTTTTACTGAAGTACACCTTACATACCAGAAACCCCTCATTTTATTTATTTATTTATTTATTTTAATGTTTTATTTATTTCTAGGAGAGAAAGAGAGACAGTGTGAGCAGGGGAGGGTCAGAGAGAGAGGGAGTCACAGACCCTGAAACAGGCTCCAGGCTCTGAGCTGGCAGTCAGCACAGAGCCCGACGCGGCGCTGGAACCCACGAACTGCGAGATCGTGACCTAAGCGAAAGTCGGATGCTTAACCGACTAAGCCGCCCAGGCGCCCCCAGAAACCCCTCATTTTAAATACTTAAACAAATTACTGTGAATTTATAGAGTTATGCAACTATTGCCACAATCCAAGGTTAGAACATTGTCATCACCCCTAAAGATCCCTCAGGCCGAACTGCAGTCAGTCTCTACTGCAGATAACCTCTGAACTGCTTTCTCTCTCCACAGATTTCCCTTCACTGGTACTGCATATAAAATATATGATTCATATTCTGGGAATCCTACAAGGTGCTTATTGCCTCTGACTTCTTTCATTTTGCATAATGTTTTAAAAACCCAACCATGTTATAGAATGTATCAGTGATTTGTTTTATTGCTGAATAGTATTCCATCCTATGAATATACCACATTTTGTTTATCCATTCATTAGTTGATGGGCACTTGGAGGGTTTCCACTTTGGGGCTATTATGCATAACACTACTACGAACATTCATAATAAAAGTCTTTGCGAGAATATGTGTTTTCAGTTCTCTTGGGTAGGTTCTTAGGAGTGGAATTACTGGGTTGTATGGTAAATTTATATTTAACTTTTTAAGAAACTGTCAAATTATATCCAAAGTATCTGCACCAGTTTGCATTCTCATCAACAATGTATGAGTGTTCCAGTTTTTCTACTTCCTTGCCAATATTTGCCATAGTCAACTTTCTTTATGGTAATCTTTCCAGTGTTATCTCACTGGTTTTAATTTGAATTTCCTAAAGGAGTAATGATGCTGAACACCTTTTCATGTGCTTATAAGCTATTTGTATGTCTCCTTGGTAAAGTACCTATTCAAATAGTTGTTCATCTTTTTAAATTGGGTTGTTACTCTCAGTACAGTTGACCCTTGAACGCCACAGGGGTTGGAGACGCCAACCCCCTTCGAAGTCAAAAATCCACATATAACTTTTGACTCCCTTCCCTAAAAATTTTACTAATAGCCTATTGTTCATAAGCCTTACTGATAACATAAACAGTCCATTAATACATATTTTGTATGTTTTAACAGTATTCTTATGATAAAGCCAGAGAAAAGAAAATATGAAAACCTTAAGAGAAAATATAGTACTGTAAAAAATCCATGTATAAGTGGACCTGTGCAGTTCAAACCCATGTTATTCAAGCGTCAACTCTGAACTGTGAGAGTTCTTTAGATGTTATGAATACAGATCCTTTATCAGATATGATTTACAAATATTTTCATCCAATTTGTGACATATCTTTTTATTTTCTTAATGGTGTCTTTTGAGGTGCAAAAATCTTTGTTTTGAAACACAAAAGTTTTTAATTTAGATAAATCTACTTTCTGAAATTTTTATTTTATGGATCTCAATTTTGGTTTCATAGCTAAGAATCATTTGCCTATCCCAAGGTCATCAACATTTCCTCTTGTGTTATCTTCTAGAAGTTTTATATTTTTTATATTTATTAATTTTTAATGTTTATTTTTGAGAGACAAAGGGAGGGATGGGGAGGAAACGGAGGAGGAAGAGAGAACATGAGCAGTGGAGGGGCAGAGAGAAAGAGACACAGAGCCCAAAGCAGGCTCCAGGCTCTGGGTTGGCAGCACAGAGCCCAACGTGGGGCTCAAACTCATGAGCCAAGAGATCAAGACCTGAGATTAAGTCGGATGCTCAACCAACTGAGCCACCCCATCACTGGTGTATTTTTTGCATTTAGATGGTGTGTTACGTTAATTAGTTTTCAGGTATCAAACCAACTTTGCTTTCCTAGGACAAATGGTACTTGATCATGATCATGATGTATAATCCTTTACATATGCTGCTGCACTTGGTGTGCTAGGTTGTTCAATTTGTTGACACCAAATTCTTCGTAATATTATAAGCCCTTTAAATTCTTCAGAGTTAGCACTAATAATACTCCCCTCTTTAATTCTTTATTTTAATAGTGTGGTTTTTTTTTATTTTTTGGCACACTGACTGTCAATTTTGTTGATTTTTCACCTTTTGGTTTCATTAATACTCATTGCTTTTCTGTTTTCCATTTAATTGATTCCCACTTCAGTCTTATAGTTTCCACCATTCCACTTCTTTACATTTAGTTTCTTCTTCTCTTCCTAGTTTCTTAAGGCAAAAACTAACTTACTGATTTGAGCTCTTTCTTCACTTCCAATGTAGATGTTTAAAGCTTTAAGTTTCTCTTTAATCTGCTTCTCTTTAATGTACTTCTGCAGTACCCCACAAATCTTGATTTGCCATGCTTTGGTTTTTATTCAGTTTAAAATATTTTCCAATTTCCATGTGATTTCTTTTTTGACCAATGGATTATTTGAAATATCTTAATTTTCAAATTGGGAATTTCCTAAATTTGTTTCTGTTGCTGGTTTCTAATTGTGTTGTGGTCTAAGGATATAACTGTAGGATTTCAATGATTTTAAATTTAGTGATCCTTGTTTATAGCCTAACACATGGTCTACCCTGGAAAATGTTCCATGTGTGCAATTGTTTGGTGAAGTATTTCACAGGGTTGGTAGTGTTATTTAAGTATTCTACAATGTTGATTTTTCTGTCATATACAATATTACTTTACAAATTACTGAGTATAGAGTATTGAAGTTTCCAACTATTATTATTGAATGGTCCATTTCTTCTTTCAACTCTTTCCATTTTTTCTTCATATATTTTGGGGATCTGTTATTGAGTGTTTACACTTAGATTCCACTTCCTTTTACTGGGCCATTTTACATTATAAAATTCCCCTCTTGGTTTCTAGTAACATATGTGGTCTTTAATTCTACTTTTTCTGATAATAAGGTTATCCTTTACATAGTATATCACTGTCGTACTTTTGGTTTTTACCAATTTGGATCAAAAGTATCTATCTTATAGAGAGCATACAGCTGGAGCTTAATGCTTTATCCAGTCTGATATTCTCTGCCTTTGACTAGAATTTCTAATTCACTCACATTTAGTGTAGTTATTGATATGGTTTTATTTACATCTGCCACTTTGCTTTTTTGTTTTCTCTGTTTCATGCCTCTCTTGCTCCTCTGTTCCTCAGCTACTACTTTCTATGGGGATAAACAAATATTTTACAGTGCACCACTTTAATTATTTTGTTTTTTTTTTTCTTAAATATTTTGTGAGATGTTTCAGTGGTTGGCTTGGGATTTGCACTGCAAATTCTTAGCTTATTACAATCTACTTCAGATTAATACTAACTTTTTTTAATAGTTTATTGTCAAGTTGATTTCCATATAACACCCAGCCCTCATTCCCACAAGTGCCCTCCTCCATGCCCATCATCCACCTTCCCCTCACCCCCATGCCCATCAGTCCTCAGATTGTTCTCAGCATTCAAGAGTATCTCATGGTTTGCCTCCCCGCTTCTCCCCCACTATTTACCCCCCCTCTTCTCCCCCATGGTCCTCCGTTAAGTTCTTCCTAATCCACCTATATGTGCCAACATATGGTAGCTGTCCTTCTCTGCCTGACTTATTTCACTCAGCATAACACCCTCAAGGTCCATCCATGTTGCTGCACATGGCCAGCTTTCATTCTTTCTCATTGCCATGCAGTATTCCATTGTATAGATAAACCACATCTTCTTGATCCATTCGTCCGTTGATGGACATTTAGGCTCTTTCTGTGATTTGGCTATTGTTGAGAGTGCTGCTATGAACATTGGAGTACATGTGCCCCTATGCATCAGCTCTCCTATATCCCTTAGGTAAATTCCTAGCAGTGCTATTGCTGGGTCACAAGGGAGTTCTATTGTTAATTTTTTGAGGAATCACCACACTGTTTTCCAGAGGGGCCGCACCAGTTTACATTCCCACCAACAGTGTAGGAGGGTGCCCATCTCTCCATATCCTCGCCAGTATCTAGAGTCCTCTGATTTGCTCATTTTAGCCACTCTGACCAGCATGACATAGTATCTTAGTGTGGTTTTGATTTGTATTTCCCTGATGAGGAGGGATGCTGAGCATCGTTTCATGTGTCTGTTGGCCACCTGGATGTCCTCTTTGGAGCAGTGTCTGTTCATATCTTCTGCCCATTTCTTCACTGGGTTGTTTATTTTTCGGGTGTGGAGTTTGGTGAGTTCCTTATTTTGGATACTAGCCCTTTATCTGATATGTCATTTTCAACTATCTTTTCCCATTCCGTTGGTTGCCTATTAGTTTTATGGATTCTTTCCTTTGCCATGCAAAAGCTTTTAATCTTGATGAGGTCCCAATAGTTCATTTTTGCTCTTGATTCCCTTGCCTTTAGGGATGTGTCAAGTAAGAAATTGCTGAGGTTGAGGTCAAGGAGGTTGTTTCCTGCTTTCTCCTCTAGGGTTTTGATGGTATCCTGACTCCCATTCAGGTCCTTTATCCATTTTGAGTTTATTTTTGTGTATGGTGTGAGAAAATGATCTAGTTTCATTCTTCTGCCTGTTGCTGTCCAGTTCTCCCAGCACCATCTGTTAAAGAGGCTGTCTTTTTTCCATTGGATACTCTTTCCTGCTTTGTCAAACATTAGTTGGCTGTACATTTTTGGGTCAGTTTCTGGGTCCTCAATTCTATTCCATTGGTCTATGTGTCTGTTTTTGTGCCAATACCATACTGTCTTGATGATGACAGCTTTGTAGTAGAGGCTAAAGTCTGGTATGGTGATGCCTCCTGCTTTGGTTTTCTTCTTCAATATTACTTTGGCTATTCGGGGTCTTTTGTGTTTCCATACAAATTTTAGGATAGTTTGTTCTAGTTTTGAGAAGTATGCTGGTGCAATTTTGATTGGGATTGCATTGAATGTGTAGATTGCTTTGGATAGTAGTGACATTTTAACTCTCAGATTAAGACTAACTTAATTCATATAAAATGTAGAAACTTATTCCAATATAGCTCCATTCCTTCCTCCTTCCTTTTTGCTATTATGTTCATATATATTATGGCTTTACATGTCATAAGCTAATTTAGTTTTATAGGTATTGTTTTATGTAACCTCACATATTTTCAGTTAAAAGAAAAAAGAAAAAATATTTATGCAATCTTATATGTTTACCTATATATTTATCTCTTTCAATGTTCCTTATTTCTACATGTGAATTCTATTTACCATCTAGTAAAATTTCTTCTCAACCTGAAGGAATTTCTTTAGTATTTGTTGTAAGACAGGTCTAATAGAAATAAACTCACTCACTTTTCAGACTTGGAATGGCTTTCTTTTTCAAATGTCAACTTTGAATGATAATTTTAAGGGATTTAGAATTATTGGAATGTCAGTCTTGAAGGATAATTTTAATGGATTTATACATCTTGGGTGACAGTCATTCTTTCAGCATTTTGAATAGGTCATTCCACTGCATTCTGGCTTCCTTTGTTTTGAATGAGAAGTCGGCTGTTATGTTGTTGTCCCTTATATATGATGAGTCATTTTTCTTTTGTTCTTTTCAAGACTGTCTTTGGTTTTCAACAGTTTGACTACAAGGTGTACAGGTGTGGCTGGCTCTCTTGAACCTATTATACTTGTAAGTCACGGAGTTTGTTGGATATATTGATTAGTTTTTAATCAAATTTGGACAGTATTTGGGTGTATGTCTTCAATTTTTTTCTATTATTTTCTCTTTCCCCTCTCCTCTGAGATTCCCAATTTGCATATGTTAGTATGATTGATAGTATCCCAGAAGTCTCTCAGGCTCTCCTCATTTTTCTTTTCTTTCCCTTCTGTTGCTTGAACAATTTCTATTGCTCAATCTTCAAATTTGCTGATTCTTTCTTCTGCAATCTAAAATATGCTGTAGGGCCCCTATAACAATGCTTAGCCTCAGTTATTTTACTTTTTATCTATAGAATTTCCACTTAGTTATTTTTATATCTCTTTATTAAGAGTCTCTAATTAATCATTATCATACTGTTCTTTCATTGCTTGGAAGTTACCTTCAGTTGTTTCAACATATTTACAATAGCTTCTTAGAAGTCATTGTCTACTGAGTCAAAAAACCAGACTCTTCAGAGATGATAAGTATTGACTTTTTTTTCCTGAGCATTAGTGATACTTCATTATTTCCTTATATAACATCTTACATTCATTGTATTTTTGTTGTTGTTGTTGTTGTTGCTGAACAAAGTGCTGAACACTTTGTTGAAAATTGGACATTTTAGATAATGTAGCAACTCATGATTTCTATTTTTCCTTCCTGGGCATTATTACTGCTGCTGCTTTTTAAACTGTTTAGTAGGGGCACCTGGGTGGCTCAGTCAGTTAAGTGTCTGACTTCAGCACGGGTCAGATCTCACAGTTAGTGTATTCAAGACCTGTATCAGGCTCTGTGCTGACAGCTCAGAGCCTGGAGTCTGTTTCGGATTCTATGTCTCCCTCTTTCTCTGCCTCTCCCCTACTCATGCTCTGTCTCTCTCTGTCTCAAAAATAGACTATAAAAATTTTTTTTTAAAAATTAAAGTGTTTAGTAATTTGCCTGAACTAATTCTATAGTCTGCCTCCCTCACACTGTGTGACCACTGTTCAGTAATTTTATTCTTGCTTTGTGAAGCCTGACTTCCTAGGGGTTGTCCTTGTGCTAGCATAACTTAGTGGTCAACCAAGGATTGCTCAGAGGTTGTATTCAAACTCCCTGAACCAGTCTACCATTTTAAGATAAAGCTATGTGTAGGCTGGGAAATGCATTTAAAGTTCAGGTGGTTTACAAGACAGCCTTGACTTTAACTTTGTGTGTGCAGACTCACAATCAGCCAGAACGAATATACAGCTAGGGAATCTCTCCAGTGTCTATTGAATATGTGCATGCACTGCATTCCAGATGACCAGAGATATTTTGGAGCCTATCAATGCCCACTATGGCTATCTCATTCTGTGGCTCTCCCTGCTAAACGTTTTTCTCCAACAAGGATCACAAGCTTCTGGATAGTTGCAATGTTGGTCTTATTTTTTTGCTACTGAGATCATACAATTTTCCATAACACTTAGGGATTTGATTTCTTTTTAGCACTCAAGTCCAGATCAGGTCATTCTCCTCTAGCAGTGAGGTTGCTGGTTTTCTCAACTTGCCATGCCCTAACAGAACTTCTACACAGACTGAAATGGTCTTGTGGATGAAGTAAATGGAAGCATTCCAGGCTAAAAGGCCACAAATGTTCACAGTTTTAACCCATGGTTCAATAGGATTTTAAAAAATAAGTTTTTCTTCATTTGTTTTTATATCTTTGGTGGACTTAATTCAAGAGTTATAAAATGGTTGTTTTTCATAATTCTGTTCTGTTTTATCATTGCTTTTTGTGGAGAAGATTTACTATGTTCCTCACTTCTACCTTAGAAGTCTTGCCCTCCAGAATAAAATTGTGTGTCATGAGAACCACAGCAAAGAGATTACTGGGGGAAGGAATCTCAAAATGATCACTTTATAATAAAGTAAAATAAAAATCAATAATTAACCTAGAGTTTAGAAATATGATTGAATAGCATCAATAAATAATAGTAAAATATAAAAAAGAAAAATGTTTTACATGAGAATTAAGATAACCGGGTTCTGGTTCTGACACTGCTACCCATGAGCTGCAAATCCTAATGCATTACTTCATCTTGCTGAGCCTCATATTACTAAGCTATCAAAAAAAACCAAAAAGCATCTGGAATCAAATTTCCTATAAGGGTCTTTCTACATATTTCAGATAAAAACAACAAAACATGGCAAGGAGATGCTTAAAGGACAACATTAACACTGAAAATATAAGCAAGTTTGCTGCACTAAAACACTTAGAGCTTGGCAAAACCCTCTGGTAAGCATGGATTTCTTCAGTGCACCCTCAGAAATATGAATGTGTCACTAGACCCAAGCACTCAGTCATTTGACATGCATAACCAAATGTACAATGGCTTGCTTGAGAATATAAATAATAACTAGATAAGCAAGGCCTAAGCACCACAAATTAGTAGTATAACATGGTATATGTCCATCATTATGGAAGGAAAGACAATGTTTCAAATCTCTGCTCCCCAGTTAGTAACTGCAGGTATGAATCCTTACTATTCTAGGCCTCAAATTCCTCATCTGAAAAAGTATAAAATCATTCTTTTGACAGCTAAGAGGATTCATATATGGCATTTCAAGTAGATAACAGAGCGTGGAATACAAATGTTCCATCAATTGTCATAGTTATAATTATTTCATATGCCCAGGGGTGGTCCTCTGGGTTGACAATGGAGGTACCTGTGTGAATGAATGTGAGAGTCCACACCCACTCCCTCCCCTTTACTGGACTCGTGCTAGGATAAGTGATGCTAAGGAAGCCCTCCTAAAAAACAAACATCAAGGACCCATTATTGCCTCACAACCCTATGGGAATTGGAAAAGAGTGCCAATGAGGTGGGAGGGTAAGTAGGAAAGGTGAGAAGAGAGAGGACACTGGACAGAAGGTACAGAGAGCCACTGATTTGCGTTAGGTGGTAGTAGAAAGGTAAGAGCAACTGAGGGTGGCAAGAGGAGGAGAGAAGACCGATTCTGCCTGAGGCCACCTCACAGATCCTATTACAGGAAACCAAGGGCTTCTCCCTTCTCTTTCACAACAACCCCAAGCATCTGTATATCTCTATGACTCACCACTCTCTCTCCTCTATCAGCAAAACATGTAGTTTAACTCCTCCACTTTGCCTCCCAAATTGGTCCCAAGCCCAGAGATTTCCCCAAATTGTGTCTCATTTATCCCCCTTGGCAGGCAGCACTAAGGATTGACATGCTGCTGACCAAGTTTCCCTATTGTGGTATATGTTGTTTTCTGACATATGGGCCTTTCCACTAAGGATCTAGTATATAGTCTCTTTGAGTGAATCAGTTGGGATGTTGGAGGATATATTGGCTTCTATAACTGACAAGGTCCAGGGGTAGGATGGAGATCAAATATGGTTCAATCAGGGTTTTGCTCCATGTTTCTGTGATGCTTTTGCCTCTGCCCATCCTCGCATTCATCATCAGGCTGCAGCAATTTCAGGAACTGTACCCGGCCAGCATAGTAGACACGGGGAGAAAGGGACTATTCCTTTCTCTGGCTCTCTCTATAGAAAAAGAACTTACTTTACCATCATCTCCTTGAAAATATACCCTTTTCTGAGCCCATTCCTGTGGTCCAAGGAATGGCATAAAATGGTTGGCGATAGCCTGAATTCTTCAACTGACCACTGGCAGACTTCTCAGGAACTCATGTCCAGATGAACGCTCTGGAAATCTTGGTAAAATGCAGATTCTGGTTCAGGAAATTTTGAATGAAGTCTAACATTCTGCATTTCTAGCGTCCCAGGTAACACTGATAGTCTTCCCTTTGAGTACAAAGGAATAGTGGGCATGTGGACTAGATTGGGAAGGGCCTGTAAGCTTTTATACACCACTGAATTCACAGGGTCTGTAATACTACTCAGTGCACAAAAGGTATCCTACAAATATCTGTTAAATTTTGAAAATTATCTGCCTTAAACTGGGAAAATGATGCATAGCCAGTTAACAAATCATTGTAATCCATTACTCCTCTGTGGACACAACTGTCAACTTCTGAGCCTTTTAATATTATTTAAAACACTCATTAGGGGCACCTGGGTGGCTCAGTCAGTTAAGTGGCCAATTCTTGATTTTGGCTCAGATCATGGTCTCTTGGTTTGTGGGACTCAGCCCTGTGCTGACAGTGTAGAGACTACTTGGCATTCTCTCTCTCTCTCTCTCTCTCTCTCCTTCTCTCTGCCCTTTCCTCACTCATGTGACTGCACTCTCTCTCTCTCTCTCTCAAATAAACTTAAAAAATATATAAGGATGCCTGGGTGGCTCAGTTGGTTAAGCTTTGGACTTCAGCTCAGGTCATGATCTCTCCATTAAGGAGTTCGAGCCACACATCGACCTTTTTGCTCCAGTGTAGAGTTCACTTTGGAGCCACTGTCTCCCTCTCTCTCTGCCTTTCCCCTGCTTGCTTGCGTTCTCACATGCGCACGCACTCATGTTCCCCCCCCTCTCTCAAAAATAAACTATAAAAAATATATAAAAAAATAAAACAATAGGTTCTGAAAGCTAAAAATGAATAAATGATAGAACACTTGTACTTTGAAAAGTTACAGAAGTTGCCTTTCCTTGAGAACATGTGTAAGAGATAAGCTCAATAACCCTACGGAAACATCAATATTTAGAAACCCAGATCTCCTTTCCAGATGCACAAAATTTTGCAATTAGAAGTATTATATACAAAGATTACTAAATATTTGAGCTTAGAAGTAAACTGCATTATTCTCTGCAAACTTTTTAGCATGGCTTCTGGTATGGAACAAGGATAAGTGGCATGTGAAAAAAAATTTTAAATGGCACAAAGTATCCAAATTCAAACTGAGATACAGAAATGAATGTTGAAATAAGATACTCTTTTGTTCACATAATATTCTCTGATTCATTAGAAAACATTCATTCTTACTGTTTACAGCACTAGCTTTGTGTTCTAGAGAGGGAGCAAAGACACTTAGATAGGTTCTTCTGGAATTCCATGCACTTGCCCAGAATGATAGGTCTTGAGAGAAACCATTATCTCAAAAAGAAAACCTTAAAATGGAAGACTATAAAACATTTTGAAAAACAGACTTTTGACCTCTGATACCCTAATAAAGCAATTTTTCTGCTGTTAGAATAACACCTGTACAGCAGGGAATGCCAATGGCCAATGTAAACTCTATATGCACCACCTATCTCATGTGCCTGCTGAGTAGCAGGTCTCAGATGACCATCAGAGGCCCAGTCCGTTCCTGTGAAAGGGCCAATCCCCATTTCCTCATTCCCCTTCCCTACCCAGGGAAAAACACATATTTATTCCTTCTGGTATGATCTCTGGAGATGACAATTAGTCTCATGGAAATGACTGCAAACTTGTAACTGAGATTTCTCAGTTGCCCCTTAACTATAAGCCTGCCTCCAGTCAAGTTCATGGGTTCCTCTCTATCCAATAGGTAGTTTATGTGTGGCTGTCTTTTTTCATAAAAGAAGTATAGCTAGGAAAAAGAAAAGAGAAAGCAGGAGACAGATCTTATCACCCACTTTTTCCTTCTCCAAGCAGAAATCAGCCTATCCCCTCCATCAAAGAAAGTGTAGGGGAGCAAGTTTCACTGCCTTCCCTGACAATTAAAGTAACAAAAAAGCCTCTTGAACCAAAGTTGAGACAAGTTTGAAAGCTCAATGGAGCTACAGCTGAGAGGCTGGAACATACTATGAACTACTTAGACCAAAAAAAAAAAAAAAAAAATCCTACAGCTAAAACTTCCACAAAAACCTAGAAATTGCTACCTTCAAAGGGACATTTTTCCCACCGAACTCTATGGGAAGACCTGGAGACTGGATGGAAGACAGAGGCACTCCAGGAGATTCCTGGATAGCACGTAGTTTAAATGGAACCCCGAACTCCTTGGTAAAACCAGAACTGCCATAATTCTTGACTCAGAAGCAAAGAGAATTTTCCATAGTAATGACTATATGCTTACTTCATTCTACCCTCCCCGACTGCTCTCTATTGTGCCCCATTCTTTTCAAGCATTTACATAATTTGGCTCACCGTCTGCCTAGAATATATTGGAGGTCTGAATTCCTAAGAACTGGATGGACCAAAATGGTCACAAAAGGATCAAGCAGATGGGTGAATTCACTTGTTCTTAAAAGGTCTTCCCCATTTCCTCTCCCTTCTTAATTTTAGATTCAGGAATTCTGAAGAGTGGTGTTAGTAATCAAGACTAAAATAGAGAAAGAGGAGCTATGAATGCTCCATTAGGAAACATATTAGAATTAGGAAAAATCTGCTTAGGGAAGTTAATTCTCGAGCTCATCATTGCCTTTGCATCACTGGAAGCTTTTCAGGAACTCTAAATAATGGGCTTTAAGACAGCATTCTAAAATAAAATCTTCTTTGAAATACTAAGCAGTCTAGAGAATTTACAGAACCAAAAGTATTCAGCTGAAAGTTTTAGACAAGCTTTCATCACTATAGAGTGATGAAAATTTTCCCCATCCTTTCCATCTCTATGCAAATTTTTCATCAAGGAGGTGGCAGCATTTACTAAATATGTACCCAGCCACTTGAGCTTCAGGACACGGTATAAATAATTGTAAATGAATGACTTCAATTAAGACATAAATGAGTAACTATAAAGATCATAGAGTCAATTTGTGGAAATTAACAACATTTCAAAGGTCAATTAAAATCCACCTGAAAAGTCCTAGTTTTATAATTCTAAACAGTTTCTGCTTATGAACAAAAATGTAATCCTTATTCTTCTCTTTAGTAACTATTTCTTCCTTCCCCACTCTCACCACCCGTATTCCCAAGGTGGTTTTTTTTTTCTTTCTAACAAACATAGAAAAAGGAAAAGCAAAATAATAACTGTTAAAATTCCAAGATTTTACTTCAAGCCAAGGCCACATTTCTAAGTAACTTTGATCAGGTAAATTACCTCTAAGTGTCTCAATTTTTCCCTCAGAAAATTGAAATAATTTATCACCTTTGATCTGCAAATTTGTGAGGGCATTTAAAGACTGAATGAAACTTACCTGATGTTTGTTTCCAGGAAGCTGGAATAGACATACTTTTCCCTATTCCTCCTGCTAAATTCTACTAAGAACCCTGGATATTAAATATAAAACAAACACAAGCATATCTGAAAGGTTAACTAGAGGAAGGCATTCCAGCTAGGGACCTTAGGCCAGAAGAACATAGGTGGGGAGTTCTCTGAGGCTTCTTTCTGCTTCATATAGTCCACAGTAGATACTGGAGAACTGGCGCCCCATGGTCACAGACACAAAGGAATAAAGAAGGAAGAAAGGGAGAGGGAGAGAAAGAGAGAGAGGGAGGGAGAGAAAGAGAGAGAGGGAGGGAGGAAGAAGCAGCCCAAAGGAAAGCCTGCCCTCTCTGGCCAAAGGACCAGGAAAAGTGTTGTCCAGAAATACAACAGCATTTGAATAATACAAAGCCTACTCCAGCCAAACAACACAGAAAAGAACTGCAACCCAACCCCCACCTCTGCCAGCAAAATCCACATGGACATAGACACCCACCCTTGGCAGGCTGTAACAAGATGCCTCCTCTCTCTCTTCCTTGGGAGTATGTCAAAGGAAGCCTAATGGATGGTAAGAACTTTCACCAGTATTTAGTGGTCACAAGAATAGTCCAACTCACAAGCATCAGTGGAAGCCATGAGGGGACCCTGAAATTCCATCCCATCTAGCAGTATGAAGTCCCTTACTCCCTGGGTGTCAATGGAGGCAGAGTGGAGAAGCTGGACTTCCACCTGCACCTGGCAGCGGGAGGTAACACCCCTACTTCACCCACCAGAGCACTGTCAGAGGAGGCCTGCTACACAGGATTTAAATAAGACCTAGAATCTGTTAACAACCCAAATTTTCCAGGTTTTGATTAAAAAAAAAAATCACTTGTTATACCAAGAACCTGGAAGAACTCAAGCTAAATGAGAAAAGGACAATCATCAGATTGCTCCAAGATGATACAGACATTGAAATTTTCTGACAAGGATTTTAAAGCAGCCTTCATAAAGCTACTCAGAATACTTACAAACATTGAAGTAAATTAATACACAGAAAGTCCTGGCAAAGAAACAGATGATATGAGGAAAATCCAAATGGAAATTTTAGAACTAAAAAATAAAATAATTGATGTAAAAGAACTCCACAGATGGGCTTGACACCAGAATGAACAAGGCAGAGGAGAGAACCAGTGAACCTAAACAGAATAGAAATTATTTAATCCAAGCAACAGAGTATAAACAGACTAAAATGGACAGTCTCAGGGCTATGTGAACTGTAACAAAGACCTTGTCGTCAAAGTCCTAGAAAGAAAGGGGAAAGAAGATGAGACTGAAAAAATAGTTAAAGAAATATGGCAATGAGAAAGAATGAAATCTGGCCATGTGTAGCAACATGGATGGACCTTGAGGGTGTTATGCTGAGTGAAATAAGTCAGGCAGAGACGGACAAATATCATGTTTGCACGTATAGGAGGGTTAGGAGGAACTTAACGGGGGACCATGGGGGAGAAAAAGGGGGGAAATAGTTGGAGAGAGGGAGAGAGGCAAACCATGAGAGACTCTTGAATGCTGAGAACAAACCTAGGGCTGATGGGTGTGGGAGGGAGGGGGGAGATGGGCATGGAGGAGGGCACTTTTGGAGATGAGCACTGGGTGTTATACGGAAACCAACTTGACAATAAACTATTTGTAAAAAAATAAAATAAAATAAAAAGAAACAGAAAAAAAAGAAATATGGCAAAAAAAACCTCCTAAATTTTGAGGGGAAAAAAAAAAGGAGAGGTAAGGAGCAGAGGGGGAGGCAGCCTGCAGATTCAAAGGGAGTAAACTACAAAGCCATAGAAATCTATTAACAAGACACACCCTAGTCAAACTTTTGAAAACTAAAGACAAAGAAAATATCAAAAGCAGCCTAAGAAAGATGACACATTGTTTACAGGCGTAAAAAGAAATTCAAATAGCAGATCATTTCTCACCAGAAACCACAGAAGGCAGAGAAAGTGGCACAATGTTTTTTAAGAGCTAGAAAAAAAAAATCAATCCAGAATCCTATACTCAGTTGACAGGATGCTTCAAGAATGAACACGAAACCAATACATTCTCAGGTAAAGAAAACCTAAGACAATTTGTTGCCTCCAGACCTACCTTAAAAGAGTAGCCGAAGAATGGCAGGAACCACCACCGGGACACAGGAGTGTGACCCCAGGTGCCCCGCCCGCGACAGAACTGCTGGCATGGTACTGCTACTGAGGATTCACTCTGCCTCGGGCTCTGGCGGGAGAGCCAGGAGAGCCGTCCTGAGGGCGCGCCCATCCTGCCGCCTCCCAGGCCGCAGCTGTGAACCCATGTAGTGATCAAAGGACTCCTGCAACGCCAGCAACAAAGAGGGTCCACAGGTGGAACAGATATATGGGTTAAGCACAATCAACTTTCCTTCTCTTCCTGACTCTTCTGAATTATGTTTTAATGATTGAAGCAAAAATTGTAACTTTGTCTAACGTGGTTGGCAATGAATGCAGAGAAATTATTTGAGACACTCATGTTCTCCCCTTACCTGAGGGGAGGTAAGATTTCCACACTTCAGTTTCTGCAGTACAGAGTTATATACCAAAAATGCCTTACAAACAGATGCGCGTGCGTGCGCACACACACACACACACTATACATACACTAGAATTCTAAAAAATGTTCAAGTAAGACAGGTAGGAAAAAGAAAATAAAAGGCAGTGAAAGCAAAGAGAAATAATAAAAAAGCAGACTTAGGCAATTATCAATCATGTATCACTTGTCATTAAAAAGACATTGTGGCAATTAAAAGACAAGGGTTTGAAGACTAGATTAAGAAATATGACCCAACTATGTGCTGCCTACAAGAAAGTAACTTCAAATACAAAGATTGAAGTAGGTTGAATGTAAAAAGATGAAAAACAAAGATAAGATGATGTTGTATGTTTTATGTGCCTGCATATTTAAAGCAAAAATTGATAGAACTAAATGGAAAAATCCACTGTTACAGTGGAAAACTTCAACACACCTCTCAACAACTTATAAATAACTAGACAGAACTAGACAGAAAGGATTTCGAAAATCCAACAACATTATCAACTAATGAAGTCTAAAGGCATTCACAGAACACTCCACACAATAGCAGAAATCACATTGTCTTCAATTCGTCACATGATATATACCAGAATAGACCAAATCTTCTCCATAGAACAAACTGCAATAAATTTAAAATATTTGAAATTGTATAGAGTATGTTATCAGACCACAATGTAATCAAACTAGAAATCAACATCAGGAAGGCAAAAAGAAAATGTTTTAACACTTGAAAACTAAATATTTCTAAATAAACCCTAAGTCAAAGAGAAATTCTCAATGGCAAAAAATAAATGGAAATATATGCAAATTTGCAAGACATTAGATAAAGTACTGTTGACAGGGAAATATAGTAGTACTAGATTGCTTACATGAAGAAGAAAAGTCTTGAATCAATAAACTAAACTCTCATCTCCAGAGCATAGAAAATGAAGAGCAAAAATAAACCCAAATAGGAAGGAAGGAAATAACAAAGAACAGAAATTAATGAAATTGAAAACAGGAAAATATTAGAGAAAATCAATGAACAGAAAGTTTGGTTCTTTGAATATAAATCTACAAATCTCTAGCAAGACTGACAAAGAAAAAAGAAAGGGCACAACTAAAATTATCTACAGTAAAACAAGATACCACTACAGACCCTGCAGACACCAAAAGAATAAGGAAATATTACAAACATCTCTACACATATATTTGAAAACTTAAATAAAATGAGCAAATTACTCAGAAGCACAAACTATCAAAAATCATCTAATATGTAACAGATAGTTTGAATAACCCTAGAACTATTTTTAAAATTGAAATTGAATTCATAATTAAAAATCTCTCCAGAAAAGAAATCTTCAAGCCAGATGTTCACTGAAGAATTCTACTAATGCTCAAAGAATTAATGCCAAATTTATACAATCTCTTCCAGAAAATTCAAGAAGGAATGCTTTCTAATTCATTCCATGAAGCCAGTATTATCCTTATAACAAAACCAGACAAAAATAGTACCAAAAAAAAAAAAACCCTAATGTAGACCAATATTCCTCATGAATATAGGTGCACAAATTTTTAATAATATATTAGCAGATAGAAATCAAAAGTCTATAAAACTCCTACGCCATGACCAAGTAGGAATTATTGTAGTGATACAAGGTTGGCTGAATATTTGAAAATCAATCAATGTAATCCACCACATTAACGAACTAAAAAAGAAAAATCATTGATCACAGTCACTGAAGCATAAAATGCAATTTTCATGCATGTTAAAAGCTCTCAAAACACAGAAATAGAGGAGAATTTCTTCAATGTGATAAGGAAACATTTTTTTTAAAAACACCTACAGCAAATCTTCTATATAGTGATGAAAGAAAGTCAAGATAAGGAAAACATTAAGATGAAACAGGATGCCTGACAGTCTGACAGTCAGTCAGCATTAGTGAGAAGATCATCTAAGGTAGAGGCTTATGTTAGAGATAGGAGCAGAAAGGTGGGAGAAATGCCTCCCCCTTTTTTAAATGAAGTCTTAAGGGCATCTTGTGTTTCAGAGGATAAAAGTGTCTTCTACTGGTGAATGTTCAAGTTCCTAAAAAGTAAATAACTGTTTCAGCCTTTTAAATTCTATATGAAATTATCAAATGAGTCATGGGAAATATGCTAACGTCAAAATTAAAATGAAATGAATCACTGTTTCTGGATGCAAAGCAGAGTACTTTGCTCTGTGCTTATACTCTGAAAAAGGCCAACTGGCTGCCTGCTGCCTGCCCCACCACCACACCCCTACCCTCTGGAGGGGCCCTTCTTCCCAGCATCTCAGAAGCTGGGTTATGGATAGGAGAAAAGCAATATCTCTCCCCACAACAAGCACTTTCCACGAGGTAAGTCTGTAGAGTGACTCGTCTCCCAAAATGCAAGCCCACTGCCATGGAAATAAAAAAATAACAATAGGATTTTGTGCCTTCTCCAAGATGGTATCTCAGAAGAGACCTTCCTCACAGTTTCAGTTGTGTTCAACAAACTCTCAATTTTGTGATGACGTAGGACCAAATCCCTTTCCCTTCATAGCCAATCAGGTTGGCTTTTCTAGCTCCTCTTTTCCTAACATATTTCCTTCTCTCCACAGAAGGTCTTGATACCCAGAGGAAGGGAGGGAGAGAGCTGAATATAAAATAGAACTATAGGAAAATTCTAATTGCTTTTTTGAAGATTGGGAACATGATAGGTACAAAATTTAAAGTGCCAAATTGTACTCCTGCCAGAGAAGGACCACCATTTAGCTTATCTGAGCACTGGACAGCCTTGTGAGTCCTGACTCCTTTGGGACCCAGAGATCAAAGCCCCACTGGGCAGGAACCTTCCAGAGTTGTGTTTTGGCAACAGCTGCCATAGAGAGAGCTTCTTATTTTTACACCAATGGGTCTGAAACATCACCATCCCCCTGAACTTCCTAGATATGGCACATAATACACGGACTTGTCCCCATCCCTGGAAGTTTCTTAATTAATATCCCTAAGATGAACAACAGTGTTACAGTTTCAGTGTCCTCTAACTTTAATGGTTGTCTAATGGCTCTTTGCGACACTTCCCCCCATGCTATGACAACGAACTGGCTTGTACTTTAGGAAGGTCTATCAATCCCCATTCTACTCCTTCATGCTGTGTCCTTAAAATTACCTTAGTGAACCCACAAGTATATGAAGCGGTGAGGTTAAAGCCCAAAGGGTGAACCTGGGTGGCTCAGTCAGTTGAGCATACAACTTCAGCTCAGGTCATGATCTCTGGTTTGTGAGCTTGAGCCCCAAGTCAGGCTCTGTGGTGACAGCCTGCTTTGGATTCTGTGTCTCCCTCTGCCTCTGCCCCCCCTGACCCCACCTATGCTCTCTCTCTCAACAATAAATAAACGTTGAAAAAATTGGTTAAATAAAAGCACAAAGGAAGTATCCTTCTGACATCCAGACCTCAACCTGACCTCATCAGTGAAAGTGATATTTAGGCATGAAAGGTGCTGACAAAAGACATAGAGGATCTGGAGCTCACTTCCATATTATATAATGACAACCTTCCAGATATATATTTCCCCAACAGAGTTATATTTTCTTTTTTTTTATTTTTAATGTTTTATTTATTTCTAGGAGAGAGAGAGAGAGAGAGAGACAGCGTGAGCAGGGGAGGGTCAGAGAGAGAGGAGTCACAGACTGAAGCAGCCTCCAGGCTCTGAGCTGGCAGTCAGCACAGAGCCCGACGCGGGGCTCGAACCCACGAACCGCGAGATCATGACCTAAGCGAAAGTCGGACGCTTAACCGACTAAGCCACCCAGGCGCCCCAAAGAGTTATATTTTCTTTAGGGTTGTTGTTGTTGTAAATGGATTCTAGAATTCTTCAGGTCAGAGTGCCTGGTGGTTGAGTCAGTTAAGCATCCAACGTAGGCTCAAGTCACCATCTCTCTGTTTATGAGCCTGAGCCCTGTGTCAGGCTCTGTGCTGACAGTGCAGAGCCTGCTTCAGATTCTGTCTTCCTCTCTCTGCCCATACCCTATGATCTCTCTCTCTCTCTCAAAACTAAATAAACACTTTTAAAAAATAGAATTCTTGAGAGGGGATGCAACAGGGCTGAGAAGTAGGGAGCTCCGTACATTTTGCATGGAGCAAACAGGAAAGGCTTGAAGCTATAGGACACTGAACTGCAGGAGTTTGGGAGGAAAAAAAGACACAGTCCACTAAGAAGACAACCAGATAGGTGCATGAGAGTGAACTGGGGAAGATAAAAATGTGCAGTACCCAAAGACACGGAGGGAGAGGAGAGAACCTCCTTTACGGGGAGCCACGGAGAGTTGAGGGTAAGAGAAAGAGTGGCTTAAACTGCTCATAGAACTGTCCCTGGAGAAGAGAAAATCCTCCGGTTGGGATGGAGAGTGATCCTATTTCTAGCTGTGGTGCTGACTTTGAGCTAGGTGCCCCGATCCAGACGGCACCAGGAGAAATTGCTCCGCTGCTCTCCCGACAGGATCCCCAGCAGGGAAGCAGCCGGGTCTGCAACATTATATTCTGGGCAGTATCAATAAAGTGTGCAAACTAAGATCTGGAAACGATGCGGGGCTTGGGATATAGAACACAGCCCACCTTGGCTATGCCCATCACACGGGGAGAACGGACCCAAAAGAGTGATTTGCAATGCTTGGTTCGAGAAGGGACTGGGCCATTTTTCTCCCCACAACCACCAAGGCTGGACCTCAGAGAGCAACCAGCAAGACCACAGTGGAGGCTAAGACCTGCCTACAACAAACCATGCCCATCCCTGCTAGAGAGCTGCTTTTTTTCTTTTTTTTTCACCAGACCCCAGGGCAAGACCAACATGGATGCACTGCCCTGATTAATTCTAGATCAATTCTTTCTCTCCAGATATATTTTCCTTTTTCTCATTCGTATCCTTCCCCTCTGCTGGACTGAGCACTCTGGTCATTGGTTTGCTTTAACAGTCACATTTAATCCATTCTCTAGATGTATATTCTACACCTCCACTGCTACCTTTCTATCTCTCTCTCTCTCTGTAGTAATCACACTATATCGTTTCCCTGAGTAACATTGTCTTCATTTCTTTCTCCTCGCCTCCTACCATATACTCCTCTTTCTCTCTCTGAATTAAGCCTCTTAGTCTCTCTGCCTGGTCATTGTCCAATTTCACTTTCACCCCACCCCTGTCATTTCTCTCTTTGTATATGCTCTTCCATCAGCACTGTGTACACCCTGCTCTTCATTTGTAGCTGGGAAATCTGGTTTATGCTTTTAGACTGTCCTTTGCTTTTTGGGCCTTTTCTTTTTTATTTTTATTTTTTTCTTTTTCTTTTTCCCTTTCGGTTTGCTTGTTTGTTGGATTCGTCTGTGTGTTTGCATGCCTTTGTTCCCTGTGTGTTTGTCTGTCTGTTTTCCCTTCCAGGGATACCTCAAGAAACAAGCCAAAGTACACATAGTGGAGAGTCCCAAATACCACTATGAGGAGGGAAATAAAATAACTGAAGTCTCAACAAGAGAGACCTAGAGACACCATTAAAAGAACACTTCCTGAACAGACAGGCCCTGGACAGTCAATGAGCCTTCTTTAATATAGCAGTACTCGCAGGTGCAGAGTGCATAACAAGCTTTTAAAACTAACAAGAGACAGGAAGCTAGCCAAAATAACAAAATGGAAGAACTCCCCTCTAAAAACATTTCAGGAAGAAATAACAGCTAAAGAACTGCTCACCACAGATATAAGCAACATAACTGAACAGCAATTTAGAAAAATAGTCATAAAGTTAAATGTTGTGCTTGAAAAAGACAAGGAAGACATTAGAGAAGCTATTGCTACAAAGACTATGGAGCTTAAAAATAGTTGTGATGAATTAAACAGTGCTATCAATGAGGTGCATAATAAAATGGAGGCATTGAATGTATGGAATGAAGAGGCAGAGAATGATAGGTGACTTAGAAGACACAATTATAGAAAAAGAGGAAGCTGAGAAAATGAGAGATAAACTGATCCAGGAACACAAAAGGAGAGTCCAAGAACTGAGTGATACAATCAAATGGAACAATATCCGCATCATAGGAATTCCAGAGAGGAAGAAAGAGGGAAAGGCGCTGAAGGAGTCCTTAAACAAATTATACCTGAGAACTTACCCAATCTGGGGAAGGAAACAGACATTGAAATCCAAGAGGCACAGGAACTCCCCTCAGACGTAACTTGAATTGATGTTCTGCACAACATATCAGTGAAACTGGCAAAATATAAGGATAAAAAGAATTCTGAAAGCAACTAGGGATAAAAGGGCCCTAACATACAAAGGGAGACCTATCAGAGTAGTTACAGACTTATCTACTGAAACTTGGCAGGCTAGAAAGGAATGGCAGGAGATCTTCAATGCAATGAACAGAAAAAATATGCACCCAAGAATCCCCTACCCAGCAAGCCTATCATTCAGAATAGAAGAAGAGATAAAAGTCTTCCCAAATAAAAAAAAATTTTTTTGAAAGAATTCGTCACCACTAAACCAGCCCTACAAGAAATCCTGAGGTGGACTCTATGAGGGAAATTTTGCAAGGAGCACAAGGTACCAGAGACACCACCACAAGCATGAATCCTGCAAAGAACACAATGACTCTAAATCCATATTTTTCAATAATAACAGTGAATGTAAATGGACTAAATGCTCCAATCCAAAGACATAAGGTAACAGAATGGATAAAAAAACAAAATCCATCTATTTGCTGTCTACAAGAGACTCAGTTTATACCTGTGGACACCTTCAGATTGAAAGTAGGGGGATGGAGAAGTATCTATCATGCTACTATAAGTCAAAACAAAGCTAGAGTAGCCATACTTATATCAGACAAACTGGACTTTAAAGTAAAAGCAGTAACAAGGGATGAAGAAGGGCATTCTATAATAAACACAGGGTCTATCCATCAGAAAGAGCTAACAATTATAAATGTCTACACAGCAAATACGGGAGCACCTCAATATATAAAACAATCACCAACAGAAAATATCTTATGGATAAGAAGGTGCTAGTAAAAGGGGACTTTAATACTCCACTTACGCAATGGATAGATCAATTAGACAGAAAATCACTAAAGAAGCAATGGGATTGAATGACACATTGGACGAGATGGATTTGACAGATATATTTAGAGGCCATGGAATTCACTTTCTTCTCAAGTGCACATGGCACATTCTCCAAATTAGATCACATAATGGGTCATAAAGCAGCCCTCAATAAATACAAAATAACTGAGATCATACCATGCACACTTCCAGATCACAATGCTATGAAACTTGAAATCAACCACAGGTAGAAGTCTGGAAAACCTCCAAAAACATGGAGGTGAAAGAACACCCTACTAAACAATGAATGGGCCAATCAGGCAATTAGAGAAAACATTAAAAAATATATGGAAACAAATGAAAATGAAAATACAACAATCCAAACTCTATGGGATGCAGCAAAGGCAGTCCTGAGAGGAAAGTACATTGCACTCCAGGCCTACTTCAAAAATTAGAAAAAGCTCAAGTCCAAAATCTAACAGTGCACCTAAAGGAACTAGAAGGAGGGCGACAAGAGCACTCCAAATGCAGTAGGAGAAGAGAAATAATAAAAATCATGGCAGGAATAAACAATATAGAATAAAAAAAAAACGTTGAACAGATCAATGAAACCAAGAGTTGGTTTTTTGAAAAAATAAACAAAATTGATAAACCTTTCGCCAGGCTTCCTAAAAAGAAAGAGAACCCAAAGAGACAAAATCACAAATGAAAATGGATTTATTACCTTCAATCCCTCAGAAATACAAGCAATCATCAGGGAATACTATGAAAAATTATATGCCAACAAACCGGACAACTTAGAAGAAATGGACAAATTCCTAAACACACACTACCAAAATTCACTTTGGAAGAGATAGAAAATCTGAACAGACCCATAACTCGTGAAGAAATTGAAGCATTTATCAAAACTCTCCCAACAAATAAGAGCCCTGGGCCAGATGGCTTCCCTGGGGAATTCTACCAGACATTTAAATCGGAGTTAATACCCATTCTTCTCAAGCTATTCCAAAAACTAGAAATCGAAGGAAAACTTCCAGACTCATTCTATGAAGCCAGCATCACTTTGATTCCCAAGCCAGACAGAGACCCAGCAAAAAAAGAAAACTACAGGCCAATATCCTTGATGAATATAGATTCAAAACTCCTCAACAAGATGCTTACATATCGAATTCACCAGCAGATAAAAGAATTATCCACCATGACCAAGTGGGATTCATTCCTGGGTGACAGAGCTGGTTCGATATGTGTAAATCAATCAATGTGATACATCACATTAACAAAAGAAAAGATGAAAACCATATGATCCTGTCAATAGATACAAAAAAAGCATGTGACAAAATACAGCACCCCTTCTTAATAAAGACCCTTGAGGATGTCGGGATAGAAAGAACTTACTTAAATGTCATAAAAGGCATCTATGAGAAGCCGTCAGCTAACATCATCCTCAACAAGGAAAAACTGAGAGCTTTCCCCCTGAGATTAGGAACATAACAGGGATGTCCACTCTCACCACTGTTGTTTAACATAGTGCTGGAAGTCTTAGCATTAGCCATCAGACACCAAAAGGAAATCAAAGGCATCAGAATTGGCAAAGAAGAAGTCAAACTTTCACTTTTCCCAGATGACATGAGACTCTACATGGAAACCCTGACAGACTCTACCAGAAGTCTACTAGAACTGATCCATCAATTCAGCAAAGTTGCAGGGTACAAAATCAATGTACAGAAATCAGTTGCATTTTTATGCACCAATAACGAAGCAACAAAACGAGAAATCGAGAAACTGATCCCATTCACAATCGCACACACACAAAAATACATAGGAATAAATCTAACCCAAGATATAAGAGATCTGTTTGATGAAAACTATAGAAAAATTATGAAGGAAATTGAAGGAGACACAAAGAAATGGAAAAGCATTCCATGCTCATGTATCAGAAGAATAAATATTGTTAAAATGTCATTACTACCCAAAGCAGTCTACATATTCAATGCAATCCCAATCAAAATTGCACCAGCATTCTTCTCAAAGCTGGAATAAACTATCCTAAAATTTGTATGGAACCACAAAAGACCCCAAAGAGCCAAATTAATATTGAAGAAGAAAACCAAAACAGGAGGCATAACAATCCCAGGCTTCAGCCTCTACTACAAAGCTGTCATCATCAAGACAGTATGGTACTGGCACAAAAACAGACACATAGACCAATGGAATAGGATAGAGAACTCAGAATTTGACCCACAAATGTATGGCCAAATAATCTTTGACAAAGAGGGAAAGAGTATCCAATGGAAAAAAGGCAACCTCTTTAACAGATTGTGCTGGGAGAACTGGACAGCACAGGCAGAAAAATGAAACTATATCACTTTCTCATATCATACACAAAAATAAACTCAAAATGAGTAAAATGAGTAAAGGACCTGAATGTGAGACAGGAGACCATCAAAACCCTCTATAAGAAAGCAGGAAACAACCTCCTTAACTTCAACTGCAGAATTTCTTATCTGACACATGTCCAAAGGCAAGGGAATGAAGAGCAATAACAAACTATTAGGACCTCATCAAGATAAAAGCTTCTGCATAGCAAAGGAAACAATCAGTAAAACTAATAGGAACCGACAGAACAGAACGGAATGGGTAAAGATAGGTGCAAATCGCATATCAGATAAAGGGCTAGTATCCAAAATCTATAAGGCACTCACCAAACTCTACACCTGAAAAACAAATAATCCAGTGAAGAAATGGGCAGAAGACATGAACAGACACTTCTCCAAAGAGGACATCCAGATGGCCAACAGACACATGAAACGATGCTCAGCGTCCCTCATCATCAGGGAAATACAAATCAAAACTACACTGAGATATTACCTCACGCCAGTCAGAGTGGCTAAAATGAAGAAATCAGGAGACTATAGATGCTGACGAGAATGTGGAGAAACAGGCACCCTCCTACACTGTTGGTGGGAATGTAAACTGGTGCGGCCCCTCTGGAAAACAGTGTGGAGGTTCCTCAAAAAACTAACAACAGAACTCCCCTATGACCCAGCAGTAGCACTGCTAGGAATCTACCCAGGGGATACAGAAATGCTGATGCATAGGGGCACGTGTACCTCACTGTTCATAGCAGCACTCTCAACAATAGCCAAATCACGGAAAGAGCCTAAGTGTCCATCAGCTGACAAATGGATCAAGAAGATGTGGTTTATCTATACAATGGAATACTACATGGCAATGAGAAAGAATGAAATCTGGCCATGTGTAGCAACATGGATGGACCTTGAGGGTGTTATGCTAAGCAAAAGAAATCAGGCAGAGAAAGACAGATACCACATGTTTTCACTTATAGTTGGATTAGGAGAAACTTAACGGAGGACTATAGGGTGTAGGGGATAGTTGGGGAGAGGGAGGGAGGCAAACCATGAGAGACTCTTGAATACTGAGAACAAACTGAGGGCTGATGGTGATGGGGGAGAGGGGAAGGGGGGTGATGGATATGGAGGAGGGAACTTGTTGGGATGAGCACTGAGTGTTATATGGAAACAACCTGACAATAAACCATGAAAGAAAAAAAAAAAGAATTCTTCAGCTGAAAAGCTGTTCCCTCTTCCCATGTATATAAAAGCAAGCCATCAAAAGTAACTTCTAAGCCCTTCTCTAGACAGGCAAAATGTTCTATAACATCACCAAGGATTTATTATGCTATGTGATAGTATTTAGAAATCACTCCTCTGCTCATGAAAGCTGCAGTGACCAACATATATAGATATACATATATATATGATCATTGATCTCATATATATACATATACATGCACACATATGTAAGTTTTTAAACCACAAATAACCCCAAAGTTCTCCAATGTTCTCCATTTTCTTTTATTTAGCCAAGCTATCTTCAGGCAGCAAACACACACTTAATCTTAGGAGATTAGAAAATATTAGAATCTTCTCCTGAGGCTATTTTCCTATTTCTATTTAGCTTACCTATTGATTGTCGTGAGGTTTGCAATCTGATTTATTTCAGGACTCCAGTGTTTAAATACTGTGCCTTATAATATTGACAATACTCATGTGCTGGTATTTATAGGTTTACTAGTTAAACCAAATGATTGAGCAATTTTTAAATCAGTAGTAAGGTTTCTTTATAGGAGAATATTTTGTCAAACTTATATGTACAGGCCAGACGGGCTTCAGATGATCCTTGTTTCCAAGACAGGCTATGATGAACAAATTTTAGGGCTCCCTGTTTGATCCCCATGCCAGGAAATCCTGCCTGTAAATGAATCAGTGAAGTTGGTAAAGTTTTCCATGGATTTGACTGAATTCCAGCACAGGGAATCCTGTGAAGAGGAGAGACAGAGAGGCAGCATCTCAGAGGATGAACAAGGGAAAGGGGCAGACCCAGAGTGAGGAAAGCACGTCAGATACAAATTGTGGACACATGCAAGACGAACTTGTGAACACACGTCCAACTTGGCAGATGTATAAAGATCATGTATTTATAACACGCTCCTGAAACATCTTACTGAAATGAACAATTTAATTTACTTTGATTTAAAATTAGGCTTTTAAGAATTTTTTAAAAACACTTCCAAATACAACCCACCAAAAAAGCACTTCTCAGAGCCAGTGTTCTCCACAAACAAAAGTCTTGAGTTTCTGAATCTTACCTCAAAAAGCCATCTCTATCTCTTTGCCTCAAACAAGAGAGTAGCTGGGAGCTGGTGCTCAATTTAATGATTTAAAACACACCCTTGGAAGCTAAGCTGACTTTTTCTTGTCCATTCAGGTGGGAAGTGTGTTCCAGCAAAAGGGAACACTTTAGAAAGTTCTCAAACAGATAATGCCTAAAGAGCTCGACTTCAAAAAATCTGATACCAGCCATCTACCCAACAAAAGGAAGGGTAACCTGGTAAGAAAATTAAGCCTTCCATATTAAGACAAAGATAAAATAGTTCAGCCGCCAAGATTCGACATCTTTTTAAAAATGCCTTTTCAATCTTTAACTTTTGTCTGCTTGGTTGTCTAGCAACCAAGTGCCGAAAAGAAACTCCACCCAAAACAAAGTGAAACAATACAGACACTTAACTTCATGAGTGTGTGTGCGTGTGTTAAGATCCTCAGCGTGCAAAGATAGAAACTACCTTTCAGACAATTAAAACAGAAAAAGTCTTGATTGTGGATGGCAGGAGAGGAAGTTGGGAGTGAGTAAAAAGCAACTTGAAAATGCGTAATGCGGGATGAGGGTATAGTTTCCACACACCGGGCTAAAGCAAGGTTTACACTCTTAAGTAATAAAAACAAACCATTAAGCTAGGCCCAGCACTGTCAGGAAGTATAAAACAGTTCTTGAAACTTTGCAGTTACTATACAAAAGCTTTTCATAAACTCTGTTTCCTGATCTTCATTAAACGTTCACATCAAGTTGCCATGGGGCAATTAGCTTGCCTCCTGAAATCAATAAAAAATCAACAATTTGGAAATAGTTGTACAGTAAAATAGTTCAATAATTATTCTCTCATAGTGTTGTGGCCAAGTGGTTCCAGTGTAAATGCAGTCCAGATGAGATCCTGCTCCTTATGAGGGAAGCTTTAAGCAAATCGGTGGTTTGCACAGAGATCTCCCCATCAGAACGGACTGCAACAATAATGTGCTCCTGGCTCTGTCTTAGAGTGGGGCCCAGGGCATGGGGCAAACACAACCTTGAAGTGGGTGTTCAAGTCAGCGTCTGGCATACTGATTAAGCACCCGAGAGAGACTCAATTCAAAATGTAGAGACCTAAATGAAATGATAAACCCAACAACAATAAAACACTGGGTGCCCTGCACTCAGCATATGGACTCCAGACAAGAGCAATTTTCCTTTGGATATATCGGAAAAATATATATGTATATGTGTGCGTATACATACATGTTATGCACACACATATAGTATATGTTAATATATTATTAGTGTGTATAGTATATAAAGGGTGTTTGGAGACTAGGAATTCATTCATCCCAGCATTTCAACAAATATTCAACTCTGTGTTGCTTATAAGAAATCTTCACAGTGGTCCCCTAAAGAGTAAAAATGAGGCTGTTTAACAGATAACCCTCATAGGACATTTTGCTAAAAAGGAGGCACCAACACAGAGATATTTCTTTGCTGCGCCCCACTGCAGAGGGAAATCTATTCCTTTCGCTTTTTCTAGCTTGAGCCCATTCACCTCACCACCTTATTTGAAGCCAATTGCAGCATCACAAACTCCAATATCCATCAAATCAAACCTCAAATATCAGCTTGCGAAGCTTAATATCACCCTCTAGGCTCAGTAGTGTTGTACAATGAACTGTCTTAGAACTTAAAAAAAAATCAAGTATCATTTTTAGTATAAACAAATGCTTCAAATGTATGACATGTATTTGCTGCCTTCAAAGGGAAAACTTTTAACTCAGACGCTTGGCACTAAGATCACACGGGATCAAGTCAGTGGACTGACTTGAGTGTTAAACTTTTTTAAAGTACGTTAAGGGCTTGCACCTGCTCCCCCATCCACATAGATGTACTGACACGTATTTGACTAAACTGACTGCGTACATGCCCAAGCAAGCAAGCAGAGCAGATTTTACAAGATAAGCAACCAAGTGTTTTCATGTCTGAGGGTGGCTAGAACACAAAATTGCCAGTCATCTTGTGGGGGAAAAGAATGCCTTTGAAAAAAAATATGTAGAACATCATTTCAGATATGGTGAATTGGATTCAAATACCATCCTGTATACAGGTTCCTTTTTTTTCCTTTAAGGGTTACTTCTTAGAGAGGGGCCTAAACTCAGTTCAACTTTCTGCTGCTGTGACACAGAAAGAATTATCAGAGCCTTGCTACGCAAAGTGTAGTCCATGGGCCAGAGTTAACAGCTTCACCTGCGAGCGTCTCAGAAATTCAGACTCTCAGGCCCCACCACAGATTCCCTGAAACAGAACCTATGTTATAACATGATCCCAAGGGGTCTGTATACACATCAACTTGTATTCCCCTTGAGGCAGTACTGGCGAATCATATGCACATTAACATCTAAGATGTTTTATTTAGAGCATCGGGCCCCCAAGTTAGGTAGAAGTTCACTTTGAAATTTGCAGGGGAGGGAGATAGTCAAAAACTCTGCCCTGGAGAACACAGGAAGGCTGTAATTTATGTCAACAAAGTAGAGAAAAAAGGAAAAGTATTTTACCTGAGTAAAGCAGACTTGCATTTTATCCAGCTCACCCTGCCTGCCCCCTGAAAAAAAATCAACCAGGAAAGGAATAGGGCAATCTTACTTCTTTGTAATTGTCCATGCATATGACTTATTCTACACTTATTCTTTATTGCAAGGTTATGTTTCTTTTGCCTTAAACAGATTGGGGGCTGGGGCATCTAACATTTCACGAATCAGTATCTTAACACTAATAATATGACTGCAGAATAGAAACACACTCTTTTAAAAAGTACCTTGAGTTGCACAAATGGTTTCTCCATCTTCAATAAAAAATTGAGGGAAAAGACATGGAATGTTTAGATTATCTAGTGATAATCCTGGCCTCTTAAGGTACAATTTAGAGTACCAATTGGAGTACAAATTACAAAAAGGGGAAACGCAGATAAATTTGTTAACTTTCAACCTCCCCCTCCCCAATTTTGAATGCAAAAAAATGAACAGAGCAATCGGGACCTGCTATACAGGTTAAAACCATGCCAGGGCGAGCACACAGCCCAGACAAGCACAAAAACAGATGACACAATTTAATCAATTTTGAAAGGAGATCCTCCAAATTTCAGAAACTGATACATTTTTTAAAGCCAACTGTAAAAGGATTCAAGGATTCCTACAGAATAGTCACTGCAGATTCAAAAGATTGATTCCATGTCATGGAGTTAGTTATGACACTTTTTCTCAAAATGAAGAATGTGAGCCAAAAGGTCTGTAAGAATGTAGAATGTATGTAAGAATATTCTGTTTCTCAAATGAGCTGCCAAGGTCAGAGTCCTCAACTAAACTGAAGCTGAAAATACCATCATCTAGACATATGTAATATATATCACATATTTTCATATGTTTTTATACATATTACATATTACGTGTATACATTTACATGTTTGTGTATAATTTATATACATATAAAACATGCAAGAGAACACATTTGAGTTGACACCATTGAAATCCATTTTAACAAAATCAGAACCAATGAAGCAGAAAAATCAAAAAGAGTGGATTGAACTGCCAAATGGCTGGAAACTCTTGTGCTATAATCTCACACTCTCATCTCAAGTATTTGGAGATGAGAAAACATGGTTATTATTTCTTAAGACGTTAAGATAGTGCACGTTGTCCCTCCTATCCATGGTAAACGGGGGTGAGGATGGCTGGAGGACAGAGATCATCCTGCCCTCCAAATTCAGTTCTAATACTTAATGATCCTCGCCTATGCAAAAGCCAACAGGGATAGGGCTAAAAAGGGATGGAAAGATTTTTAAAAGTGGGAGGAATAAAATATAACTGGCATTAATTTAAAAACATGATCTACATAATCTCAAGGCAAGGGTTAAATCTATCACAATCAAAATGTAACTACATCCATGGTCATCTCAAGTTAATTCTTGGGGAGAATCTGATTGTAACAGTCTGTTCCTTTATGAGCATGTGATTTTTTCAGCCAATTCTAAGGCAAGGCTAGGAAAGATTAGAACCAGGCCTCCCCAATCACAGCAGGGTCAGAGGTGACAGAGAGCCCTAGAAATTGACCTAAAATACTTTCAGTAAAATAGTGGGGAGTTGTGAGTCCCCTGGCCATACATACCCACCAAACCCTTCCGTGGGTCTAATTTCAACGCAGAGCACAGAAGCTCTGCCACTGTGAGAGTTCACTTTGAGCAGCCTAATTTGACTTCATTCTGCTTGGGCTTCCGTCCAACTGGCAGATGTCCTTGCAGAAGCTGATCTCAGACACTTTCCCTTTCTAATTTTTTGGCTCCGTTGCCTCTGTTGCATGGGATATCATCTCTGAAACTTTATCTTGGGTTCCCCAAGTTTTGCTTGTTTTGGAGCTTTGGTTTTCTCTTAAATCTTTCTCTTAAATCATGAACCCCAAAGATGTTCATGTGAAGCACTAAATCACTGGTAATTCCTTTGAGGCAAACATGAATTATCAAGTGACTTGCAAATTTCCAACCATTCCTTCCCTATTCCCCACCTCCCTCCAAAATGAGTAACTTCAGAACCAAAAATGCAAACACGAGGTAATCATCATGAATGCTGTACAAATGCACCATTTTCTTACAGGTTGGACTTTATAAAATGAAATGCCAGAGCTCTGATATTTATTATCTGAAATAGGTTTAACATTTGGAGAATTGTGTTCAAACACATAACCTTGGAAAGAAAAGCAAGCTGATCAGGGAACAGGCAGTGGGCAGAAAACATGATGGGCACAATTTTGATGTGTGTTGGGACAAATTTAGAAAACTGGGACCTTCTGAGCACAAAGAGCTCCCAAATGAGGTAAAAGCTAAATACAAATCAATTTCCAATTCTTCATGAGAGCCACTAGATATCAAATTTAAATATACATCACCACAATATTAATAACAAAGAAATCTTATGTTTTATTTAATACTTTGGCCAGACCAGCCCCTTTGAAGGGGTCACTACTTTAGGAAAGAAGAACAATAAACCATCATTCACTTTCCTGCAGACTCATCATTTCCTAATTATTTCTATTGGTCCTGCTTTATTCTTTCTGCAAATTAAGGGGTAGGAAAGTGTTTCTATATTAGATCAGCAATGTCTGGTTCTTATCCAAATATTCCACCTAAAAAGGACGTAAGTTCTCATGGATTGGACAACCTCTCTGCAACATTCCTGAGAATTGAATAATATAATAATCTTGAAAGTCAGCAGAGTGGATTATCCACTTTTTTTCTGGACTTGAACTTGTGACCTTAACAGTAGCACTGCAAAAAAGCAAATGTGCTAAGCACTTTGCCAGAGTAACCTTCCATGTAGACTTTTCATCTTAAATACACACAACTGGAAACAACTACCATTTTTGGAAAATTATGTACAAACCCAATACTTCTTTTGATTACATATAAATACAAATTAGCTATCTTTCCTAAAAAGTGGTTATAATAGTAAATAAATACAAAATAAATCTGACCATTATACTTCATGTGCTGGGGTTGAACCCATATAAAATGTACAACTAAATACATTTTAAAATCTTTAAGGAATAATTCTCTGATTAAAATATTTGTTTTCCCAACTTCTTTTTGTAGATATAAATATATTTTCAAAATAGCTGTGTGTTTTTTTCTCCATTCCATTCCATAAATAAAGTCTTCATTGGGAAATATTAAAGTGTCAACTTGTTTTTTTTTTTTTTTTTGCTTTTTTCTAAAATATATATATATATTTATATATATTTATTTTATTTTGCTGTGCTAACGACACCCACAACCCTCCACAACCATGTCCTGATAGTTCTTTAATACGACCTTTTCATTTTCATCAAGGTACAGCATGGAGATAGCACTGAGTTCCGTTGGTACACAGCACGCCTTAGGAATTTTAGAATTAACCGAGTTGACCAACGTCTGAACAATGGCATGATTAGTGGAGTTCAGGTGATCTGCCAGGGGAAAAGGGCATTCCCCATGGCAGTAAAAGGCATGGTACCCCGGGGGGGCTACGATCCAGTCATTCCACCCCACATCACTGAAGTCCACATACAAAGGGTGTCTCTTACAGCTGGACTTAAGGCGTTTGCGCTGTTTATGTTTTGCTTGACGCTTCTCTCTTTTGTGCAGAGGGTGCCCTTTCCCATCATGGCCAAAAGTTACCAGCAGTGGCCTGATTTGTGACCAGCTGTGCTCATCTTGGTGCAAAGACCTGCTAATCCTGACATGTCTCTTGGAGACACCTTGGTTCTCTTCCAAGTGGGTCACCTCCACCACAAATCCATGGTTGGCGAGTCCCTGTGCAGTCCACCTCATCACAGCAGGGGTGACGTCAAAACTCTCCCACCTGCTTGCGTTCTGATTCACCAACCTGGTGTCCAAAAGTCTGGTCATAGGGAACTTCAAGTTGGCTGCTGCAGGTTTTATAATTTCATAAATATTAATTCGGTGATGGAAGCTGCTATTGTTTTCCAAAGTTTCCTGTATCTGTTCCCGAAAAACCTGAAGTTCTGCTGAGGTGATAAACTCATCGGTGGGGATAGAGGTTAAATTAAAGAAGAATCTCCGGGTTGTTTTTCCATTCACTTCTGGCAGTTCTTCCAAAGATTCTGATTTGACAGATAAAGGTGGAAAAGAAGAAAAAATTCATTCAGTAAAATAAGAAACGGCAATCTGATGGTATATGAGAATTTGTATACCTCATTTCAGGGTTTGATTTAACCCATGTAAAAGTTTGCAACCAGAAAATAAAAGCTTCCCCTTTAGATAAAAAGGAATCCTCCTTTCTCTGTGTTTATGTCGACATGCACACAATGAAGCAAAACTTCACAATCCGTTGTTACCTTTTTAATCCAATACGTGAATACTGCTTCCAGGTGGCTATAATAATGGGGGAAATGGTGAAGCATTTCTTTGGAATTCACAGACTTTAGGGCAAAAAAAAAAAAAAAGTCAGCACTATAGTTAGTAGAGGTCTAATGAGTGAGGATTTGAGGAAATTATTGCATTTCTTAAAAAGAAAAAGGCTTTAATGTCAATCCCTTAAGCGGTATTCTAAAACATTACTCTGCAATTTAGATGATTTACAAATCTCGATATACAGATTTCAGTTTCCTAATTAAAGAGTCTGAAACTCAACATCAACGATGACATTTTGCAAAGCACACCCTACTATTTTACTCCAAGTCCAGAGACAAAGGCATTTACAGGGACTGACTTCTTTGGAAGTGTAAGGGTGGTACTAAGACACCGTAGTAATTAAGGCCAGACAATTTCAAGAGAAGAACTTCCCAACTGTTGTCTATTCTCTCACCTCCTTATGACCTCAAAAACCAAATCTCATTTTAGATACTTCTGGGGAAAAAAAGATTCTCTTCTGCTTTTAATTCCTTTGTCCTTAAAAAAATAATAATAAACCATATTAAAAACATATACCTACCAAATGGCCACCAAAAAATTAAGAAAATTTACAAAAATACCATTATGATATTTGTGACATAAGGGATAATCTCATCCTATTACAGAATAAACATTCTATATCTATTATCATTATTTCAAAATAGCCATTTAAGTGGGCTATGCATTTAAGGTCTTTCTGATTTAAGATTGCTGAATTTAAAGTTTAAGAAGTACTGTTTTCCCAGCAAACAATAAAATATAACATAGCACCTTGAATGCTTTCATCTGCAAATCATCAAAGGTACACATTATCATTAAATTAGCAGTAAATAGCAATAGGATTTGAGACATTTGGGTTTATTTTTTTCTAGCTTTACCACATCCTGCCATTTCATTGTCTAAAAACTTAACCTGCTTCATTTAGGATCCAACCTAACTGCTACCAAAATCTATTTAGCCCTATTATTCTCAGAAGAAGCAGCCATATTTTTATTAACTTTATGGTTGTATTTCCCCTAAGTCAAATACCTGTAAGCTGAACACAGAGAATCTAGATGTGTTAGCAGAGGAGAATCACTTCAGATCACTCACTCAAAGGTTCTACTTGTGTAAACCTTCATTATCAAGGCACCAGTCGTCAAGGCAACCTAAGTGGAAGTGCCAAGTTCAAGAGGGACAGTTTACAAGAAATTATGGAGTAATGCACTAATGTGATGCTTCTCAAATTTTAGTCTTCACACAAAAGTCTTAAGATACCTTCAACTTCCAAATGCAGATTCTGATTCAGTAGGCCTGGGTGGGACCTGAGATTCAGCATTTCTAGCCAACTCCCAGATGAGGCGATGCTGGCAGGTCATGGACTACCCCCAGAGGGGCAAGATTTTAAAGGATGCTTTTCACATTCAAGTGTAAATTCCAGGAGCATATTTTAAAGTGACTTTCGGTCAAATAATACAACAGTGAGGAGAAGAAACATTAGTGTTGGCCAAGGAGTAAGAGGTGAGTCCATGGGTGGGCAGCCAGGGACTTAGAACAGAAAGATCTTCCAGGGCCCATTACTTGGGATGTTGAGGCTATCAGGCTAAGAAGTAAACCTTCCGTGGTCCCCTCAGGCTTGATAATCTACACCTGTTAGGAATACCTTTGGGGAACCATCCAAACTTTAAACCTCACTCTAAGGTAATGGTACTTCAGGCCACGCACTATTTTCAACAACCAATCAGAGCAGCGCTCTTCTCAGTGGCTCCAATATGCATCAAGGACTGTTTTTAAGCTTCTTTCCTTCTTTCATTTCCTCTAATTCAAGAGCCCTCTAATGTTTCCAATAAGGGCATTCTTTCAGCAGAGAAGCCAACAGATACCAAAGAAAAAAGGAGTGACATAAAAATCAGCAATGTCCTCCAGATGTAATGACAAAAGTCCAGACCTGGCTTGAGCTACTGACTTCTTTGATAGCCAACACACCTAAGAATGCTCTCTTTTCTTTTAAAGAGGGAGAAGAAAAGGCAAATTATTCAGGGCATTTGCAGAGCAGCTGTAATAAGAAGGTGTCCAGAGAAATAACAATTGCAGCAAAAACTCTGAATCAAAATCCATAATTGAAAAAGAAGGAAGTTATGAACAGACACAAGGACACAGAGACACACTCACATACACACCCAGTGGATGATAATGAAGGGGCATTCACCAAGAGCAGCAGGAAAGACAGGTAAAATGAATAAAGATGGGTATAGAAGAGGAATAAAATAGAATAACCCTCTCGAAGATAAATGTAAGGCTGAATCATATAAAATTGCCACCATTTGGCCAGATTTGACAGAAAAAAAAAAAAAAGAAAACAGCAGTTTCATGCACTTCAAAATCCCACTGGAGGTTAAATGGCAAAAAGGATATCACTTAGCAGCCTTATCAAAGGGAAGAATTGCACTATTAAACAGCAGTAATGTGAAGTAACGTGAAGACCTTTCTCTGACTTTCCAACTTCATCAAGAACCCCTATTTGTCCTTAATACAAAGGACACTGTGGTGATGCCCCTGTGGATTCAGGTCACAGAGGCAAGTCAGAAGCTCACAGAAAACCCCAAACCAAGAAAAAGAAAACTGTTCACGTTTAGGGCACCTACCACCATTTCCTTTGATCTGCAAGGAATGAATTTCTTCTTGAGGGTAGAAAAATCGAAACCTATTTCAAATAAAGTAAAATAAAGGGGAAAAAAGCTGCAAATCATCATACCAACCCTAGAGATTCTGAAAATATAATAGAGCATTTACCCAAGTAGGTGCTATATGTTTTGGAGGCTTATATAGCTGTTAATTCTCTATAAATAACCTTTGTTGAATAAGCTGAATTTGTCAAGGGCTCTGCGTATTCTGGCCTATTTTAGACCTGAGTTCCTACCTCTAAGTTCTTATCTAAACATACAGAGCTATGGCTGCAAAAAAAAAAAAAAAAAAAAGCGGAGTTAATAAAGAAAAATAAGGCACCAGTGACAAGTGATCTCTCCTCCAAAAGTGAAGTTTTAACTTAATCATATGCACTGTCAATTGTTCATCTACTTCAAAATAACACAAAAGAGGAGACTTAATTCCCTCAGCCAGCCTGGGTCCCTTCTGGCTTCCTCTTCCCTAGACAAGGAGGAATATAGGACATAAGTGAAAGAAATCATCATGATAATGTAATTAGTGTCCTTAATGCTTCTTTGTGCCATATCTGGCACTAAGATCTTTTACATGAATTATCTCACAACAAATCACTTAGGAACTTTTACTATCTCCATTTTGGAAATGAAACAGTTGGAGCTCAGAAAGGTTATATGACTTTCCTAAGGTCACAGAGCTAGTAAATGAAGAGCAGGGCTATGAGCTTGAGTCTACTGTAGTTCCCAAGTTTCTGGCCACTAGATGACACTACCTAACATGAGGGAAGAGTCAAAAACTCAAACAGAAGTCAAAGCCATTAGGGAAACCTTTATATTTAATACAATAATAACCATAGGATGAGATCTTTCCCAACCAAAGGGATACAAATATACTACCACTCAAGTATGGTGCAATCAGAAAGAACTAAAGATCAGGAAAGTAAAGTAGCAGAGCCCACTAGGATATGCAGATCTATTTGGAACCACTGATATTTTGTGGCTGTCTTTTTGTCCTAAAAAATGAAGAATTTTAGCAAAAAGTGAGTTACTATTATGTTTTGAGAAGTCTGCAACACTCTTTGGACAAAAAAAGAACATTAACCTGGGGATGCTATAGCAAATCAGGAAGGTTGGAAATCACTACCCTTCAGTGAAAGTGGCTGAGAATAAGAAACACTACTTCCTAAAATATAAAATAATTGCTAGAAAACTGATACATGATAGAGAAAAAATATGTAAGATAAAAAGGTTAAAAGGAAACAGTCTAAAAAAAGATAACAAAAGAAATGACAAATACAGGAAAAGTATGGTATTGACACTGACTTGGCTTCTGCCCACCCTTAACTCCAACACCTTTGGAATGATCATGTGCCTTCTTACTGTCCTCTGACTACTTGGTGAAATACACAAAGGGCAAGTCTAAAAAAAAAAAAAGACAAAATAGCTTAACGAGAAGGGATCAAGAAGAATACAGAGGAACCACTAAAAGCCGTGGACACAAAATATTAGCATAAGAACAATCACTGGGCACCAGAGCCTCAATCTCCATGAGGATTTCCAGAGAGAATGCCTGTTCGACTTGATAGGGACTTTCTTAACAACACTGAAATACCTGGGAATCCTAGGAAAGCACATCAGGTAAGCATTGGTTTGTGGGGTATACCTGGTCAAATCTTTTGCTTACACTGGGAATTTATGATACAAGTTCTCATAGGGTAGCGGTTAGATATATTTTCATGATAATTACATTTGTGGTAAAAGGGCTAATCTCTATTTGAAGGCTTTAGTCATAGAAGCAAATAATTCCATTGTTTCAGGCAAAAAGAAGTCTGTGTCCTTCGGGGTGTAGAGAGTAAGCACATGGTCCTTCTATATTCCATCCTGACAGGAAAGCATAGAGACCTTTTCACAGGGCCAATGAAAGCAACCAATTTCAATGTGTTTTTAACTACAGCAAGCACAGAACACTCTTTCCAGTTGGAGAAGTGATTTTTCTATCCTCAGTGGCAATAGTGCAAGATCTATGTGGCCAAAGCACTTTTTAATGACTGAAGAAAAGAAAATTATTGCAGCACTTGGGCTCTCCTGAGTGAAAAGTATTGTACAGAGGACTAGGCCAAATTTAATAGGAGAAATAACAACTGGTAATTTTTGTCTCTTACCATGTAGTCCCATTATCTTCATACAGTGGTTGCGATCTGATAACCGTGATATCTCTTGTGTTGTAAGTTCACCAAATCACCCAGATCCCACCCACAAATAAAAGCAACAGGTAATTCTTGGAATTGGGCCCTTACTCCTCTACCAAACAAATGCCCATTAAGTCTGCATGAGCCAAATTCTGCTTTTAAGCCAGCTGCCTTAATCTCATGGTTTATTAGAAGATTTTTGGTGCTATGCACAGCACAAGGATGTTTATAAAAAACAAATTCTGGGTTACACAAAAATGAAATTGGTCTTCAAAAAGTGCATTATGTGGTCTAATGGTGATATACTAGTCATAACAAGAAAAGAAATGGATTTGATGAAATGTGAGGCAAAAATTACGTGGGTTTTCTGTATCTAACTGCATTAAGATCTGATGTTACTGTAACTTGATTTTAAGCAGGTTGGTAACTTCTGTATTATTTTGCACATAACACTTATGCTTTTAAAGATATAAATGCTGACTTATAAACTCAAGCATGCTATTTAAACTAAAATAGCACTCAAATAATTTGCAGCCTGTTCAGTTTTGATCAAGCTACTTTCAGAGGAAGAAGGAGAAAGGCACAGACTTCACTGATGGAATCCTGCAACTAAATGTTTTAGGTGTCAAGTGACTTAAATATTCTTCCTTTTAAATTAGAAGAGGCACAGAATACCTTCTTCGCCTTAAAAATAAAGTTAAGAATGATTCCAGGCTAAATGTCCAGGAGAGGTGGACATTTCTTGTTACTTTTCTATGCAGAAAAACAGTTCAAATCAGCGTCAGCTGGGAATGGAGAACTGTATCTATATAGTCATCCCAAGATTATGTTGACAGAATGTACAGGAGTGAAAACATTTCTACGTAGGACCACAGACAACTTTCGCTTCAATGAATGACTCCTGAGGGAGTAGAAGGCTATCTTCTGTCTTTTCTCATCAGATCGCTACTGCAAAAAGCACCTCACTTGGAAATGTGCTGGAAAATGAGCTGATTATCAATTCAGTGTCCCCTTCAGAACATACAGCTGCTTTGATGAAGTACCTTTTGTTATGCAACTTGCCTTTGGGACTTCTTCCCAATGCCAAGTGTTGTTCTCACAAGCCAAGGGTAGTCACCCTTCACACTGGCAGAAAAGGCCTGGCTGCAACATTTATTTGTTTACAACAGATCATAGGTTTCCACTTGAAATTTACCACCTCAAAAGACAAGGCAAGAAAAAGGGAACTTTACTCCCAAGTCTCCAATAACCTACAGGTGGCTGCTCTGTGATATACAGCTTTGGACCATTCCTTAGTATCTGATGAAACCTGTTCTCTATTTGGAATGTATTAAGCCAAAAGGGCATTTAAAAGTGTAGAGAAAGAACTAAAGTGGAACATATTTTTAACTAATTGATCTAACCTGGGTACAACAGATGTCAATAGCTGGTCTAAGACATTTCAAATCCACTAAATGTTTTTCTGATGAAACAAGCAGAAATATCCTACCTTAGGAAAACCACATCCAGTATCATAAAAGGAAAAAAAATCCACATTTCAATGCACATGGAAAAAAAAAAAAAAACAGGCAGCTGCTGCAAAAGCTTTTATCTGAAGGCTTGCCTTGTCTCTACCAGGGAGTTCATCTCAGATTTAAGCACAAAACAAGAAAGTCATTGTGGAAACAATAAGATTGATTGTGGGATTGATCTCCCACGGGGATTAGATAGGGATTCGAAATCTTCCAAACCAGGCCCAGATCAACTGTAAATTAGAAAGACTTTGGGGCCCCGGGCTTTGATTTTTCAATAGTATCTCTGAAAATTCTGCCCTTGGCTGTGTCTGGCCTGAAACCCCCGCCTAGGCAGGGGAAGCAGATTTTACAGGGCAAGGACTTCCAAACAAACTTAAAGAGATCCCAATCTGCCCCCCTCCTTTTCATTCTTCCCCTATGAAATTCTTGCACGTTTAGCTGACTAGGGGCATGCCTTTTGCCCTCATCTTCCCCATCATTTGACTTCTCTCCAGTTACTGGAGGAGGAGTCGCTCTTCTGGCTGCAAGCCAGGAAAAGGGTGCGGATTTACCAAAGGGGAATCCCTGGCTCCCGAACCACACAGGCAGTGCGTTAAAGCCAGGTTCCGAAAGGTTCTTACGAAGTCAAGAATGGAAACGTCTACGGAGTCCTGGCCAAGCTGCCTTTCCAGGGATGCCAACACTCAGCCCACGGTGGGGAGCTTTCGGAGGTGACTCTCCGCCCGCATCTCCGCCCCCGCTCTCTGCTCCACGCCTCACCTTCGTGGTGGAAACTGCGCACGGTGTTGGCGAGGCTGGCTGCCCTCTCCAGCCGGTGGTCGGGGACGGCGGCGCCCGCCTGGCCCGAGTGCCGGCGATACAGGTCCAGCATGTAGGGGGGCACCACGGCGTCCCTGCTGGGGGTGGGTCTCCGCTTCAGGCCGAACATGCTGAGCAGCCGCAACTCAAACTCACTCAGGACTTCGTCCGAGGGCTGCGACGAGGAGCGGCCAGTGGATGCCGCGAACTTCCTCCGGCCCAGCTCGGGAATGAGGCCGGCCGCGCCGCCCAGGAGGACCTGGGGAAGCAGCAACGCTAGAAGACAGCGGGTCCCGGCCACCATGGTCGACCTGTGGACAGGGCCGACGTGAGTCACCGAGTTCCCCGCCCAACCCTCACCCCTTCCGCCCCCGCGTCCCCCGGCTCCCGCTCGATCCGCTGCCTCCTCCTCCAGGGTGCCCACTTGGTTTGCAACACTCGTGGGGATACTTAAAAGGGGCTGAAGCTTGAACGTTTGGGAGAATGAAAAACCCCGAGTTCCTGAGCCTGAAGGCTTTTCCTCTTTCATCCTACTCTCACCCCGTCTGACACGATTTGCGCGCGCGGGCGCGCGCGCGCGCGCACACACATACACACACACACACAGAGTCGATGACTGTCACCTTTTTTCTGTGACACTGGTGCTGACACCCAGTGCAGGGACCCTGGGGAAACCACCGCTTGGTCTGACACCTCTCCGTTCCCTAAACAAACCAAAACACATTGCCCAGCGTTGGCTCGCATATAAACAGACACTAATGGTGCATGTGACTTCCTTAAAGGCACTGTATAGAACTTCCTGATACACACACACACACACACACACACACACACACACACACACACACACACAGAGTCTATAACTTCCAGACCCAGTTGATTCAAGGCCACAACTTTCGAAGCCGCTTGCAACTTATGGCCCCCACCTCTAAACCTCAGAGGTGTCAGGACAGGCCACTCCAACCCCGACCTCCCCTCCCCCATGCAGTCAAGATACACATGTATATTCTTGGAATTACGTAAATAATTAACATCTATCAATTTACGTATGAGTAGAAAGTGGCATTGAAGTACTATCCCCCTCGCATTCCTGGAAACAAACAGGGAGAACCCCAACTTCTAGTATTTTCCTAAATGGGACTTGGCTCTGAGTAGAGAACAGGTCTCCGTGAGAAATTTGAAGGGAGAAAAGACAGCCATGGTAGGGTGTAAAGGTTGGCAACTAACGGGTGAAATCCAGGGGCCACCTTCTCGAAGGCATTTCTTTGACTTTTTTTTTTTAAATCATTTAAGTGTTAACAGCCCTAATAAAATACTGAAAAGAGGGAAGGGAGGAGGGGCGGAAGAGTGCGAGCCAGGAGGGCCAGGCTGACGGTCGCCGGGGGCGGTCGGATGTGGGCATCCCCGCAGGGGCTCGGCAGCACGTGGACCTGGAGGGGTCTGTTTACGTCCGGCCAGGCCCAGCCCCCGGACGGGCACATCTGCGGGGGCCTCCTGGGCCCCGCGCCCAACCCCCCCACCCCCCCGCCGTAGCTGGGGTCCCACGTCCTCTACCTTTAGGAGACCGCAGACCGTCTAAGAAGCACGCGGGGACACGTCCATTGAAAGAGCCTCCACATGGAAAAAGCTCTGGTCGGAGGACCTGGCGCAGGGACCGGGTTCCCTTCCTTTGCCACCTCCTCCTCCCGGGTGCCGGCGGGGCAGTCCTTCTCGCGCAGGGAAAGGCGTCTCGGGGTCGGGCCCAGCGGAGTAGTGAAGTGGCGCGGGGTTCAGAGACCGCGAGGCTGGGTCCGCTGGGGTAAAGGCACCGGCGCTAAGTGGGGAGCGTGAGCTATTCTCCCTGCAAGTTCAAGAAGTCTCCAGCCAAGTGCTGACACACAGCAACAGCGAACAGGGGGAGGAGTGCGGGGAAGGGAAGGGAAGGGAGAGAGGAAAGGCTGGTGCTGTCGTTGTCCTTAGGAACCAGCGCCCGCGGGACGCGTGGCCCCGCGCGGAGCCTGTTGCGGCACTCGGGGGGCGAGGGTCTGGCGCTCGGCGCTAGCTCCGCCGCGGCCCATGGCTCGGGGCAGCCATCCTGGGAGACGCCGGGTCCGGGCAAGGGCGCAGCGGCGATCTCGGTGCCGGGAGAGTTGCCCCCCCGCATCACTCTGCCTTACTCCAGCGCGCCCCCATTAGCGCTAGCCAGCTGAGACCCCCGCGGCTCCGGCGCTCCGGCGTCCTCGGGCGCATTCTCCGGCGAGTCGAGCCGAGTCCCGGGCCGCCAAGGCGGGTGGCCGCGCTCTCCCCTCGCTCTCCGAGCCCCCGGGCCAAGCTGCGGTGCGCTTTGTGGCCAGCCCGGGGTCCGCTCACACGTCGGCGGGCACGTCGCAGGCCCCCAAGCTCCGGCAGTCGGGGATCGGCATCGCGACACTAGAGCTCGGCTGCCGGCTCCGCGGCGCTCTGCGCGCCGGTCCTCGGCTCTGGCGCGGCCCGGGCAGCTGAGGCCACGGCGCAGTGGCGCGCACGGCCGGGCGCTCCAGCCCGCGCGAGGTCTGCGGCGCGCTGGTGCCTCTGAGCCCCCAGTAATCCGCGAGACGTTGGCCGCGAGGTCGTTCGGGTCGGTGGCGGAGCCTGTGGCGGCTGATGTCCGGCGGCGGCTGCCAATCCCCGGCGGGGTGTGGGAAGCGGAGCGGCGGGCGCAGCGCAAGCCGGGCGCAGCGCGGCGGGGCGAGGACTCCGGCGGCGGCGGCGGCGGCGGCGCCGTGGCGCGGCGCTCGCGGCTTTTAAAGGGGACGCAGCCTGCCGTCTCCCTCTCCGCGGAGGCCGAACACCTCCCCCTCGGTGGCGCGGCCCGCCGGGGATCCCCGAGCGGGCGGGAGCGGCGCGCAGGGGTGTGGACGGCGCGCCGGGGCAGCCGCGGCGGGGTGGGGCCGAGGGCGGGGACGCGTGGCCGCCAAGGGGGCGCTAGCGCCTCCAGCCCCTGCCCTCAAAGGGGAAAGTAAATGGAACGCCTGGACATTCTCTGGGACTGCAGGGGCGAAATTCGGAACAAACACGGGGTCGAGTCTTTATTTCCCACCTGGCCCGTTATTCAAGTTTCAGTTTGAAGTTTTTCGATAATGGACGATTTTTAAAAATATTTAAAGACCTTAACCAAGTTACAAGTCATCTTGACATAGGCTTGGGTAAACACTTCTGTGTTTCCCCAGGGTAGGAGAATTAAAAGAAAACTGGAGATTGCAAACTAGGTGTCATTTAAACTTTAACACATACTGATCTGCATGTGTACATATGCAAATACATGAGTACGCATTTAGATTTACATATGTATACATTTATGTTTATGTAAATGCACTATTTTATTTAGATATAAATGTAATATACAAAAATGTTCGCATATGTCTCTATCAATATATGCATATATGTAAATGTGCTAACGAAAGCATATTTCTGTATGTCTATATACCTGTACATGTGAAATGGATGTCATCCTGCCATACATTTTGGCAAGGCTGACCCTTGTGTGTGTGGTGGTGTGAAGACAGGATATTATTTCTTTTTATGGTAGACATCACTTCATGCTTTGTGATATTTATCTTGCCCAGCTCAACAAGACAATCAGCAGCTCAGAGGAAGGTAAAATAATGCACAGCGTGAACCAAGCACACAAGACTATTTTGGTTTGAGACCTTAGAACCTCTGACCCACCAGGACCCAGCAGCAAGTATATCACATATGGTCAAGTCATTTGTCTCCCTCAGCTGAATATTCCCCAAATCTACTGCACCATGGCGACTCGAGTTTAAGGCTTTCTGTCCCTCCCAGGATTCCAGGATCCTCCATGCATAACACATCCAGGTTGCCCAAATGATCCCAGAAACCAAACGCAGAAAATTTTTGGAAAAGACCAGATCAGCAAAATCAAGTCTGCCTTCACAGAACCTTTAGCCTGCAAAGCAGAAAAAGTCTGAAGCAGGAGCTCATAACAGCGTATTATCCATGTGTATTATTTTTTCAGTTGGGAAGCTAAAATAATTCTAGGTTCTGCTCACGTAAATCGGATTAGCAACCCACAGGGGAATTAGGCACTTGCTGTTTCTGAAAGTATAAAGGTCAAATAAGGTATTTCAGAGGAAGCCTGCCTACTAGGAAAATAAATGGGGTGGGGGAGGGTAAAATATTCAGGAACGTGCTACTTTTTTCACCCTGAAAATAAACTGCTTTGAAAGCTGATTGTCCCTTGGATCATTGGCCACCAAACAAGTCAGCAATAGAACATATTCTACTGATAGACACTGATGTTAAAAAATGTTTATTGTGCTTCCAAAGCGATTTCCTTCCATATCAAGTTTAACTGAGAAGTTAACAGTTGTTTCTGTCATAAGTGAGATTTAGAAAACAAAACAGGACTTATGAGACCTGAATCAGTACGTAGCTTTTAAAGAGGAGGGAAAAGATGATGGCTGTTGGCTGTTCCTAGAGTGAAGATGGAAAATAAATCTCCAGTGATGACATCAAGGATGTCCTGCAGCTTCAGGCCTTCAACTTGTGAAACAGGAACCTTGTCGGTTTACGAAATAATCTTCGATAGTCAAGACTCTGAGAGAAAATGGATACTTCTGGACACTCACTTCTATTTCAGCGTTGCCCATCACAGGATCTCTTTTATGTGTGATTTCTGAGATATAGGATTTCTGAGAGGCTACTGAATGCCTTTCTGAAGCACAACTTCCTAAATTTTGGCCTTATGTGTCCAAGATCCAGGCTCTCTGGTTGTTTTTTAGAGATGGCTGCCCTCTTGTGGTGGAAATGAGTTCCAACTCTCGGGAGAAAAAAGTCCATAAATAAATAAGTAAATAAGTAAATAAATAAATAAATAATCTCCACAGGCTAAATTGGGGTACAAACTGCAGGGTAATCATACCTGATCATTTTCCAAGCAAGAGAAATAATTAAAAATTATAAATATAAATGGAGATAACCTAACTCTCCTTTTATTCTCTCCAGTAGTCACCATCCACCTGTAACTCAGAATACAAGGTTACTTTTGGTGCCAGTGTCTGTGTGCCTTGAACATATCACTTACTACTAGCTGTGGCCACCCCTACCTTTTTCAAAGGTTCATTATAAGTTTTTCAGCCCATTAGGTAAGATTCAATCTTTGTGGGTGTATCAAATTTGGTGTACCTGCCAAATGTGGGGAGTGGCCAGAGTGGGAGTGTGGAATTGTTTGGGGGAAAGGATGATGGTAGTTGCAAGAGGGCACAGGCAAGCTATGTTAAAAAACAGAAACAAAACAAATGAAACAAAACAAAAAAACAAAGCCTAGCAGGTAACAACTCTGTATAAAGGAGGTTGCTGCTGTTCCCTTCCAGTCATTTCTTACCAGTTTTTTAAAGAGATACTGAAAATTCACATTTGATTATGTGTGGACATGACCTAGGATGAAATTAAGTGCTTAAAGAGTCATACTTTGGCAACTTTTCCTTTAGCAGTTCAGCCCAGATAATGTTTAATTTTATTACATCCTGCAGCTATTAGCATTCACCATTGTTCTTGCTAGGTCAACCATTATGCAAATTAACATTAAAATAATGATCCTTACTATTGTAAAGGTCACAGCAGGCATTAAATGATCCATCTACCTTGTAATTGTCATTCCACTGAAACCTGTGGCAACTCCCCTGACAAACCTCTTGACTTTTTAGCATACTTATCACTTTGTTACTGGTGTGACACACCACACCAATTCTAACTTACTTCACCTGGATGAGGAAAAAGAGCAGCATTTAGTCAACCAAGCGTTTTTACCTGTTGGGTGTATGGTAAAAGGGGTCTAGAAGCGAGAGTGATTTATTTGCAAAACTAGGCGTAAGAGGCCTAATCAGGGTTATTGCTTTCAGGCAAATACTGACCACATCTTAAAAATTAAGGGAGAATGAGTTTTGTAAATTGATTAGATTGTATTTTAGGATGCACACAGTAGGTATTCTATAAACAACTTGATTACAACCCAAGACCTAACTGGGTGACGTAGATTCCAATTCTGGTTCAGCTGTGCATGGCTGAATGGTCATCTCTTGGGGTGCTTGGGTAGATATCAGTTCCAGTCATGATCGCAGAGTTGGAGAGTTTGAGCCCTCCACTCGGCTCTGAGATGACAGCGCAGACCCTGCTTGGGATTCTGTCTCCCTCTCTCTACCCCTCCCCCACTTGCTCTATCTAAATAATGATAAACTTTAAAAAAAAATATTTAAAATGGTCATCTCTTGGCCTCATCTGTTGATCAGAGTAAATAAATATATGTTCTGCCTGCCTCAGACACATGAAGGTCGAATGCATAAAACGTGTGGAATTGGAGAATTTAAAAATGCCCTACAAACACAAGATCCTGATTGCTACTTGATGTCTCTTGAAATATGTTTTTCAGCTTTCTGATTGAAATATGACCTGATTTTGAGAGATAGGACTTTGCATGCCTTTTTTGCTTCTCTAACAGCTTTTATCATATTGCCAACAGTGGATATTTTGTCAGAAAGGTCAGCACTTGGGTTGATCTTGGACAATAACAAATTTTCTTAGTCTCAGCTCTTTCAGGAATAACATGCAGAGATTAACAGCTGATCTCTTCACAAAGCTCTTATGAAAAAGAAGTGAGAAGATAATGTGTCCAGACAAAAGAAATGTTGCAAAATTTGAATTACTATACAAATGCAAACTAAGGTCACTGGTTCTTCTGAAATTAAATTTGCTTTGTTATTTTGCACTTGGTAGATATCAAAAATGTATTAGATATCCATTAGATATCATTTCATTACCATACATCAATATATTTGCCTATCCTGTCAATGATACTAAAGTATTTTGATCTTGTGTTAATTAGGTTGTGAAGAGTCATGGCAAGAATTGACTGTAGTATTTCTCTTTACATATCCCATCTCCAAATATTTACTGAGTAGCTATTTTAAAAAATTTTTTTTAGCATTTATTTATTGTTGAGAAACAGAGAGAGGCAGAGCACGAGCAGAAGGACAGAGAGAGAGGGAGACACAGAATCTGAAGCAGGCTCCAGGCTCTGAGCTGTCAGCACATGTCAAACCCATGAACTGTGAGATCATGACCTGAGCCAAATATGGACACCTAACCGAATAAGCGACCCATGCACCCCCTGAGTAGCTATTATGCCTATGGCACTATTTACTTAAGTCCCAAGTAATAGAAAATACACAGTCTCTGAACATAATACATTTAGAATTCAGCAGATCAAACGTATTTGCAGACTAGTAAATATAAGATCTCTGAATAAGAATAAGGGGCACCTGGGTGGTTCAGTTGGTTGAGTGTCTCACTATTGATTTTAGCTCAGGTCATGATCTCACAGCTGTGGGATCAAGTCCCACATCTGGCTCTCATTGGGTATGGAGACTGCTTAAGATTCTCTTTCCCTCTTCCTCTGCCCCTCCCTAATTCATGCACACATCTCCCTCTAAAAAAAGAAAAAAAAAAGGTAAAAAAAAGAAAGAAAAAAACCTTTAAGAGAAGTGAAAAGCAAGAAAAACAATTGCTGTAAGTTTAATGGACAAAGAACAATTTCACTTCTGAAATGTAGATTCATTACATTCATAGAAGGGAAGGCGCTGGAGAGAGGAACATTTAGGACAAAGAATTTCTGTAGGAATGGTAGGTGTCTTTATGAATGTCAGCATTAACTGCAGTAGATGGCCATGAATGCCGTTGGTTACTGCATTTCACACACTAGCTGCTTTCCACCTGTTATTCATCTGACCCTCATAAGAACCTTGCTCATGGGTGTTATTACCCCATTTTACAGATGAAGAAAATGTGCTTGAGGAGGTTAAGCCATTTTTCCCAAGGTCACACAGTGAGGGAGTAGCATAGCCAGTAGTCTATTCTAGAGCTCTTGTTTTTGTTCTTTAGGGTATTTCTCCTTACTACTCCCCTCCCCCATGCCATGCTCCACCCCTACCATGCTAATGGTCTCAGTTCCAGACAGTAGGAACAATCAAGGCCAAAGAATCAGATAGGAAAATACAGGATAGTGTTTTGAGGAGTATGGGTGGTAGTTCAGACTTGGGCATGTGCTTGGATAGGGTTAAGGGAATATTACAGGTAAGTCTATTCTTCAGGCAGGGTCCCAGCAGGTAGGTGAGGGCATATTTTTTAACAAAAAATTTAAGGAAATTTGGGAGCACCTGGGTAGCTCAGTTATTTAAGTGTCTAACTTCAGCTCAGGTCGTGATCTCACGGTTCGTGAGTTTGAGCCTCGCATAGGGCTCTGTGCTAGCAGCTCAGAGCCTGAGCCTGCTTGGGATTCTCTGTCTCCCTTTCTCTCTGCCCTTCACCCATTCATGTTCTGTCCCTATTTCTCTTTAATAATAATAATAATAAATAAATAAACATTTAAAACATTTAAGGAAGTTTAACCAAAGCCATTGTACAAAGGTGTGGGCAGAGTTGAGGGAAAATGACAAGAGAGAGTGAAGTACCCTGGCCTCACATTAGGAAGCCAAACCAAGGCTTTACACCCTAAGGCCTACAGGGGCACAGATGCAACCATTACAGAGCCTGAGAAAGCTGCAGTTGCAGAAGCGAGAACCTTGACAGAAGTGAGGCATCACTGGTTCAAGGTCAGCTGGGGAGGAGCTTGCAGGGAAGAAAAATATCTCATATTTTCTTTTCTCCTACTTTCTGAATATCTGTTGAAATCTCCCACAGACCTAATTTAACCAGAAGGATGAGTGTATTAATTCTCTATTGCTGTGTAACAAAGTACTGCAAACTTGGTGGCTTGATGCCCCTTTATTATCTCATAGTTTTGATGGGTCACGAATTCAGGCATAACTTAGCTGGTTCTCACAAGACTTCAGTCTCATTTAAGGCTCAAGGTACTCTTTGAAGTCTATGGGGCTGTCAGCAGAATTCATTTCCTTGCAGCCAAAAAACTCATTCATGATCACTTTTTTCACCAGCTCTAACAGAAGAACATCTCTCTGATTACTAGACCCTCTTCTAAAAGACTCAACTGAGTATAGACCCATCCAGGATGGGCCCAGCTCCCTTTTCATTAACTCAAATTCAATTGATTAGAGACCTTAATTACATCTGCAAAAATCCCGTCACCTGTTGCTATACCATAAATCCTAATAAGAGGCATAATATCCCATTCTATTCATGGATCCAGATCATACACAAGGGGAGGGGACTATGCAAAGGCTGAGAATCTCATTCTATGCAGGCCATAGAAATCAACCTCTCAGGCCCAGAGCAAGGTACAGAGTAGACCTGGAGTACAAAGAGAGAATATCCAATGTAGTAGGTAAGGTTTGAAAGGTAAGCAGACTTTGGGACTTCAAGATTCTTGACTGCTAGTCTAAGACGTTTGGCCTCCATCCTATATAATTGGATCGCTGTGAAATAATTTTACCAGGGGCATGGCATAGCTAGAGATGCATGTTAAGGAAACATCTTAATATCTCATGTTTGGTAGAGTATAGTGGTGAAGAATAGGGAGAATAGAGAGACTGTAGGTAAAGGGACCAGGTAGTAGCTTTTGTAGTTATACATGTAATGGTGATGGAGTGGTAATGTAGTCCTAAAGTCCACATGAAAAATAAGCCAATATGAAAGCTGTAAAGGAGATCAGATAGGTAGGTGTGGCCTGAAAATCGGCAATAGGGCTGGGGAAGGGAATAATCAATATCTGCAGTTTTCAGAGCTTGGATGACAAAAAAACATGGTGCTGTTAATAGTAAGGAGTGTGAACAGGAGCCAGATGGGAGATGCAGGCGTGGTTCTTTTTGGGTGTGGTTAAATATCCTCATGGAACTACACAGCAGATAATTAGACACCAGTCTGGAGTTCAGGAAAAGGATTAGGGGATTGGGTTGCAGGTTTCTGAGCTAAATCTTAACTATTTAGAAAGGAAGAGATTGCCAAGGAAGGTATAGAAGATGGCGCAGAAAATGTTTTAGAGAAGTGAAAAACAGACCATGGTAATTTTGTCTTAGAATGCCTAAGAGAAAGGCAGGTCCACAACCTTAAGTGCTGGTACATTAACAATATCTCCTGGATGGTTCATGATCTAAACTGACTCCCAAAATTCTAGTCACCTACAGCAATAAGGACTTGGTCCTGCATCCTTTATTAGCTGCCTTCCCTTCCTTGCCTCACTTTTCTATTCCCCTAATTGTGATTCTGTACCTCCCTATACCCTACCAGTACTCAAATCCTTGTTTTAGAATCAGCTTCTGTGGAATTCAAAATATACATTGGACGATATTCAATAGAATATCTACTGACCTGAGATAGTGGGGCCTTGAATTGAAATGGCACTCTGCCAAGAATGAAACAACATCATTGGCTTCAGAGACCTGTTTTCAGCACTTTTTTCATTTACCCCCTCAATGACTTTGACTTTTCCAGGCACTGCTAGGCTTCTGGGCTACAAAGATGAACACTGTGATTTACAAATCCATTAAACAGAAGTTTATACAAAGTACAAAAACTGAACCAACAGAGTTACCACCTTCCCCTGGAAGCCAGAGAAGGTTTCCTGGGAGGACATAATAGTTAAATCAAATCATGAAAACTGAGCAGGTGTTGGGCAGATAGGCAAAGGGGGAAGGGAATTCCAGGCAGGAGGAACAGCGGGGGTAAAGGCAGAAAAGCATGAAACATCAAGATGCATTAAAGAAATGGTTGGCAATTTAGTGTGACTGGACAGAAGAGGACAGGGGGTGCCAGCATTTTGCTGGGCAAAGGAATTTGGACTTTTCCCTATAGGATGTACTTTGAGAAAAATCTCTTTGGTAGAAGTGAGCATGATCATGGTTTGGAATAATGCCAGATTCCAGGCAGAAGGACAAATTAAAAGGTGGTTGTAATTATTCAAGCAAGAGATGAGAAATCCTTGAACTCAGCAGAAACATGGAGCGAAGGAGAAGGCTATAAGAGATTGAAAAGATAAGATCTGATGGCACTTAACAGTCCACAGGGAATGAGAAAGCATTATAGGACATGAACCAGTGTGGAGAGTGCAGAAGAAGGAAGCTGCTCAATATACAAGTGTATAGACATAGAGAAAATTCTTGAAAAAACTCATGTGACTTTTGGAATCCAAAATTTCAATTCCTAACCATCAGTGATTATGTCTTTAAGATCATTTCCCCAAGGTCATGCATGCTAGTTAGTGTATATCAAGGAGTAAACTAAGTCTGCTTACAAAATGGGAAAGGAATCATTTTAAGCTATGAGGGTCCAGCTTAATGTTTGAATAATTAATTAATAAAAGACCAATTTGCATACATAAAGTAGCTAACAGATGGGCAATATTTGGTTTAATCCAGAACAGAAAAAGCTATGAGACAATTAGACTATCATTACACTAAATGTCTGAAGAATTAATCTTGACAATAGACCTCCTGCTTTTCTAATGATTAATTTTTGCTAACTTGGTATTGATTTAGCAATTTATAGTCATAGCATCTTATTAAACAAGTAAACTATTATGTATACAGAAAAGATAAGTATTTAGGGGAGTTGATAATTTTAATATGCTGATGAATACTAGCATATGTAGTAATTCAGACATGAAATCAAAATGCAATTTTACATTTTACTTATAATTACACATAATTATAAGAAAAATGTCACTGAACACAATTTAATCTGTTTTTTAATATTTTACATTTGGTTAGGTTCCTATAATAACAACCTCAGGACCATGTTTTTGGCCAAGTCTTTGCACAGCTATTTTGAAATATACAGCAGTTGTATCATATTTGTCATGACCATTTGAGACACTATAGAGTGGTTATTTCAAAGAAGGAAGGAAGGGAGGGAGAGAGGAAGGGAGACAGGAAGGAAGGAATGGAGAAAGGGAAGGGGAAAGAAATTAGTTCACCTGTTATTTGTTCATTTGTCATAAAAGTAGTATAAAGAGTCAAGTTCTCTGGTTATTTGAGAGTTATTTGTTATTTTGAATTCAGAGTAAGGTTGAAGTCAGTGAATTTTAGCTTCAGTTTAGCTAGAGAGTTAAAACTGTCCAAAGTGCCAAATCAGAATCAGAATGCTAATTATTTGTCTATATTCAGTATAAATACCTTTGCTATAATTTACCTCCTTTACATATTTTAAGTTGTTATCACTGTCAAGCTACTGGGAGATGTCTGAATTGCATTCCCACATGTCTTCCTTCATTTTCATCAATAAACAAATAAAGCACTTTTACGTAGGAAGTAACTTTTAGATCAGTTGACTCTTGTTTCATGTCCTACATCAGTAATTAAAAATTGAAACTGGATGCTTTTCCCATTTTGTTAATTTGGATTTAATTAAGCCACAAAAGGAACTGAAAGATAAGAGCTCTTCTCTAGTTGTCTACCTCCTTTTGAAATGTGTTAGGTGGACTAACCTTAAAAATGAATGACTGATTAATTCTTCCATGAAATCCCACTTTAATGACTACCTTAAACTATATCCTAAGTTACATGGAAAACTTCTTGTGCTTCATGTTGCTTCTGAGTTCTATGGTCTCTCCTCCACGTCTACCCAACAGGAAAGCCTCCAGGGATATGTGTTTTTCAAGAGTTTAAGGATCTCACTTTGGAGAAAGTAGGTTCAGGGACGGAGAAGTAGGGGAAAAGGCCTGTTAGGAGGGAAGGAACATGCAAATGGCAAATGCTTTTAGCCACCCAGATACCCCTCACACAGTAAGCTAAAGGCATTGCTTCCCATTTATAAAATATCTGAATATTTTCAGGAATTCATTTTCATTTTAACGTGAGTGAATAAAGTATTAAACACTGAATAATGATCTCACATTTTATTTTGAATAATGTTTTAAACTATTTTTAGTCAAGAAAAGTAAAGAAAGAAAATTATAATGACTCATGATTCTGTTACCCAGATAACCTCTGTTAACTTCAAAAAGTCTCTTCCTTTTTTTCTACCCCAAACGACTTTTTCTAAAGGTAATCAGGGTTAACAGATACAGTATAACCTTATGAAAATCAAGACATTAAATGCATGTTAGCATATATACATATGCATATGCATACATTCATGCCCAAATATTTTGGACAAAGGACAGAGAGCCACATCTTCCTAGTTATTTTGCTTTTATTTATATATGTATATATCTTGGAGATTTTTCCGCCCTGATATGTCTTATTGTTTTTAAAGGTAGTATTTAAATGTTTTGGGGGGGCCTGGGTGGCTTAGTCGGTTAAGCGTCCAACTTTTGCTTGGGTCATGATCTCGTGGTTCGTGGGTTCCAGCCCCGCGTCGGGCTCTGTGCTGACTGCCGGCTCAGAGCCTGGAGCCTGTTTCAGTCTGTGACTCCCTCTCTCTCTGACCCTCCCCTGCTCACGCTGTCTCTCTCTCTTCTAGAAATAAATAAAAAACATTAAAAAAAATAAATGTTTTTTAATTTGCTCCTCCTGATGGACATTTAGATATTTTTAGTCTTTTATTTTTCTTTTATAAAAAATACCTCAATAATAAATTTATATAAAAATGTTCAACTATATCCAGAGGGTACGTTTCTAATAATAGATTTTCTGAGTCAGTATATGTGCATTAAAAAACTATTTTTTAAAGATGGTAGCTGAACTGTCCTTTAAAAAGGTGTGTACTGACTTATTCTAACATCAACAGAATCATCACCAATCTTGTGTGTCATCAAACATTAAGTGGTAAAGTAAAAATGGTATCTCATTTTAATTTGCATTTGTTTTTATTATTAATGACATAGAAATCCTATACTCACTGGTCATTATATTTCAGTTATTGATCAGCTTCTTTACTCATGTTTCTAGATTGCTTACTTTTCTCTGACTTGAAAAGCAGGAAAACAAAAATATCATAATACTACAATCACACCTAAATTTTTTTAATTAATTTTTGTAGGATCTTTACATATTAAAGAAATGACCCCTTTGTCAGAAATGTGTTATGAGTATTTCTCCATCTGTTGACTGACTTATGACTTTATGATGCATTTTTTCTACATAGAAATTTTAAATATTTTTGTAATTCAATTATTAATTTTGTGACTTTCATGCTGTACATCTCACTTCAAAAGGACTTTTCATACTCCAAGGTCATAAGTACACCAATGTTTTCCTTTAATATTTTAATGGAGTCATTATTTTTCTTTAAAATCTTTGACTCAGGAATTTATTTTAGCTTGCCAGTGTCCCATTACATTTATTAAATTATACATTCTTTATTACTGGTTTGAAATGACATCTTTATACTGTGTCATGTATCATCTTCATCCTATTTATATTTGGGACTCTTTCATTGATCTGTCCATCTAGTTCTTTTTTTTTTCTTTTTTCTTATCTAATTGCATAGGCTAATCTCCTAGTAGAATACACCTTGTTTGTAGTTAAATGCACACTTACAACAGTGCTTGACCCAGAGAATGTCCTCAAAAATATTAGTTGTATATTTCTTCATTCATCGAGTTTAGATATAGTCTATTGACTCACCATATTAAAAAATGGAGAAATTAGTACACTGACAAATCTTCTCCACTCTGCTCTTTATCTCCTGATTTCCTGTTGTTTGTTATTATTATTTTAAATTTTTTAATAATTAGAATATGGACTTTCTGAAATATTATTTCCCACATTGACTTAATTTTAGTTCTGGGTGTAAAGAGGTTTAGTGTATCCACCTGTAGTCCTATTAGGGCTTCTCATTAGACAGGTCTTATTAAGAAGAACTCATAGATTTCATGAGATTCAATTCATTCCCATTTGATTAACAAACTTTTTTTTTAATGTTTTTATTTATTTCTAGGAGAGAGAGAGAGAGACAGAGTGAGCAGGGGAGGGTCAGAGAGAGAGGGAGTCACAGACTGAAACAGCTCCAGGCTCTGAGCTGGCAGTCAGCACAGAGCCCGACGCGGGGCTCGAACCCACGAACCGTGAGATCATGACCTAAGCAAAAGTCGGACGCTTAACCGACTAAGCCACCCAGGCACCCCTGATTAACAAATATTTATATAGTGTTTTGTATATATCAGGCATAGTTCTAAGTGCTTTACAAATCTGAAGTAATTTAATTATACCACTTATAGTTCTTGAATTTTTGCATGTAATTCAGTTGGCATTAGATCTATATGCCCTTTTGACTCCGTGTAGAATTACTTTCAACCCCCTTTATCTAAACTACCTCTGTCCCAAATAACTTGAAAATATTATTCTACATCTTCTGGCAATAGATGTTTCTATAGTGAAGTATGAGGCCAGCTTGATTTTTATCCTAATATCCAACTTGCTTTTTCTATTCGTATTTCTGAAGAAAATTCTATTGATCCTTGAAGTTGAAACTTTAGCAGAATGTATCTGTGTTTGTCATTACTTATTAATTTATCCTAGAACACATTACATAACACATTAACAGACGTTAATTTAAATAATTTTCATTCATGTAACACTTTCTTATATATTTTAATCCCCTTCTCTCTTCCATTTGTTGGAATTACTTGTCAGGTTTATTTACACTTACCTTGGGTTGCCTTCATAACCTCTGAATGCACATCTCTCCAAGTTGGAGGAAGATGAACCTTCACAATCTTTCCTCTATCTGTTTGAGGTAGAGTAGAAATCAAGGGTGCATTTGGGATATGTGGGACACCAAAGTCTTTAGTTTCTCTGACTCTGATTATCACATTTCAAAGGTGTTGATTTGAGTAATGTATCTCCTTTCCTTTATTTGATTCCTAGAAGTATATTTCTTTCTTTCCCTTTCTTATCAATTCTTTTCACTAAACAAACAAACTTATTCTGTTTCACTCTGCCATTTTACTTTTGTCTATGAACATCAACTATTTATTGGGTGCAATTCACATGTTCTAGCTATCATAGTTTAAAAGCAGATGCCACCATGAAAGAACAGCCTGATAATCCCACAATGTTCGTTGAAAGTATATGACTTCCCCAAAGGCACCAGATGATTATGTTGAAGGTAGGGCTTATCCTACTTTCTCAGTTGTGGTGGCTAGAGAAGTTATACTGATATATCGGTAAGAATATCAGAATCAGACAATAGCATTAATGATAGCCATGTTTATTGAGCACTCACAATGTGCCAATTACTCTTCTAAACACTGAGCATAAATTAACTCATTTGATCCACACAGCAACACTGTAAATTATGCACTTCTGTCACCCCCATTTTATAGAGGGAAAATATAAAGGACAGAGTAGTAAAGTACTTTGCCCAAAGCCACTCAGTCGCAAGAAGTAGAAACAGGTTTAAAATCCTTGGAGGTCCCATCCCAGAAATGGTATTAACTCTAATATTATGCTGCTTAAACCATAGTCCAAGACACATCAAACTTTCTATATTGTATATGTGGACTTTGAAAGAAGTTTGGTTGCTCTAGGAAAGCTGAGATAGCTTTCCCATTAGGTCAACTCTGTTGACTCCATCAATTCATTCAGATATTCCATGTACAATACTTCTTACAGTTGGGTTTATTCAAGTTCTTGCTGAATTGATTAAATGATTTGATTTCATACTGGCCTATCCTTAATCAATAAAAACAATTTCATAGATAGTCCCTTTAAGATTTTTGTTTGCACATTTAGAGGTAGTCACAAAAAATATCACCAGAGGACAATTATGTTGCATCAGGCCATCTTTTTTCTACTTATGCCTTGGTGAGAGAGAAAAGGACAAATTGGGCAGCCAGCCACATAATTAGAATTAACCTTGGCCATGAAGGCATGACAGATGAACCACCCTGATCACTCTAATATTTGCCTGTCTGCATGTGGAATTTCTGTCTTAGACCATGGCACAGAAAGAAACGTTCCTCTTTTGAAATTTTTCTCCGTAAACCAATCAAATTGTTCCCTTGAGACACATCATAAAGAAATGTCACTGAATACTCTAATTGTGGCATTCACCAGAGCTATTTTGTTTAAAGAAACATTGGTCACAAACTCAGATTTTAATCAAAACCAGAATTCTGGTGAGTTGAGTGGTTTTCCAATATTTTTCAGCTTAAATTTTTTGATAGTCACTGGCCCCATAAATTGAACCTGTATCCAAAAGATTCGAGCTAAATTAGTTCAGCATTTTACAGTTAAGTTGAAGTAGAAAACCTGCAATTTTCTCTGAGGACAACACACACACACACACACACACACACACACACACACACCACCTTACCAAAATACTTTTATTTTTCCTGTCCACTGAGTATTACTCAAAAGTATCTGAAAGTTTAAAATTCAAACTTGGCAGTTGTATAATCCTCCCAGGGGAGGAAATTCAGGAGAATTTAAAGAAAATTGGCTTAGCAATGTGTTTTGAATATAGGCAACAGAACATTTGCTATTTGGGTACAACTACATCAATGAAACTTGAGTCGGTAGAAGTCTTGTCCGATGCCATTTAGAAGGCTGTCAGAGCTAAGGAAGGCGTTAGAAGAATACCACTTGGAACAGAGAACCGCCTTAAGGAAAGACTCTATTTCCTTCCATTTCCTGCTGTAGATAAATGAAGACCAAATAAAGGAAACCATAAGGCCATTTCAGCAAATAAAAACCAACCCACCATTCTGGGTATCATATATTGTGGTTATTGCTGCTGGTATTTTGTTCACTTCGTGGCTTCAAAGCATTGCTGCAAATTGTTTGACACTTTGACATCCCTGTCACACTCCTGAATTTTAGTGGGGCTGTCATTGCTTTGACCAAGAGATTACAGAGAAAGTTATAATAGGTGATATCTGAGGCCAAAATATGAAAGGCCAGGTAACATCCACAAAATTTACTGAAACACTTACTTGTGGAGCCCTGAGTTGCCAAGCAATAATTCTACCCTGAGGCTGCCACATTGCAGAAGATGGCATAACTTACTGATTAAAAAACACAGACTCTAAAACTAAACTGCGTGAGTTCAAATCCTCATTCTACCAACTACCAGCTGCATTGTAACCTTAATCCTTCTGTGCTTCAGTTTCCTCATTATAAAATAAGGATAAAAAGTAATTTGGTGCATACCACCTGTGGTCTTATCTGTACCTTATATAGTTGTTTAAATGGTCAGATGTATTAGTAGCTTAGAATAGTGCTGGCAGATAAGACACATTATGGAAGTATTTTTTAAATAAAACATACATATTCTTTTAGATGTCCCCCACAGGTTTACAAGCATATTGCACTTAATACAGTTCAAAATCATCTTGCATTTTTTATTTCAGAGAACAGACCTCCATCACCACAAGTAAAAAGGTTGCTTAAGCTCTGATTTACTTCATCAATTCAGAGTCCCCGCCCTTCCCCCAAAAATGTTAATGTCTAAAAAGCAGGGATGCTCCTGAAAAACCTCTTTTGCTTCTATTTCCCTTCTTTCATTCTAGGATGATGTTTGCTGTGTTTACATCACTGAACCAGGCATTTTCCTACTCATGTTCTAACACTGAGTAAAATATTTGAACTTATAAAATTTACAAGTCTAAAATAGTTACCAACATGTACTCCCCCACTCCGCAGCTTGCCTCACCCTGTGAGGGATTAGGTTATAAAAATGAATGAAATCATCATTCCTGTTTACTGGATAATCCCAAAGCTAAAATAAAAAAAGAAGCAGGGGAGACGGCAAAGAACATTTAAGGAAAAATGAAGATATATTGGTACAGAGAGACCTAACTACATATCTCACAGGGTAAATTACTGGCAAACACATCACAGCCTGATTGTCTGTGGTTTTCTTTGACTCATTTTTCAGATGAAAATAAATGAAAAAAAGAAGATAAAGTTGCTTGTTAAAGTCCACTTAAGATATAGGTCAATTAGCTAATGCAAATATACAAATATACATGTCTTCAGAGATGCCAAATATGCTAGTCATTTGCTGGTTTGCAATACTTCCCACATTATGCTACGGAAACTACATTTTCTAGTCCCTCTTGCACCATGGCTTCCTGGTAGATTCAGCCAAAGGAAGAGTCTGATGGAAGATCTGGGAAGGGAAGATGGGAAAGGTAGAAATACTCCCCCGCCCCATTCTCTCTGCTTCAGACTATATCATCTCCTCTACAATTTCAACATTCATGGAGGAACCCTCAATATGGTTGTAGTTTCCAACAGATGCACCCAGATTCTGGTCTTGCTAACCACATTCCTTCTGCTAACCTTAGGGGTGATACCTATTGCTTGCTGTTACTAATCTCTGGATTGCCTCACCATCCTCTGTAGGGCTCCTTCCCCACTCCTCATCTCTGCTATCAAGTCCTTCTATTAAATCCCTTCTGTTTGAAACACCTGGAATAATTCCAGTTTTCCTGACTGGACCCTCACAGATACCCATAAGCAGTGTTTTTGTTTCTTTCAAACCAAAACTATATAGGAATAGTGGTGTTTTATTGACCTGGTGTTTTTACGACAAACTGCACTAGTTATCTATGTGAAGGATGTTATGACACTCATGCTAATTTTTGTTTTCCTGAGCTAACTGAGGTGCATTTATGATATACATAGGAGTAATTGTAATTGCTCACTTAGAGGACATGAGAGTTGAGTTGCTCAAAAAAGGGAATGATCTACTCAGATGCAAATTCTCTTTAATTCACCTCCTTATGGGGTCCTCACTATACATTCTGTTTTGTCATACCAAATGTGCAGTATGTCAAACTCATGCATGGCATGTGGTGCATAAAAGCTCATCACTCTCACTACTATGATTTAACAGATAATCTTTAACATTGATGATTCTCTTCCTCAAGTAACATTTTTATTGATCTTAGGACCACCACAACTAGTAGAAATGCTTCCTCATAAACCATTAATTTACTTGCATGGTATCAATTTGGGGGTCTGGATAAAGAATTTGGGTGCCAGGTACCATCAGGAAATGCCACAGCACCCCCAGGGATGTGAACCTCAGTAGAAAAGCTAGGATTTGCAGTCAGAGCTGACTATTTGCATGGAGGCTTTATTGCAGCTGCAGACTTAGCACATATGAAAAGGTTTTCTGTGCTCAGTTTCTGGATGAGGCAGATTGCATCACCAGGAATTCCTGTCCTCTAACACATAGTGACCAACACGCCTTAATAAGCATTTGCCTTTTTATTTTCAGGTCAATAACGTCATGCTTTCTGTTCATTATGGAACCAGTTTTTTTAAATCTCCTTTTTAAACTAGAGGGAAAGACGTAAAATAATAATTCCAATGCTGTGACTCTGGTATGTCCTGTGCACAAGTAGTCAGCCAACGAAACTCAGTGCAAACAATGGGTGATGTTCAGGTTTAAATAGGCAGGGTTTCCAAGGCATGGCATCTGGCAAGAGGTGCTGTTGTCAGGGGAAGGATCTTGTGTATCCTTCCATGAGGTAGATGTTCTTGGAGGGGGTGGGAAATTGGCCCTGTGCTGCCAAAGACAGCATCCTCTTAGCAAAGGAGTCAAGGGTTCAAAGTTAATGCACTCTGGTTGGAAACACTGACAGCAGAACCTGAGGAAAGCAGATGCAGCAAACAGGATACAGACCACTTCAGAAAGCCAGAGGATGAGAGTCCAGCCAACAAACCAATGTCAGAACCATAACAGTCCCAAGCAGACAGTGCAAAGGCAGAGAAAGAGACAGAGGCAGCAGACAGGCTCATGGGCTGTAAGTGGGCTGCAACAGGAGAGAGCTAAGCTCAGGGGAAGGCTGTCTTTGGAGGGGTTTTCTTCTTTCCTTGACCCTGGCCTAACTTCAATTTATCCCAGTTCCGTTAGGCACTCAGAAACCCTAAGGTTGTAAAATGCCTCTCCTCCAAGCAGGAGCCATAGGGCTGCTCTGAAATGTCTTAAAGTCCTGAAGGATGTCTTCTGGCATCCCAAATTCCCTATGTTGATCCCATGTTTGAGGAGCCTTTATCCACACAATGATAAACAATAATTTAGATGGATTTTCTTCCCAGATCAATGAATTCTGCAATCCTAACATTCTCTGTAGTGTTTAGTACACATTATGTTGTTCTCATTGAGATCTAAGTGAGTGCTGACAAATCGGCAATTAACTTATAATGCTAGTAAAGAGGCACTTGGGAAAATGCTTACAGATCATATGAACCAGAGGTTTTCCATGGCAGTGCCTAGATGACTTTTAATCAAGGACAAATTAGAGTTTGACAATATACTTACGGAGATATTTTCGCACTCTAACAGTAAAATGAAGGGAAATCATCCAAACACAGACTGGATGTCAAAAAAGCTCGTTCTTAGATAATGATTTGGAATGTGTAACAGTGTGTGTGTGTGTGTGTGTGTGTGTGCGTGTGTCAGAGTAAAGTGTCTGTGCATGGGGGTGATGGGAAAGAGTGACTCTGGGGGTAAGAAGAAGACAATCAGGAGCCAGGACTGCCTTGAAAGCAGTTGAGTACCTCCTTACTGGCTTTTAAAACATGCTACAGTTTCTACACTTCTTTTTTTCTTAATTTCTAATTTTTAACTTGAGAGAGAGAGATTGAGAGAGAGAGAGGGAGGGAGAATTTTCAGCAGGTTCCATGCTCAGCACAAAGCCTAATGTAGGGCTGGATCCCAAGCCCCTGGGGTCATGACCTGAGCCAAAATCATGAGTCAGATGCTCAATCAACTGAGCTGCCCAGGTACCCCAGTTTCTGTACTTTTATCAAGTAAAGAAGGAAAAAAGGAAATTGGAGCAACTATCCCTCTTCTTACTCCATGTAAAACTCTGCCCAGTGGCCTTTCATTCATGTACTTATCAAGTCTAGTAGCTGCTGTCTGGTGGCTAGTAGGTGATTTCTAGCTTAAAAAAGTATTAGGTATGGATTATAAAATACTTTTTAACTTTTTCATATTTATTACCAATACTTGAAATTTAAAAATTTTCTGTAAAATCCTGGAAATCTTTTTGAAAGATAAATATATGACAACGCCAACTTTTCATTCCTATATGACATTAGTGTTCTGGGCCAAAGAAGAGAAGTATCCCTCTATTGGGATATGTGTTCCCCAGTTTTCCACAGATTCCATGACTCCCTATTGTTTCCTCAGTCTCTCTTGCCATTTATCATCACACTTACAATACTGTTTTTCTTACTACAGAATAAAAGTAAAATACATCTTGTACAAACATCTGTATCAAATGTAGGAAACAGAGAGGCATAGTGCATCTATGTATGCCAAGAAGTGTTTTTTCTAATACCTGTTTTATTTCCCTCATGTATGTTACCTACATGGCTGCTGTAGGCACTTGAGTTTGAGAGCCTGAATTAGACTAATTTTTTAAGTCTATTTATTTAGAGAGAGAGAGAGTACGCACATAAGCAGAAGAGGACAGAGAGAGAGGGAGAGAGAGTGAATCCCAAGTAGGCTCTGCACAAAGGCACCAAGCCTAGCTTGTGGCTTGAACTCACAAACTGTGAGATCATGACCTGAGCCAAAATCAAGAGTCTGATGTGCAAGTGACTGAGCCACCCATGTGCCCCTGAATTAGACTTATTTATAATAGAAGGGTGCAAATGACAGTGAGTGTGACAGTGGTCAATCTGTGGTACAAATATGATCAGTTAGGAGAGTGTCATTACTTCTGTCATTATTCTGCAGAGAGCCATATGGAAATAAACATCAAAAATGTAGCCTAGAAGACAGCTCAATAATCTATCTGCTCAGATCATTGGGATTCACTTCAACCACCAAACCTCCTCTTACATTTTCATTTAAGAAAATATTCCTTGAAATTGCCTTTAAAAGCTAATTGATACTACCCTTAATAAACTATGTGAAGAACCACAGGACTTTGTGTAAACAGTGAGCTGAAGGAAGAGTCAGAGAGTTTTAAAGAGATCCAGGTGAGAAGGGAAGCTGTTCTTGTCAGTCAAGACTTCTCAGCACATGGGGGTATGTGTTGCTTCAGTAGATGAAGTTTTTAAGTGGCTCTCCCAGAGCTATAAAATGTCTCTTTAAAAAAAAAAAAAAAAACAGATGGAAACATTGTACTGGAGATCTCTGAGGACTTTAATACATTTCAGGTCCTGCAGATTTTTTTTAATAGACAACAGAGGTAGTTCAAAGAGGAGGGAAATGCTATTAGAATGGAACAATTAAATTCCCCTAAAATATGAAACACACACATGCATGGTCAACAGCAATGACATCTACCAAGAGACACATTTTCAAAGAGAAAGAAAACAAAGACAAACACCGGATAAGACCAATGAATGGGATACTATAAGTCAATGAGGTAACATGGGACCTTTCTCCCTGGAGGGTTTGGAGGACTCTAAAATCACAGGATAATAGGTGTTCTTCCAATCCCAGGTGTAGATATTTTTTCACTGGATCACATCAAATTTAAAGCATAATTAAGCCCAAGAAGCAAACATACTTCCTCACACTGAGATCTTTCCCCCTTTCTTGACAATACTGTTTTTGTATAATTTCTTCATCTGGATATTCTACAGCAAAAAGAAGTTAAAGGTGGATCCAGCCGACTGAATATAAGATTGAAAATTCAAACACTGGTTCGTTATTCTCTGTTTATTTTCATGTCCAATCCACCCCATCCTTCAATTCACATTCCTCTTTGCTCTCTCCTGCTTTGTGTCCCATGAGGTGATATCTCTGGATGGAATCACCCCATCCCTTGTGTCTTCTGGTTTCTGGAGGGGAGGGGGTACTGGTAGGATGCCCTGGAAGTCAGGAGGGCACAGTATTTATTCCCCTGCTGTCTTCCTGCTGGGTCTCATGTTTGGGAGTATGTTCCTGTACTTGTGCTACAGCTCCTAGGTAGCAGCTCCTCTTGCCTGGCATTACTGCTTCCTTCGCTTGTGCCATCAGAAATGGCATGGGAACAGTCTCTTCCTGTTGGTGGATTCTGGGCATCTCATTACCTCTTATTAGTTCCCTCAACTATCTAAGTACTTCACTCTTCTGTACCTGGTCGGGACATTAAACTCTCTGGAATCAAACCCTTTGAATGGGCCACGAGCCCCTGATGGGATCCTGATAGGTATAATTTCATTTTCTAGAAGTCCTGGGTAACTCTCTAAATGCTTATGGCTTTATAAACAGTGATCATTTTGTTAACAAAATTAATTGAGAGCTTTCTGTAAATCAGGCAGTGTATTTTATATTATTTTCTCATTTAAGTTTCACATTTACCCTAGAGGTAAGATATTGTTTTTATCATGCCGATTTTGTATGTAGGGAAATTGAAACTTAGGATAATTAACTAATTTGTTCCATAGCAACTTAGGGATCCGCTTGAGACTCAAACTCAGGTCCCTCTGAAGCTATTAGAGAGAGACAGAGTGGACAAAAGAGATGTCTCAAAATCTCTGAGGGGCTCTTGTGGAGAAAGATTTGGACTTTTCCCATAGAAGAACAAACGGTGGAATGAACCCCAGAGGGAAGAAGTGGTGGTATGCTGATAAATGTTTATCATTTGGGCTCTTAGTATGGAAGGTGGGAGGATAAGCCTTGACTTGTAGCTTTTGGCAAATCTCTGTGCTGTAAACACACCTATAGCTGATTTCAAGGTTCCATCTTTAAATCACTCAGTGTGGAGTTGGGAACAGATGTGCAAAGTCAGCACTTGAGCTGGTGTAAGTATCAACTTGCTCCACTGTGGCACTGGATGGAAGTCTCAAGAATGAATTTTGTCTAAATGAGAGAAAGGGTCATCCAAAACAGCCATCAGTTGCTCTATGAAAGAATGAGGTAACCATTACTGTAGGTCACCAGAAGTTCAATGAGCTTCTGCAGACCTTATAGAAGGAATGTCTATCCTTAATAGGGCTTGAGTTGATCTCTTAGGTCATACCTAACTTTAATATTGAAAGATTTCTGTCAAAGTGGTAAGTAGTCTAGGTGATAGAGGAGAAAAGAAAGAGAGAAGACAAAGTTCAGGCTTTGGAGCTAGATAAACCCAAGATTCTGCTCCCAATTTCAAAAGACTATGTGACCTTGGACAAGATATTAAACCACTCTTTTTTTCCTCATCTCTGTAAAATGGAGATAAGAATTCTGCTTCCTCATGGTACATGATTAAATCCTTGGATAAATCATGAAATGTATTTTCCATGTCTCCCTCTAACATTCCCATCCATTCCTCTCCAATCAGGGGCAAAAAAAACAAGCATCTATATACAAATCACTTTATACATAAATTTGGTTACAAGATTAACATCCAAGATCCCTACTTGATAGTTTGACCTTGATGGTATTAAAAATTCCATGTTCAAGACACTTCTCCAAAGAGGAGATCCAGATGGCCAACAGACACATGAAACGATGCTCAGCATCCCTCCTCATTAGGGAAATACAAATCAAAACCACACTAAGATACCACCTCACACCAATCAGAGTGGCTTAAATGAGCAAATCAGAGAACTCTAAATGCTGGTAAGGATGTGGAGAAATGGGCACCCTCCTACACTGTTGGTGGGAATGTAAACTGGTGCAGCCCCTCTAGAAAACAGTGTGGAGGTTTCTCAAAAAATTAACAATAGAACTCCCCTATGACTCAGCAATAGCACTCTTAGGAATTTACCCAAGGGATACAGGAGTGCTGATGCATAGGGGCACATGGACCCCAATGTTCATAGCAGCTCTCTCAACAATAGCCAAAACATGAAAAGAGCCTAAGTGTCCATCAACTGACAAATGGATCAAGGAGATGTGGTTTATCTATACGATGGAATACTACATGGCAATGAGAAAGAATGAAAGCTCTCCATGTGTAGCAACATGGATGGACCTTGAGGGTGTTATGCTGAGTGAAATAAGTCAGACAGAGAAGGACAGCTACCATATGTTGGCACGTATATGAGGATTAGGAGGAATTTAATGGAGGACTGTGGGGGAGAAGAAGAGGGGAAAATAGTGGGGGAGAGGGAGAGAGGCAAACCATGAGAGACTCTTGAATGCCGAGAACAAACTGAGGACTAATGGGGGGTGAGGGGGGAGATTGGCATGGAGGGGATGGGCAGGGAGGAGGGCACTTGTGGGGATGAGCACTGAGTGTTATATGGAAACCAACTTGACAATAAACTATTTGTAAAAAAAAATTCTATGTTCAGAGGAGGCAAGATGATGGAGAAGCAGGGAGCTCCATACATTTCACTTGCCCCATCTCTCAAACGGAGAAGGCCTGAAGCCATAAGAACCCTTACAAAATCCAGAAGTTTGGCAGGAAAAGGAGACAGAGTTTGCTGAGAAAACAACCTTATAGCTTGATTATGAACTGGGGAAGATAAAAACGAGCCGGGACCCGGGGACATGAAGGGAACCCCCATTGCAGGGAGCCATGGTGAGTCGAGGGGAAAAGAAAGAACGGCTGAAACTGTTCAAGGAACTGTCCCTATCCCTGGAGAAGAGAAAAACCTCAGTTCGGGACACAGAGTGATCCAGTTTCCAGCTGTGCAGCTAACTTTGACCTGGATGCCCTGGTCCCAGGCGATGCCAGGAGAAAGTGCTCCTCCACTCTCCAGCTCAATCCAGAGGGGAAGCAGTGCACCTGAAGCCACTCCGCTGCTCTTCTGGCTCGGCTCAATTCCCAGTGGGGAGGCTGCCAGCATGAAACTGCTCAGAGGGACTTGGCCTGCAGGTTTATATTTCAGGCAGTATCAGTGGGGCCCAGACTAAGATTTGGAAATGAGGCATGGCTTGGGACATAGAGCATGGCCCACCTTGGCTATGCCTACCGCACAGGGAGATCGGACCCAAAAGAGGGAGTTGTAATGCTTGGTTCGAGAAGAGACTGGGGCACCACCATTTTTCTCCCCACAACCACCAAGGTGGGACATCAGGGAGTGGCCTGCAGGATCCAGTGGAGGCTAAGACCTGCCTATGCCAAAACATGCCCATCACCACTAGAAAGCTGCTTTTTTTCTTTTTTCTTTTCTTAACCAGAGCCCGGGGCAAGACCAACATGGATGCACTGCCATGATTAATTCTATATGAATTCTTTTAATTCAGTTATATTTTCTCTTGTCTCATTTGTATCGCTTCCCTCTGCTGGACTGGGAACTATGGTCATTGGTTTGCTTAGAGAGTCTTATTTATTTATTTATTTATTTATTTATTTATTTATTTATTTATTTTGGGGGGGGTATATTTTTATTTTTTATTTTGTTTTTTGTTTTTTCTTAGTTTATTATCAAGTTGGTTTCCATATAACACTCAGCGCACATCCCCACAAGTGCCCTCCTCCATGCCCATCACCACCCTTCCCCTGTCCCATTCCCCCATCAGCCCTCAGTTTATTCTCAGTATTCAAGGGTCTCTCACGGTTTGCCTCCATCCCTCTCCCCAACTATTTTTTCCCTTATTCTACCCCATGGTCCTCCATTAAGTTCCTCCTAATCCACCTATATGTGCAAACATATGGTATCTGTCCTTCTCTGCCAGACTTATTTCGCTCTGCATTAACACCCTCAAGTTCCATCCAGGTTGCTACACGTGGCCAGATTTCATTCCTTCTCATTGCCATGTAGTATTCCATTGTACAGATACACCACATTTTCTTGATCCATTCGTCACATTTAATCCATTCTCTAGATGTATATTCTGCACCTCCATTGCTACCTTTCTATTCTCCCTGGAAGATCAGACTATATAGTTTCTCTGAGTAACATTATCTTTGTTTCCTTCTCCTCGCCTCTTATCATATTCCCCTCTTTCTCTCTCTGAATTAAGCCTCTTAGTCTCTCGGCCTGGCCATTGCCCAATTTCACTTCCTCCCTACACTGTCATTTTTCTCTTCGTATGCTCTTCCACTAGCACTGCATACACCCTGCTCTTTATTTGTAGCTAGGAATTCTGGTTTTATGCTTTTAGACTGTCCTTTGTCTTTTGGGCTTTTTCTTTTCTTTTCTTTTCTTCTATTTCCTTTTTATTTATATTATTTGTTTTCCTCCTTCCTCTTTTTTTACTTTTTTTTTCATTTTTTTTCCCTTTCGGTTTGCGTGTTTGTAGGATTTGTCTTTGCGTTTGTGTGCCTTTGTTTCCTGTGTGCTTGTCTGTGTTTTCTTTTCCAGGGCTACCTCCAGAAACAAGCCAAAGCACACATGGTGGAGAGTCCCTAATACCAATATGAGTAGGGAAATAAAATAACCCAAGTCTCAACAAGAGAGACCAAGAGACACCATTCCAAGAACACTTCCTGAATGGACAGGGCCTGGACAGTCAAAGAGCCTTCTTTAATACAGCAGTACTCACAGGTGCAGAGTACATAACAAGCTTTTAAAACTAACAAGAGACAAAAAGCTAGCCAAAATGACAAAACGGAAGAACTCTTCTCTAAAGAAATTCCAGGAAGAAATAACAGCTAAAGAACTGCTCAAAAACGGATATATGCAACATAACTGAGCAACAGTTTAGAATAGTCATAAAATTAATCCTGCGCTTGAAAAAGGCATGGAAGACATCAGAGAAGCTATTGCTACAAAGACTGTGGAGCTTAAAAATAGCTGTGATGAATTAAAAATCCTATCAATGAGGTGCATAATAAAATGGAGCCATCCAATGCACAAACTGAAGAAGCAGAGAAGAGAATAAGTGAATTAGAAGACACAATTATAAAAAAGAGGAAACCGAGAAAAAGAGAGATAAACTGATACAGAAACACGAAAGGAGAGTTTGAGAGGTGAGTGATACAATCGAACATAACAATATCCGCATCAGAGGAATTCCATAAGAGGAAGAAAGAGGAAAAGGTGTTGAAGGAGTCCTTGAACAAATTATAGCTGAGAACTTCCCCAATCTGGGGAAGGAAACAGACATTGAAATCCAAGAGGCACAGAAAACTCCCCTCAGACGTAACTCAAATCTATCTTCTACATGACATATCATAGTGAAACCGGCAAACTACAAGGACAAAGAGAGAATTCTGAAAGCAGCTAGGGAGAAAAGGGCCCTAACATACAAAGGGAAACCTATCAGAGTGGTGAGAGACCTATCTACTGAAACTTGGCAGGCCAGAAAGGAATGGCAGGAAATCTTCAATGTGATGAACAGAAAAAATATGCACCCAAGAATTCTCTATCCAGCAAGCCTGTCATTCAGAATAGAAGGAGAGATAAAAGTCTTCCCAAATAAACAGAAATGGAAAGAATTCATCACCACTAAACCAGCCCTAGAAGAAATCCTGAGAGAAATGTTGCAAGGAGCGCAAGGTACCAGAGACACCACCACAAGCATGAATCCTGCAAAGAACACAATGACTCTAAATCCATATTTTTCAATAATAACAGTGAATGTAAATGGACTAAATGCTCCAATCCAAAGACATAAGGTAACAGAATGGATAAAAAAACAAAATCCATCTATTTGCTGTCTACAAGAGACTCAGTTTATACCTGTGGACACCTTCAGATTGAAAGTAGGGGGATGGAGAAGTATCTATCATGCTACTGTAAGTCAAAACAAAGCTAGAGTAGCCATACTTATATCAGACAAACTGGACTTTAAAGTAAAAGCAGTAACAAGGGATGAAAAAGGGCATTCTATAATAAACAAAGGGTCTATCCATCAGGAAGAGCTAACAATTATAAATGTCTACACAGCAAATACGGGAGCACCTCAATATGTAAAACAATCACCAACAGAAAATATCTTATGGATAAGAAGGTGCTAGTAAAAGGGGACTTTAATACTCCATTTACACCAATGGATAGATCAATTAGACAGAAAATCACTAAAGAAACAATGGGCTTGAACGACACATTGGACGAGATGGATTTGACAGATATATTTAGAGGCCATGGAATTCACTTTCTTCTCAAGTGCACATGGCACATTCTCCAAGATAGATCACGTAATGGATCATAAAGCAGCCCTCAATAAATATAAAATAACTGAGATCATACCATGTACACTTTCAGATCACAATGCTATGAAACTTGAAATCAACCACAGGTAGAAGTCTGGAAAACCTCCAAAAACATGGAGGTGAAAGAACACCCTACTAAACAATGAATGGGCCAATCAGGCAATTAGAGAAAACATTAAAAAATATATGGAAACAAATGAAAATGAAAATACAACAATCCAAACTCTATGGGATGCGGCAAAGGCAGTCTTGAGAGGAAAGTACATTGCACTCCAGGCCTACTACAAGAAATTAGAAAAAGCGCCAGTACAAAATCTGGAAGTGCACCTAAAGGAACTAGAAGGAGAGCAACAAGAGCACTCCAAACACAGTAGGAGAAGAGAAATAATAAAAATCAGGGCAGAAATAAACAATATACACTCAAAAAAACCATTTAAACAGATTAATGAAACCAAGAATTGTTTTTTTGAAAAAATAAACAAAATTGATAAAACTTTTGCCAGGCTTCTCAAAAAGAAAAGAGAGAGCACCCAAAGAGACAAAATCATGAATGAAAATGGATTTATTACATCCAATCCCTCAGAAATAAATACAAGCAATTATCAGGGAATGCTATGAAAAATTATATCCCAACAAATTGGACAACTTAGAAGAAATGGACAATTCCTAAACACACTCTACCAAAATTCACACGGGAAGAGATCAAAAATCTGAACAGACCTGTAACTAGTGAAGAAATTGAATCAGTTATCAAAACTCTCCCAACAAATAGAGCCCTGGGCCAGATAGCTTCCCTGGCGAATTCTACCAGACATTTAAATCAGAGTTAATACCCATTCTTCTCAAGCTATTACAAAAAATATAAATCAAAGGAAAACTTCCAGACTCATTCTACAAAACCAGCATCACTTTGGTTTCCAAGCCAGTGAGAGACCCAGAAAAAAAATAAAGAGAATAACAGGCCAATATCCTTGATGAATACAGATGTAAAAATCCTCAACAAGATACTTGCACATTGAATTCAACAGCACATAAAAAGAATTATCCACCATGATAAGTGGGATTCATTCCTGGGTTATAGAGCTGGTTCAATATCCGCAAATCAATCAGTGTGATACATCACATCAACAAAAGAAAAGATAAAAACCATATGATCCTGTTGATAGATGCAGAGAAAGCATCTGAAGAAATACAGCATCCCTTCTTAATAATGACCCTGGAGAAAGCCGGGATAGAAGGAACTTACTTAAACATCATTAAAGCCATCTATGAGAAGCCCTCAGCTAACATCTTCCTCAGTGGGGAAAAACTGAGAGCTTTCTCCCTGAAATTGGGAACAGAACACGGATGTGCACTCTTACCACTGTCGTTTAACATAGTGCTGGAAGTCCTAACATCAGCCATCAGATAACAAAAGGAAATAAAAGGCATCAGAATTGGCAAAGAAGTAAAACTTTCACTTTTCCCAGATGACATGACACTCTACATAGAAACCGGACAGACTCTACCAGAAGCCTACTAGAACTGATCCATCAATTAAGCAAAGTTGCAGGGTACAAAATCAACGTACAGAAATAGGTTGCATTCTTATATACCAATAATGAAGCAACAAAAAGAGAAATCGAGAAACGGATCCCATTCACAATTTCACAAAAAAACCATAAAATACATAGGGATGAATCTAACCAAAGATACAAGAGATCTGTATGATGAACACTACAGAAAACTTATGAAGGAAATTGAAGAAGACACAAAGAAATGGAAAAACATTCCATGCTCATGGATTGGAAGAATAAATATTGTTAAAATGTCATTACTACCCAAAGCAATCTATACATTCAATGCAATCCCAATCAAAATTGCACCAGCATTCTTCTCAAAACTAGAACAAACTATCCTAAAATTTGTATGGAACCACAAAAACCCCGAACAGCCAACATAATATTGAAGAAGAAAACCAAAGCAGGAGGCATCATCATCCCAGACATAAGACTCTACTACAAAGCTGGTATGGTATGGCACAAAATCATCAAGACAGTATGGTATTAGCACAAAAACAGACACATAGACCAATGGAATAGAATAGAGAGCTCAGAATCGGACCCACAAATGTATGGCCAACTAATCTTTGAAAGAGTGGGAAAGAGTATCCAATGGGAAAAAGACAGCCTCTTTAATAGATAGTGCTGGGAGAACTGGACAGCAACAGGCAGAAGAATGAAACTAGATCATTTTCTCACACCATACACAAAAATAAACTCAAAATTGATAAAGGACATGAATGCAAGATAGAAAACCATCAATACTCTAGAGAAGAAAGCAGGAAATAACCTCCTTGGCCTCAAATGCAGCAACTTCTTACTTGACACATCCCCAAAGGCAAGGGAGTCAAGAGCAAAAATAAACTATTGGGACCTCATCAAGACAGAAAAGTTTCTGCACGGCAAAGGAAATAATCAATATAACTGATAGGCAACCGATGGAATGAGAAAAGATAGTTACAAATGACACATCAGATAAAGGGCTAGTATCCAAATCTATAGGGAACGCATCAAACTCCACACCCAAAAAACAAATAACCCAGTAAATAAATGGGCAGAAGATATGAATAGACACCTCTCCAAAGAGGACATCCAGATGGCCAACAGACACATGAAACGATGCTCAGTGTCCCTCCTCATCAGGGAAATACAAATCAAAACCACACTGAGATACCACCTCATGCTGGTAGAGTGGCTAAAATGAACAAATCTGGCGAGGATGTGGAGAAATGGCCACCCTTCTGCACTGTTGGTGGGCATGTAAACTGGTGCAGCCCCTCCGGAAAACAGTGTGGAGGTTTCTCAAAAAATTAACAATAGAACTCCCCTATGACCCAGCAATAGCACTGCTAGGAATTTACCCAAGGGATACAGGGGGGCTGATGGATAGGGACAAATGTACCCCAATGTTCATAGCAGTACTCTCAGCAATAGCCAAATCATAGAAAGAACGTAAGTGTGCATCAACTGGCAAATGGATCGAGAATATGTGGTTTATCTATACAATGGAATACTACATGGCAATGAGAAACAATGAAATCTGGCCATGTGTAGCAACATGGATGGACCTTGAGGGTGTTATGCTGAGTGAAAGAAGTCAGGCAGAGAAACACAGATACCACATGTTTTCACTTATAGGTGGATTAGGAGGAACTTAACGGAGGACCATGGGGTAGAAAAAGGGGAAAAATAGTTGGCGAGATGGAGGGAGGCAAACCATGAGAGATTCTTGAATGCTGAGAATAAACTGAGGGCTGAGGGGGGTGAGGGAGAGGAAAAGGGGGGTGATGGGCATGGAGAAGGGCACTTGTGGAGATGAACACTGGTTGTTATATGGAAACCAACTTGTCAATAAACTAAGAAAAAAAATTCTGTGTAATACATTGAGCTCTATTATAATGTGGTTCTACTGAAATTGGCTGGAAATTAAAAAGGAAAGAGAAAGGTAAGCCTATGAGAACCCTGACCACTAAATCTAACTAAAGGCCATGGAACCGTTTTTGATATACTCCTATCAGAAGTCCAGCCAGCTGGAAAGTGTTTTGTAACCCTGCCTTCCAGTGTAGCACTATCAGAGGAAACAAATGAATGACCTGCCAAATTAGTTTTGGCCACACCAACCCACCCTGGCACAGAGCAGTAGTGTTCAAGAAGAAAAATAGAGGCCACCATTCCAAGCCCTGAGTCAGTACAACAGGGCAAAATCAGTATCTGGCTCCAGAGCTTGCATGCCCATGGAGAAGGACTGCTGAAAACCTCCAGGGAAGAGCAAAAAGACCTAGGACCAATCTTTTCCCTCATTCATTTTTCTACGAGCCCTTCTGAAAGCACAGATCCCTAAACTTTAACCACATACCTAAGAGTAGAGTTGGTTGCCACTTGCATCATCTTCACTTAAGGTATCTCCCTTTAGACATAGTGATCTGAGCAGATAGAAAGATGGACATTATATAAAAAGCTGTTAATTTGCCAGAAGGTTTTGCTGTCAAGGGACCAAGTTAGACTTCTGAAAAGACATCCTCCTTAATTTCTTTTTCAAAAAAGTTCAATTTATGTCAAAAGTCACCACCTACTTTAGATACTGCTTGATTTCAGAGAGGCTGGGGGGAAAAAAAGGATTGGCCAATCTCAGATCAAACTAAAGGTATACAAAGCTGTTTGAGTTTCCTCTTCTTAAAAGACTGAGAGACCGAGACCTCACCAAAAAAATGGACTTTTTCAGCACCTACAGTATGCCAGATACTTCAATATGTTTCCTTGTAGAATTCTCCTTACAACTCTATTCTTCTCCCTCTGTATATGTGGTAACCAAGACTCCAAATCATAAGTCGTTTTACCACATTACTCATTTTCCTATTCTATTTAACTTCTTGAGTCTTCAGTGTCTTTTTAAAATGTTTATTTATTTCGGGTGGGTGGAGCGGGGAGAAGAGACACAGAATGCAAAGCAGGCTCCAGGCTCCGGACTGTCAGCACTGAGCCCGATGTGGGGCCCGAACCCAGGAACTGTGAGATCACGACCTGAGCTGAAGTTAAATCCTCAGCCAACTGAGTCACCCAGGCTCCCTGAGTCTTCAGTGGTTTTAATCAATGTCAGGCATCAAGGTTAAACCCCATGGACATCATAATGATTGAGCAAAATGTTCAAAATTTTGAACAGTCCAATTGGGCCATAGCCCACATCCATCTGATCTTGGCCTAGTGGGTTTGTATGTGTTGCCATGGCCTACTAAGTTGGACTCTATCTTCAACAGGCTCAGCCTTCTGTTGGGAAGACAGAATAGCACAGAAGAAACACTTGGAGTATAATACTACTCAGGGGCTAATCAAGTATAAATGGATTAAAACCACAATGAGATGCCACCTCATATCAGTCAGAATGGCTAACATGAACAACTCAGGCAACAACAGGTGTTGGTGAGGATGCGGACAAAGAGGATCTCTTTTGCACTGTTGGTGGGAATGCAAACTGGTGCAGCCACTCTGGAAACAGTGTGGAGGTTCCTCAAAAAATTAAAAATAGAACTATCCTATGACCGAGCAACTGTACTACTAGGTATTTATCCAAGGGATACAGGTATGGTGTTTCAAAGGGGCACATGCACCCCAATGTTTATAGCAGCACTATTGACAATAGCCAAAGTACAGAAAGAGCCCAAATGTCCATAAGTAGATGAATGGATAAGGAAGATACACACACACATACACACACACACACACACACACACACACACACACACAGGAGTATTACTTGGCAATCAAAAAGAATGGAATCTTGCCTTTTTCAACTATGAGGATGGAACTAGAGGGTATTATGCTAAGCAAAATTAGCCAGTAAGGGAAAGACAAATATCACATGACTTCACTCATATGAGGAATTTAAGATACAAAACAGATGAACATATGGGAAGGGGAACAAAAATAATATAAAAACAGGGAGGAGGACAAAACATAAGACACTCTCAAATATAGAGAACAAACAGAGGGTTGCTGGAGGGGTTGTGGGTGGGAAGATGGGCTAAACGGGTAAGGGGAATTTGGGAGGACCCTTGTTGGGATGAGCACTGGGTGTTATACATAGAGGATAAATCACTGGAACCTACTGAAATCATTATAGCACTACATGCTAACTAACTTGGATGTCAAATAAGAAATTAATTAATTAATTAAATTTGATTCTTTTTAAAAAAGTATAAATGGGGTGGCTTCAGGCATAAGTTCAGCAAAAACTCAACAAAAGGAAAAGTTCACATGGGTGAGTGGAGGAAGGGATATGGGGATATGAGTATAGAAAAGATAGTCTCTGTAGAGGGAAGACTAATGGTCAGGCTGGTTCTTATGAGCTTAAGGAATGATAAGAAATGAAAATTTATGGGTGTGGGACATGCACAGTAAGGTGACAATGTGATTATCACCACATACCCTCCAGGAGAACTAAAATAAATGTGGAAGTATCAAATACTGACAAGGATGAGGAGTAACTAGAACTCTCACACACTGCCAGGAGAGTATCCATTGGTTGCAGATACTGTGAAACTGGCATTTTCTACTAAAACTAATCACATGCACTGCCTATACACAGCAATTCCTGTCCTAGGAATAAACCCAGAAAAGACGTGGACATATGTTTACCAAAGGATATATACTAGAATGTTCATAATAGTATTATTCATAATAGTCTGACAGGAATTTACCCTAATACTCCTCAAAATTTTGTAATTTTGTTGTACTCCTGCAGTAGAATATTAATAGCAAAGAGAGTAGACGATCTAAACTACACACAAAAATGAGGACGAACCTCTCAAATATAATATTGAATGAAATAAGCCAGACATAAAAGAATACATCCCATAGGATTCCATTTATAGAAATTTCAAAAAAAAAGTTTAAACTATCTATGATATTAGAACTTAGGTTACCTTTGGGGAGATAGCAACTGGGTGGCTGTGTGGTTTCTCAGGTACTTCTGATGTTTTATTTCATAATCTGAATACTTGTTACAAAGGTGTGTTAAGTTTGTGAAAATTCACCAAACTGTATACTTATGGTAAGTGCACTTCTTCCTCTGTAGGTGATATGCCAATAAAAGGTTAAAAAATTATATTTGTGTAGGTGGTAATCCAGACTAGAATGGATCTCTAATCCCCAGCAGTATCTAGTTGCTCCTATTAAAAAATTTTTAATGTTTGTTTATTTTGGGGAGAGAGAGAATGTGAGCAGAGGAGGGGCAGAGAAAGAGGGAGAGAGAAAGAGGGAGACAGAATCTGAAGCAGGCTCCAGGCTCTTAAGCTGTCAGCACAGAACCTGATATGGGGCTTGAATTCAGGAACGTGAGATCATGACCTGAGCCAAAGTCAGATACTTAACCAACTAAGCCACCCAGGTACCCCTCTAGTTGCTCCTGTTAAATAGGAAGGGAGGGTAGCCCTGCAGAAAGATGTTCTCTGTCTTTGCAATCCCTGCAGCCATGATGACATTCGTGGAGGGTTACTGAAAATTAGCAGTGCCTCCAGATAAAGTGTGTGTATGCATATACAAGAAGTCACTTCCTCTTCTACTCCCCATGCCTTCTTTCTTTCACATTTCCAGCTGCTAATCAGCCTCCTGCTAAGTATTAGTTAACCTCCTAAATCAATACATCTTGATCTGAACCTAATAGGAAGGAATGTTTGCTTTTGTATCTGGGTTCAAAGTACAGACTACAGTAGTTGGCTTTTAAGTTTATGTTATAGGCTTAATTTTCTTGCTCAAAATGAAATGAGGAATACATTAAGACTGTGAAAGGAAAAAAAAACATGATTGATGAACTGGCTTATATGACTATAGTTCCTTTAGAAACAAAACTATTTGGTACGTTCCCTTATTATTGAGATCAAGCAGTGTGCCTGGATCTAAATGACACAAAAATGGTTTGAATTAGAGTCAAATAATTGCCATTCTGAGTGAACATAAACTTTTTTGAGGGGGGTGGTGAATGGGGATAAAAAAAATAACTAATAAACTCTGAGGCAAAGCTCACATCTGAGATTTAAGCTTCAAAGGTCTTAAAAAAGAGTCTCCCCCCTACCCTGCCCACAGAGAGAGCAAGAGAGAGGGAGGGAGAGAGAGAGAGAGAGAGAGAGAGAGAGAGAGAGAGAGAGAGAGAGAGAAAGCACTGCACTCAGCGGGAGGAGTGGTTTTCCCAAGCTGATTTTCCTTACGGGGTGACCCAGCCTGGGTCGGAATGTTACCATGTGATCAGCCCAGACTGTGGCAGCAACACAGTCTCAGCACAGAAGTTAGAACTTTCTGCAGCATCATTAAAATAATTGGGAGAGAAAAAAAATGTTAAGCTCCACAAGCTTGAATCACAAGCCTCTTGGAAAGGTTAATAAGCTTGCCGCTCTGCACTCCCCTCCCTTTCTTCCATGCTTTGCCACCCCCACCTTCCCAACTTGCAGTGACAGACTGGTTATCAACTGGGGAAGGAAGATTCAGAATTAAAACCTTTGTTTTGAACAGCCAAATGGATGCTATTCCTCTACTGATGTTGTGGGATCCTTGCTTATGACAATGCCACAGAGATCCATAAAGGAGATTTTTCTTTTGTTCTTTTGTTCTTATGACTGGTACCTACCAAGCTAGCAGACTCTTGGAGCCAAAAGGAAGTCAGTCCCACGGTATAAAGGTGTATCTGACAAAGGAGAGAAGACAACTGGCTGAGTGGGGTGGAGGCAACATACAGGCTGAAGTCATATTCTATCAATGAGAGGCAAGCAGTATAGATCTGGCAAGAGGAGACAGGAACCTTCTTTAACCGGAGAAGCAGAAACAATTGTAGAGCAGCTCCCAGAGAAAGTGTTGAAGCATGGACCAAATTCAACTGTGGTGTGTGGTGTGCCAGCTGGATGTGGGCAGCAACTGAATAACTGGATTTGTCTCAGGAAAAAGAGAGAGAAGAGAGAGAGAGAGAGACAAAGAGAGACAGAGAGAAAGAGTACCCCAAGAGATTGGACTTTCTTCTTCATTCTGTTTGGCCTTAGAACACCCTGCAGTCAAAGGTAGATTTCCTCTAGCAGAATCTTCTGGCCCAGGCTACCATCATCCCCCTCCCCACACCAAGCTTCCACACTTGAGACTATTATCAAGGAAGGTCAACGTATGGCTAGCAATGAGGGAACGGCTCCCTATTCCTCTTCCTCATCAGTGAACTTAAGTAAGCATAATTGGTGTCAATGTTGGTTGCTAATGGAGGCCAAGAGGGAAGGGAGCCTTACCTTGAGACACAGTGGATTTCAAATTTGTTTAAATCTGGTTGATTCAGGTGATCAGAGCCACTAAAGGAAAGAGAGAAGCTGAGTTCTTAAGAAAGATATTTCAGGGGCGCCTGGGTGGCTTAGCCGGTTAAGCGTCCGACTTTCGCTTAGGTCATGATATCGCGGTTCGTGGGTTTGGGCCCTGCGTCGGGCTCTGTGCTGACTGCCAGCTCAGAGCCTGGAGCCTGTTTCAGTCTGTGACTCCCTCTCTCTCTGACCCTCCCCTGCTCACGCTGTCTCTCTCTCTCTCTCTAGAAATAAAAACATTTAAAAAAAATTAAAAAAAAAAAGAAAGAAAGATATTTCAGGAACCATGTGCAAGGGGATAGTGGGCCCATAAAGGAAATCCTTACTTTCATGTGTTGAATGAAAACTCTCTTTCATGAGTGTGAGTTGAAATGGAGACAAGTATTTGGATTTGGAGCTCATCCTTCACAAAGGTCATGCTCCCTGACAGTTATAGTTGGCTTCTTATTGAATTCAACCTTCTCAGCTGAGCGTAGTATCAGCAAAGCCATGACACAAGGGCACACTGGGCCTCTCCAGCTGAAGTCTTTGCTCAGTTATTTAGCCTTTTATGCTTTGCTCCATTCCACAACCTAATCCCAGAGACTACCATGCTATTAGTCCCTTTAAAGGACATTTGCTCTCTTCCAATCTGGCAGAATGGACAGTCTTTGTTAACTGATATAAAAACAACCCCAAAATGTTAATCCCTAAATATTTATTTCTCACTCACAGGAAGCCTTCCACATGACGAGTCAGTCACCCAGGCTCCTTCCATTTTGTAGCTCTGTCCTTATTTAGAGTCTTGCATTCTTCACCGTTTAAGTACTAAATGGGAAAATAGACAGAAGAAAACGCCCCAGCATCTTAACCTCTTGTTTGGATGTGGTGCTCATAATCTTCTCATACTCCATTGGGAAAACTTAGTCATGTGGCTCAACCTATACTCAAGAAGGACTTGGAAATGTGGCGCCTCTCTAGGAAAAGAATTTCCAGCATAACAGCAGCTTTGCTCTAAAAGCATGACTCATTGGAGGACAACTAGCCATACCTCCCAAAGGAAGTTATGTTAAGTATGACTTTCCAGCAGCCATGGTTGATTGAACCAAGGCTATGCACTTGCCCTGATCACAGACTGGCAACTAGACCAGACGTGGCCCATTGCAAAATGATATGCTCCAACTGGCACGATAACTTTTAGCTGAGTCAGACTGATACCTTATTTTAGGAATCTGAACTGCCAAATATGGAAAGAAGATAGGCAAGTAGAAAAGACAAGCAAAAAAAAAAAAAATGGAGTTCCATCTGTGGAAAGGCAAGGGAGAGATTTCCACAAAGTCCTGCTGGAGAGCACTTTCTCAGTCCTAGCATTTGCAAGACCTTCCTGATGTTGAAGTCACAGTCAGAAAAGAATGGAGCCAAGATTCAAACTCAGATCTCCCTGGCTCTAAAACTTGGTGTATAGGTATATAGGTATAGGTATAGGTATATATGTATATATATATATATATATGTACACACACAATATTTTTTACCTCATTATACTACCTCCCTCAATGTTTTAGACAGAGCTTAATAGTATTTTCAGAAAATTGGTTCATTGTTCTCAGTTCCCATGCCTTTCCTGTTTTAAAATTATATATTCACACACTTTGCCATGTAACTTTGCATTTCATCTCCCTAGAGGTGGAGTCAATTTCTGTGTCCATTGATGGTAAAGTTGGCCATATGACTAACTTTAATCAATGAAATGTGAGTGGAAATGACTGTGTGCCAGTTCCCAGAAAATGCTGTTTCACTTTCCCCTTCCACTCCTGTGATCACAGTGAGAAAAGTACTACTCAGGTAGCAGCTGCATCAGGAGCCTGAGCCCCAAAATGTGACACATGGAGTAGATTTGAATCCAACTCAAGGCCCAAGCCAAGCTTAGTCAACCCCAAGGCTGAAGCAGAAGAGTCTTAGTTGACCTAGAGACCCATTAGTAAGAAACATAAATGCCATTATAAGCCCCTAACAGTGGTTTGTTATATAGCTTTATTGTGGTAATAGCTGACTAATAATACAGTGATGAAAAGCAAATATTTTGCTACTTAGCACAATTGTATATAACTGCCCCTTGTGAGCACCTACTATCAACGTTTAATACAGAATATTATTATTTTTTAGCCCATGAGTAAATAATCCCTGATTTAGATTAAAGGGTAACCTATATCCTCTCTAGCTAGCAAAGCTAAGGAAATCATATCGTACGTGAAGAACAAAAGTTACTGTTTAACGCCAAAAAACTGTGATTCATTTTCTTCACACCAACAGCCACATTTATTAAAGTTTAAAGATTTAAGACTCGTCCAAGGACTTTTCCTAAGGTCGTGCACTCATGGACTGTGTACTGCAAAAGAGGAACCATTTCTCTTTTGACTCACCAGTTAGACCTGATTTCTCAGTCCTGGCTAAGAGCAAAAATCTCTGCTCAATTCTCTATCTGATTTCTAGGTAAACAAGAGAAACAAATCCAAGTTTAAAAAGAATGATACCATTATTTCTCACCTAAATGTTTCTCTTTCTCTTGAGTATCACTCACACAGCTTCTTTTTGATACGCATAAGAAACATGGAGCTAGAAACAAGGCTGAAAGGAGGGTGGGGACTATGTTCAATGCACTTACATTAAAGGGACTTTGCAATTCCTGAAGCAAATTACAAATATGTTTCCACTGTTTATGCCTTAAACTAGAAGACAGTCTTCAGTCCTTTACTTCTGTGTCTGGGTAAAAATATGATTATATAGATAAGGAATCTTTGGGTTAGAAGTGCCCTTATATACATTTTGATCCAGCTACAGACTCAGAATGAAGTGCTCAGGTCTCTAATCAATGTAATCAATTACTATAGAACTCCCCGAGATATATTAGTTGCTTGAATAAACATTTTGCCAAGACCAGATATGGCAGATACATAATGTCTGTGCTGAAGCTCCCTGGGCCATTCCCTCTCCCATTAATCAAAAAGGCATCACCATACAGACATTACTAATCAGCTCCTTGCCCTCTTTCTTGCTAAACCTATAAGGGGCTTCAGGTGCCTTCATAGTACAACATTGCCAGCAGTCACTGCTAATCGATGAATTTGCTGCCTGAGATGACAATTAGTTAGCTTGCTTGACCATGTATTTTTTACACCATTTGTTGTATGAATATTCTACTTTCTGTCAATTTCCAGTTTATAAAGCCAGTTTTAAAATAAAATCATGCAATCATAAAAGGAAAAATTAGAAAACAAATAGTATTCTGAATACGCATTCCATTTTTTTTACCTGAGACTATCTAGAGATGGCAATATAACATGATAAACAAAGGCTCAGACAGAACCGAAACTATTGGTTCATCAGGACCAAGTAAATTAATAGGGCCCAGAACTCTTTAGTGTGTTAGAAAAATTCCTTAAAAAACAGATAACATTCGTTGAAGCTTCACAGAAAGCAGTGGAAGGGCCTTAACTGTGACAGAAATGGTCTCCTTGATTTAGCTACACATTGGGGGAATCTGGTCCAAAAACAAGTGGCTGCTCTTTGGGCAGAAAAACAAATTTTGTGTTGTGACTGTGTGAAATTACTCATAGTAGACATGGTATAGTTTCAGACCAACTTGGGAAAATGTGTTAAAAGAAAATACAAATTAGCATAAATGAATCATCTGTGTTTTCAGATTGAGTGAAATACGCAAATCAGAATGTATCAGTTCAGGGCTCCCTATGCTTTCTTCCCCCCACCCCCCACTTAAGGCACCCCCTCCCATGTTCCCTTTTCTCCTATTCTGAATGCATCAGTGTCCTGGAAATTCTGGCAGCCCTCCTAGGCCAGCTGCTGCCTCTGACCTGACATTCCCAGCCTTCTACAAGGTCACGGGACATGCTGTATTCTGGGACTCTTCTAATGGAAGATGGGAAGGGCTTGAAATTACATGTCCCCACTGTCCTCATGACCCTAAGAGTCCCTGGCTGGTGGGTTGGGCTTACAAACACAGGTGCTTTGACTGCCAGCTATGTGATTGAAGCTCTATGGATCTGAATTAATTATAATGCCTAATTAAAAATCCAGTGGTCCACTCAGCTTCTTAAAAAAAATAACTCATGAAATAGATATTAATGTTCCTGTTTTCTAAAGTAGAAAAACATCAGCAGGAATCAGGAGTGCTTGAGTTTATATATAATAAGTTTAAGACATTATTCTCACATTCCAGGAACAGAAATTGTTGGTTCAAATGAGGAATGTGTACATATCTCACAACTTCTTAAATCTCCCTTTTAAGCCTCCACATAGCCTTGACTACTGAGTCTTAAGGGCATTATTTTAGAATGATCTTGTCATGCCTCTGTCAGTTATATCTATTGGCCTTCTGAGGATAGACCTCATTCTTTGCCCACAAATTCACTGGGCACCTCCAGCAGTCATGGGCACACAATGAGTTTCCAGTCATTCTTTTCTGGCTCACCAATAACAGTTCTATTTGGTATATGACATATCAACAGAGAGAGGTGGCATGCTTGCCTGGTGAGAGAGAAGCAGGGGACTCATGCCCCTCTGCCCTATCTCCTTCCCTTTCCTCTTTCTGTGGCAAAAAGTAGGTAAGGATTAGAGAGCATACTTAGGTCAAGAAGACAAAAATAAATATAAATAAATAAGGAGAAATGGGGGAGATTTGGAGTTGTGAGAAAGGAGGAACTCTCAACTTCTGGCATAGACTCAAACCTGGAAACCCAGTGAGGTTTGCCCATCACTAATGATCACATAATAATATGTTCCAAGGGGAGGGGCTGAGAGAGGCTATTAAAATACCACAGCTCTGGTGCTTGATGGAAGAGGAGCTTTCTGAAATGTGGTCCCTGTCAGATTTCCCTTGAGAGTCAAAAGGAAAAAGTGACTGCAGTTTGGCTCCTACAAGGTAAAGTGTTGGGGAAACTAGCTGGGGAGGTTTCTCTCTCCGGCTCAGGGTTGGGCATGCCTGTGTTCTCCTTGTATATTTTAAACGTGGTGATGGGCCAGCTTGTTAAGTGTGCTGGCTGGATTGCTGGGTGACTGGCAGGCAGCTGTAAGTGAGCGGAAACTAAACCATTTGTGGGGTATGAGGTGGCCAAAGTAGCCAGAACCAGGCTTTTGTGATGTCTTCAATCAAAACAGTTATTTCAAAAGATGTTGGCGACTCTGCATTTCCTTCTAGGGAGATATGACTCTCCAGTGGAGTACATATGGGTCTTTGGGCATCTTGACTGATCACTGTGGCCAAAAAAAAAGAGCCCTAATTTGATCATATCCTATATGTTACACAGGGTAGAGCTCAATACAAGTTTTCTTTTTAATCACTTTTATGGAAGTATAATTTAACCAATTAAATTACCCATTTTAAATGTACAATTCAAAGAGTTTTGATAGATGTCTACATCCATGTAAGCACTACTGAAACCAAGACAGGGCATTTCCATCACTCTAAAACATTTCTTCATGCCCCAACACCAAGAAACCACTGATTTGTTTTCTGTCACTATAAATTAATTTGCCTCTTCTAGCATGTCATATAAGTAGAATCACCCAGTTTGTATTCTTTTGTATTTGGCTTCTTTTGCTTAGAAAGATGTTTTTAAGTTTCATTGATGTTATGGGTATTAGAATATTATTTACTTTTATTGCTGAGTAATATCTTAGTATACGAGTATGCTACAGTGTATGTCAACACTTGCATTATTTTTTTAATGGCAATAAGACACAGCCTTACAAGGGGCAAAGAATTTAGAGCAGACAGGAGAGATTAAGACAGTTATAGAAACATGGGCAAGAGACTTAAACTGGCACTTCACAAAAACATTATCCAAATATCCAACATCTGCAGATTAAAACTAAAATGAGTTACCATCATACCCTTACTAAAATGGCTGAAATAAAAAATACTCATAATACCTAGTATTGGAAAGGATGTAGATCAAACAAAACTCTCATGCTTTGTTACAGTAGTATAACTGATACCATCATTTTTGAAAACTAGGACTATGAACTAAAAGATAACACACCCAAATCTGTGATCTGGCAATTTCAGTTATAGGCTTATGCACAATAGAAATACATACATATGTATATCAAAGAACATATCCTAAAATGTTCACAGCAGAACTATTCATAATAACCCCAAGCAGAAAATCATCTAAGTATCCATCAATAGTAGAATGGATAAATGCACCCGGGTATATTTATATCACAGACTACCACACAGGAATGGGAATAAACATTATACATATAACAGCACATACAACACATTAAAATGTGGATATTTCATAAACATTATGTTATGCCAAAGAAGCTAGATAAAAAGAGTACATATCATATGATCCATTTATGTATATTTCTAAAAGTCATGTATAGTGTTAAAAGTTGGGATTGTGGTTGCCCTTGGTAAGCACAGGGACAGGAAGAGAGTATTTATAACAGGAACTTTCATAAGGCTGGCAATGCTCTGTTTATTGATCTGGTTACTCAAGTGTATTTGTTTGTAAAAACATCTCAAACTCTGCACTTAATAATGTGTACATTTTTCCTGTAAGTGTGTTATTCAATAAAGAGAATCAAAAAGTAGGAAAGCTTTTATACTTTCAATTATCCACCCTCACATACAAACACACATACACACACATCAAGGGAACTGAGAAATTGTTGGCCAAGCATGCTACCAACTGCAGCTCATAAAATGGGGTCATGAGGCAGAAGCAGGTATCTGGCAGTCCAAGTCATTGTCAAGGAGGCCAAAATAATCATGATACCAGATAGAGGTGTACTAGATAAGGCATCAAGACCTACTTTCCAGTGAAGATACCTATGATAACTAAATAATCATGTATCATAAAACTTGGTATGAATCTTTGGAAATGTCCATGAGGGTTCACTTTAGCAGCCTGAAAAAGATTTGGCAAATTGAACCCATCAGCTCATGATCTCCATTAATCCTTCACACCAGTTGGTCCTGGTTTTTCAAAAAGTTAATTAAAGGGGGTTCCAGATAACAGAGTTTGCAGTCATGTTTGTAAGCTAAATGGAACAAACATGAAGGGAATGTAAGTGCTCATTCCTTAAAATGCCTCCCAATATTGTCTGAAATAGCACTATTGTCAATTAATTCACTTTGGTTCAGGCTTTTCATTGATAAAAAGATGTTTCAATTTTTAAAAAGAATTACCAGTCATAACTTGCCCACACTCCCCACAACCATGGTTGTTTCTGGAGGCATTCAACTCACCTACCTTTGCTGGCCTAGGTGCATATAAAACAAACATGAACACACAAATTTTCCCTACCTTTTTTTCCTTTAACATATGCAAGATACCTCAAAATGTTTCATAAGGAGCTATAAAATTAAATTACAAAAATATTTAACCATGAGTATACAAATACCCATCTCTGATTTTCAAATATCTAAAGGATTACTGGGCTTCTCACTTTGTTTTGTTTCTACTCCCCTAAATAGCTATAGTTCAGTGAAAAGAATCCTCAAGTTGTCATCCAAAGACTTGGATTTGAAAGCTTGGGCTTAGGTTAGTGTAGTGTGAGCTTAGAGAAGACCCTCAGTCCCTGCCAGCCCCAATACCCCCATCTGTCAACGATGAATGATGTAAATGAAATAATTTGTGTAATGGTATCTTCTGAACCGAAAAGCATACTGCATCAGGGCTCTCACAGTGTGGCCTCTGGACCAGCAATAGCACCATTACCTGCAAGTTGTTAGAAATGCAATTTCTCTGCCCCATCACAGACCTGCTAAATTGGAAACTCAGGTAGTAGGGCCCAAGAATCTGTTTTAATGAGCAGCCCTCCAGTTGATTCTGATGCTCTATAAAATGTTAGAGCTTTTTTCCGACACATGCCTGTTTTTAATTAGAAAATTACTCTTGTCTCCCAAGGTTTAATCTCAGACCCTAAGTTGAGTACTTTGCCTTTTCACAAAGTCTGGGAAGAAAGCTTCTGTCTTTCTCTACTGGATCCTCCCTAATTCTTCCACGTGGGGGGTAGGGAATGACTTACTTGAAGATGAGATGAGGCAGATGTACTTTCAAGATGATTCACTCATATGTTGGCAAGTTAGTGCTGGCTGTCAGGGGAACTCAGCTGGAGATAGAGGCCACAGACCTTTGTTCCTCTCCACATGAGCCTTTCCATGAGTTGCTTGGATTTCGTCACAGCCTGGTACCTAGGTTCTAAGAGTGAGCATCATAAGAGAACAGGCATTTTCCAGTCAGTACACAGCATTTTTCAGACCTGTCTTTGGAAATCACATAGCATCACTTCCACCATGCACTATCAGTCATGGCTCTTATAGAAGCTGCCCAGACACAAGGGAAAGGGACATAGACTCCACCTCTTGATGGAGGGCGGCATGGTTCTAGAAATGCTTTTGGGATGAGAGATATTGCTGGTGTCATCTTTAGAGAATACAACCTGCCACTGAAATCTCTCACAGCACCTTTATACATTTTCATTAAAATGCAAATATTTGTGGAAAAGTAATATGATAAATAACTATTAGTCATTAATGTCCTATTAAGGATATGGTTACTGGGCACCCAGCTAAGAGGAATAAAAAGGTCTGTATTGATTAAAAGATTATGACAAAAGCTTCCATTTGTGAATATTTACTGTGTGTCAAACACTGTGCTACACAATTTAAAGGCATTATCTTATACAATGCTTATAACAAACCTATGAGGCACTTCTGAGAATCCCAAGCTTAGAGAGGATTGGAGAATTTGTTTGAAGCCAGGCAGTCTGGAAGTGGTAGAGCTGGGATTCCAGATCAACCAGTCTTCTCTCAACTCCTTAGTCTGATTGTGAGCCTTCCTCTATTTGACAAACATAACTTTAAAAAAATCTTTCATTTTGAAATAACTTTAAGTTTACAGAAAAGTTTCAAAAATATTACAAGGAGTTCCTGTATATCCTTCACCCATCTGCCCCTAATGTCAACTCTTTATAGGACTATGATACAATGATCAAAACAGGGGAATGGACATTGATACAATATTAACTACAGATATTTTTGGATTTTGCTCCTTTTCCCAATAATGTCCCCTTCATGTTCCAGGATATAATATAGGATCCCACATGGCATTTACTTGTTGTTTCCTTACTCCCAACCTGTGACAGCTCTTTAGTCTCCCTTATCTTTCATGATATTTTCACTTTTGAAGGTTACTGCTCAATTATTTAGTAGAGTGTCTCTCCATTTAGGTTTGTCTGGTTTTCTTTTCTCATGATTGAATTTATATTATTTTCATCAAAAACATATCCCAAGGGGCGCCTGGGTGGCTTTAGTCGGTTAGGCGTCCGGCTTTCGCTTAGGTCATGATCTCGCGGTTCGTGGGTTCGAGCCCCGCGTCGGGCTCTGTGCTGACTGCCAGCTCAGAGCCTGGAGCCTGTTTCGGATTCTGTGTCTCCCTCTCTCTCTGACCCTCCCTTGCTCACGCTGTCTCTCTCTCTCGGGAATAAATAAAAAAAGGAAAAAGGAAAAAACATAAAAAAAAAACATATCCCAAAAATAATGTTGGGCGCTTCCCAGTACATCCAGTCAGAGAGTACATTATGATGATGTATTTAAGGAATGTTAACTTTGAACATTTACCAGATAGCATTTTTAGACAAAGAGGTGGGAGAAAAAGAAACATGTGGATTTGACATGGCAGTAGGCAATTCTGTGCAGAAATGCTGTTATGAATAGAATGACTGAATAATTATAATGAGCTTTCAAGTGCCAAGCATGAAATTTATCACCTTATTAAAACTTACTAATTGGATATTCAGATGACTAGTCTAGGTTGTGGATGATTTCTTAGGATACTGGTCTCCATGGCCTTTTAGGGAATCCGGTGACAGTGCCAACTGATGGGTGTCAACACCCACTTTTGTGGAGCTCAGGGAAATAAGAGTGGAAAGAGGGTACATCTAAAAAGAATCTTGGTCTCATAAGAGCAGATGATTGTTTCAGGCCACTAGCTGAACACTAGCTCCTGAAATCTCAGTCATTAGTGTGTGGAGCTTCCCTTCCATTGTTCCATTGAGAGACAACCAGGAGGCCAGGATTTGTGGCCTGGAGATCTGGCTCTGCATGCTAGCATCCTCACTTACTACCATGAAAGGATCTCTCCTGTCTCATCTCCATTGGCAAAATGGTGATGCCTGCCTGTGAGCAGGAGGCTGTGAGCACAGTGTTGCAAAGACAGTACTGAGCATTTTATATTCAGCTAATATTCTGCTCAATACATGGAAGCTGGATTTTACAGAACAGCAATGTAGTATTTAAAAAGCACAGAATTTTACATTTGGACACTCCTATCTTTCAGTTTCAACCATGCCACTTTCTAGCTGGATGACTCTAAGTTATACAACTCACAACATAAATTTCTAAAATATGTTGAGAAGTAGCCCTAGTTTGTGGGGTATGGTAACAATAATACATAGAATATTCCTGACATGTAATAAGTGTCCAAATCCAGTAACCCTCATTTCTATTATTGTTGATTACATCTAGCTAGTTCTAACTTTGGCTTTTTTCTAGACAAACTCTCCCTTTAGGGTGCCCTCAAGACCATGAATCCAATGTGGGTTCTCGGCTCTTGAACCAGGTTCTTGGGTAAAACTGAAAGATCTAAGGGAAATCCATGGATCTCCATGGCATTAGGATACAGCAGCAATGAGATTTTCTTTTAAATGGCAGAACCCTTGGCATCAGGGCCAGGAAGAGAGCTTTCTTATGACTCAGCTGTGATTTGCCTCCAAACTCTAAAAATGTTTGCAAACTTCTGTATTCTCTATGGATACACAGGTCTTGGTATGTTTCTAAAGGAAGTATCAATGCAGAATGTAGGCAGTTTGGAAATGGCTACTTGCCGAAATGATTAAGGTTTTATGACAACAGTTGAACTGGAATGGATTTTCCTTCTAGTCATATAATTGTTGGTGGCATTTCAAAGTGGAAGGAAAGTCTTGGCTTAAAATAAAACAAAGCTGCTGATGAGAAATCTTTAGCAGACTGGAGTCTGGGTTGAGGATTATTTCTATGAGTGAAGAGGTACAAGTTGCACACATTGATGTGTATTTTACACAAATGTATATGAAAATGAACCATGATGTTCATAATTTTTGAGCATAGGATATGTATAAATCACCAGGAAGGAAGATACTTGGGTACCAGACCCCTTTCTGCCATTTACTTGTCATATGACATTTATTTATTATATGAAAGAATCTGTCTCAGACTTACTTGTCTTACCTAGAAATCTGTGAGAATAATACCTATGTGCTCAAGTGCTGTGGATATTATCATGTATAACCTCCAGGTGACTGGCCAACAGATGCATATAGTTGGTACTTAAAAAGCACTTGATGAGTTTAGTTGAATTCAGACTCAGTTCATGCTTGGTCTGGTTAGCCCTGAGTAAATCTCTTGGCCTTCCCTGTAAGATAAAGGTATTGAAAATTAAAGGCTGCAAGGGTTACTCTGCGTCCAGACATCTCTGTATCTTTGTCTTTGAGTCTGTGCTCTTATATGTATTTGTGTGAGCATTCTACCATAACTGCTGAGTACACATTCTGCAGCACTAATCACTTGTCTTAAAAATATACACTGTCAATTAGTTTAAAATCTTAATGTACTTTGCTTTGTAACTTCCAGAAGCCAAGCAGTTCCCAGGAAAATGCAGATAATGGAATATAAAATTTCCACTGCAGTTGCATGTCACACAATGAGCATTAAGTATTTTATTTATTCAAAGGAGAATCTGTCTTTTCTTTCTCTCCTTAAGCACTTAAGCACTTACAACTACTTAACATCTCAAGGGAATTTCTTTAGAATTTAGAGAGGTGTTTGCCTGAAACTAGAGCTCAGATCTTTAAAACAAATCAGATTTGCAATATAAACAAGACAAGTAAAGACAATTACTAAAATTAAATTTCACAAAGAGGGATGTTCCTTCACTTCTGAAAAGTTACAAGAAGGCAGATATTACTCATTTTTCTTGCATCTTCAAAGGTGGTAGAATTCTATCAATCTCTCATACTGATGGAAGTTTGCAGTTTCAGGAAAAAGAATCAATCCTACTCTAATTAAAATTACTCACAACAAGGTTATCAGTGAACACTTCAAAAGCTACTTTGCTTTCAAAAGCTACTGCTTTCAACAGTATATTAGTTTCCTCGCACTGCTCTAACAAGGTACCACAAACTAGGTGGTTTAAGACAACAGGGATTTCTTTCACAGTTCTGGAGCTAGAAGTTTCAAATCAAGATGTTGGCAGGGCCATGCTACCTCTGAAAACTGTAGGGGAGAATCTTTTGTTTCTGCCTAGCTTCTGGTAGTTGCCAATCTTTGACATTCCATAGCTTGCTGCTACAACACTTTAATTTCTGCCCCTATCATCACATGGCCCTGTGTGTTGTGTGTGTGTGTGTGTGTGTGTGTGTGTGTGTGTGTGTGTGTGTGTATCTTCCCTTCTTATAAGGAGGCAAGTCATGTTGGATTAAGGGCCAATGTCACTCCAGTATGACCTCATCTTAACTACATCTGCAAAGGCCCTATTTCAAAATAAGATCATGTTCTAAGATACTAGGGATTAGAATTTCAAAATAATATTCTAGGGTACTCAATTCAAACCACAACATTCAGATACCTGAAAACACCTATTCAATGGGGAATATAAAGCTGAGCACATTGGCAAGGAGTTGGAGAAGCAAAAAATAGTGAATAGTAGATATATGCTAAGCCAAAATATTTCATGTGATGATCATAAAACAATACAATTTATATTTTAAAGGGGCAGGAGGGTGAAAACCTATTGGCCTAACTTTTTTATCCAGTGCATGCGCTTTTCCACAGAATATTTTTTGCGTGGTCATCTAGATTCTGCTTGAAAACTCCAGTGGTATCGAGAATTGTTTGTTTCATGAAGGCTACTACTCCACCATTGGACTTTCTAGAATGGGGGAGTTTCTTTTTCTAATTGAGAAATATTCTGTCTCCTAGGATCATTCAGCTACTTGTCAGGAATCTTGCTCTCTATACTAGTCCAAGGTATAGAGGTGCCAACCTCTCCCAATCCATGACAATCTCCCTCATATTTGATGAGAGTAGGGTGTTATGTTACCTGTCTTTAGTCTCCTATCTTCTGTTCTGCACAGCTCAGCTGCTGTGGGACAGTGTCCAAAACTGTTCTGGCACTCTTATGAGTGCCACCCTAAACCTAGGTTAGCTAAGTATAACCTGAACAGAAATCTGTGGCAGAAATGGGTTCAGCATAGGTAATGAATCTCTTCTCTCAAGTCTCCTCACATTCACATGCTCTCATTTACACTGGCATCCTCAATACCAGGCAAAGTGTCCACCTCTCCTTGCACTGTCTTCTCCTTTGACTTCCATTACAACTTATTGTTCTGGTTCTCCTATTTATCTCTCTCTCTGACTGCCTTTAAGCTGTTTCATTCTTCCTTTTTGGTTTCTCTTTCCCCTTGAATTAGAAATTGAGTGCATGACATGTACCCCAATATTTATAGCAGCACTGTCAACAATAGCCAAATTATGGAATGAGCCTAAATGTCTATCAACTGATGAATGGATAAAGAAGATGTGGTTTATATATACAATGGAATACTACTTGGCAATGAGAAAGAATGAAATCATGCCATTTGCAGTAACATGGATGGAACTGGAAGGTATTATGCTAAGTGAAATAAGTCAGTCAGAGACAGACAGATATCATATATTTTCATTCATATGTGAAACTTGAAAAACTTAACAGAAAACCATGGGGAAAGGAAGGGGAAAAATAGTTACAAACAGGGAGGGAGGGAGGCTAATCATAAGAGACTCTTAAGTAAAGAGAACAAACTGATGGTGGATGGGGGTTAGAGGGAGAGGGAAAAATGAGTAATGGGCACTGAGGAAGGGACTTGTTGGGATGAGCACTGGGTGTTGTATATAAACAATGAACCACAGGAATCTACCCCCAAAACCAAGAGCACACTGTACATACTGTATGTTAGCCAGTTTGACAATAAATTATATTTAAAAAAAAAGAAATTGAGTGCATGATCTGATCTACATATATAATCTAAACTATTCCCACTCTGCTACAGTGCATTATTCGTTTATAATATCTTATCCCCCACCATACCCTTGCCATGCTTCTCCACACTATTGATTTCAAATTTGGCCATGTGACTTGCTTTGGCCAATGGAATATGAGTGCATATTCTATAGGTCACATCTGAGATTAGCTTTTCAGTGTAGTATGGTTGACTCTGTGCCCACTCTTGTTCTGAATTTTCATGAGAATAGTGTGTACCAGATCTACATGTAGCCTGTATATATACAATGGAATACTTGTAGCAGCAGAACCACAGAACTGCAACTGGCTTACAGGTGACATGTTACACAAGAATAGGCTTTTGTTGTTATAAGCCACTGATATTTGGGGAATGTTTGTTATGCAGCATAATTTAGTGAAAAAGAACAAACACAATTACTCTCAACCCACCATAGCTTCTTTCCAATACCACCCAACCTCTATTTCTCATTGTGTTTTGCAACCATCGCAAACCTAGTTTGTTTAAAAATTAACTCATCAGGGCTTTGTTTTTGTTTTTTTTTTTCTTTTCCCTCAAAGAAGTTCCTCTTTCTGACTTCCCTATTTCTATAAATATGACCTTGATTCTTGTGGTAACTTGGACTTCAAACCTTGGAATCAGCTTCCAATCTCTCTCTCCTTCACACTACTTCCACATTTAGCTAACTGCCCAACATGTTGAATTTTTCCTTTATTTTAACAATTGTTTATGAAAACTTACTCTAGATCTAACATAGTTCTTGTTTCCATGGGATTTAAAGATAAATAATACATAGGTCTTGTCTTCAAGAAGTCTTCAGTCTGGTCTGGAAGTAGGATCATAAATCATAAAGATGACTTCAGCACTATACAATTCATATCATGATAAAATTATCTTGTAGGTGGAGAAGAGAGGCATTTAACCTACCTGGGTATTCACAGAACGCTGCCTGGGGGAAATGTTTCCTGAGCTGGCATTTCAGAAATGAGTAAGCAGTATTGAGGAAAGAAAGATGAGTATATGGTAAGCAGGCAGACTATTCTGAGAAGAACAAGGAAGACATGACTGGCATGGTGGATTTGGATAACTACATGTGGTTTAACATCTAGGGTTAAATTATGAGTTTAGGTGTGGTAAGAGGTGAGGTGGGAGAATTAAGCAGAGTCTAGCCCATGGAAAAATTTGTACACATCACACAGCTTAGAGTTCATCCTATAGAGCTTGGGAAGAGAGGCACGGTTGCATCTTACATCCCCAGTGTGGAGGGTGGATTATTTTTTGTTTCAATTAAAGCACAGAACATTGGGAAAAGATAGTTGCAAATGACATATCAGATAAAGGGCTAGTATCCAAAATCTATAAGGAACTTACCGAACTCCATACCTGAAAAACAAACAATCCAGTGAAGAAATGGGCAGAAGATATGAACAGACACTTCTCCAAAGAGGACATCCAGATGGCCAACAGACACATGAAATGATGCTCAGCAGCCCTCCTCATCAGGGAAATACAAATCAAAACCACACTGAGATGCCACTTCACACCAGTCAGAGTAGCTAAAATGAGCAAATCAGAGAACTCTAGATGCTGGCGAGGATGTGGAGAAGCGGACACCCTCTTACACTGTTGGTGGGAATGTAAACTGGTGCAGCCCCTCTCAAAAACAGTGTGGAGGTTTTTCAAAAGAATAGAACTCCCCTAGGACCCAGCAATAGCACTGTTAGGAATTTACCCAAGGGATACAGGAGTGCTGATGCATAGGGGCACATGGACCCCAATGTTCATTGCAGCACTCTCAACAATAGCCAAAACATGGAAAGAGCCTAAGTGTCCATCAACTGACAAATGGATCAAGGTGATGTGGTTTATCTATACGATGGAATACTACATGGCAATGAGAAAGAATGAAAGCTCCCCATGTGTAGCAACATAGATGGACCTTGAGGGTGTTATGCTGAGTGAAATAAGTCAGGCAGAGAAAGACAGGTACCGTATGTTTGCACATATAGGAGGATTAGGAGGAACTTAACAGAGGACCATGGGGGAGAAGAAGAGGGGGAAAGTAGTGGGGAGGAGGGAGGGAGGCAAACCATGAGAGACTCTTGAATGCTGAGAACAAACTGAGAACTAATGGGGGTGGGGAGAGGGGAAGGGGGGTGATGGGCATGGAGGAGGGCACTTGTGGGGATGAGCACTGGGAGTTGTATGGAAACCAACTTGACAATAAATGGTTAAAATTTTTTTAAATAAAAAAAATAAAACAGAGAACATTATATAGAACCTATTACATTCCAGATGCCCTTCTATGTGCTCATTTATTCTCCTAACAGCCTTAGTAGATATGAATTACCATTATTTACCATTTTATATATGAAGCAAGGAAGGCAGAAAGAAATGAAGAAACTTGTCCCTGGCCATATAGCTAAGAAATATGAAAGCCCAGACAGTTTGGCACAGAAGTTCAAATGTTGAACCACGATATTATTTCTTATGGTTGGATGTGGAGAGACTAAATGGAAAGTGACCACAAGATGTTACAAGGTCAGGTAGGGATAGTGTGTATGTCACAAGGGTTAGAATTAGGAAATGTTTATGTGGTTAGATAAGGAGGACTTGAAATTGATTGGATGAAGGAGGGTTCAGTAGAGGAAGTAGTCAGGCTTAACCTGAAAATTTCTGGTTTGGTTGGTACTGTAGATGGTATCATAAGTGAGATGCGGACTATAAGGGGAAAAGCAAGTTTATGAAGAAGATAATAAATTGCACTTTGAACATGTTGAGTAGAGGAAGCCAAATGACAGTAGGTTAAGAACTGACTTAAGAGGCAAGAAGGTAGAGATGGCAATTTCCCCTTATTACCATGTTCCTTCAGGTACTTTTATCTTGTACCTGAAATGCATGGCAGTAGCCTTCTAACAGACTCACCTAATCACAGCGCCTCCCTATTTCAACAAATTCTACACTCCATTTGGAATAATCTTTGAATGTGCATTCTGATTACATCTTTCTCCACTTCACATCTTTCCAAGGCTCTCCACTACTCACCCAATACCTTTCATCTCCCCAGTCTGGCTTCAAAGTCTCCTCAAAATCAACCTCATCTACGTCTCTAGTCTTTTTCTCCCTCCACTGCTTCATGTAAAGCCCATATTCTAGTTTCACATTTCCAGATGTTCCTTGTCTTCTAGGGTTTTGTGTCTTTGTGCATGTCACCTTCTGCTTCCAATGTCTAATTAGTAAAGACCTGCCTTATTTTAAGACTCCTACAAAACACACTCCTTCCATAAACCTTCTCTAATTACTTCAGCCAGAAGTGGTCTTTCCTGTCTCTCAACCCGTAGTACTGTATGAAGTTGACACCTCACCTTGCACAGGGTCATACACAATGGTCATTTTACCCAAGGGATTCATTTCCTATTAAAAGTCTGAAGCACTTTGAGCCCATTTCATATTCTCTGTATATGCAAATACATACCAAATCATTAATTAAGATCAGAATTTTAAAAAATCACATCTTTGGGTGCACTAAACTTAAAAAGAGCTTACCTTGGCTTTATAGACAAATCTTTTCTCTATTTAATCTTATTGAAAGATACATCAATTGACTTTCCTTATATCTTTATCTCAAACATGATATGGGAGGACAGAGGAAAAGAAGGAATCATGCCCCTTGACCATATTCTACAAAAGTTACATAGAATTTTAAAAGTATTATGTTGGCATGATGGTTGGTCAGTCTATGAAGAAAAGATGTTAGAAAAAGCAATATGATAGCAAATGTAAGCAGATGTTAAGAAGGAGTAAGTGAAGGGACATTAACCTCCACCAAATTTTCCAGTTCAGATGTTTGTAACCACATCAGCCTCAACTTCCTTCCTTTCTACAAAATCACAGAACACATTTTAATAGTACCAGTCATCAGAGGCCAAGATGCATGGTGCTTAAAATGTTGCATGCATAGTTATTATGCCTGTAGTTCAATTTTCAAATGTGCATGCACAGTCTCCTGAACTAGATCCCTAGAGATTTATCTCTGGGTTGTGGGTTTCCTATAAGATCCAGAGAAGGAAGACTTAGAAGATGTGTTTTATGGACATTAGCTCTATGAATCACAGTCATTCCTCTAATCTCGGGCATCTTTCTTGGGATCAGAATCTTCTGTGAGAAAAAAACAATATTCCTAGTGAGATAATCATCTTCAAGTTCTAAATTTTAAAGAAACTGTTAGGCAGGAGAAGGATGAATGAAGTGTATATTTTTTAAAATGTAATGCATTATCTATTTTTATCCTGGGCCATTACTGAAGAAGGTGTGTGTGTGTGTGTGTGTGTGTGTGTGTGTGTGTGTGTGTGTATGATTCAGTTCCAGTTTTCTATACAGCCATGAATACCTTTTCTATAGCAGTAATAAAGAAATTTCCTTTTCCACATCTGTATTTAAATGAGGCACGAGCTAAAATCTGATATCATTATCCTAAGCCTCAGCTCACACTTAATGAAAGAGCCAGTATGAATTATTCACTGAATGTCATACTTCAGGTTTTAAATTCAATATATTGTGATACATACACTACATAATTTAAGAGATGGACAAATTACAATATGGCACCTGCCCATGCTTCTCCATTCGATCATTTCTGCTGCCTGGGTTAAAGTCTCTCTCACATCAATAATTTAGCAGAGTCCCTCCAGTTCTCCCCCTAAAAATAAGTCAGTATCCAAAAACCTACAAGGGGAAGTGATCCATTTAACTTGGGACAAATCTCATATGCTGAATGATTTAACAGTCCAATTCCAAGCCTCAGTAAGTCACTGAAATATTGTGAACAGAGGATTCAAATGTGAGAACAGAAAGTTTCCCCAACTAGCTTTGCTCTCTGTCTTTTGCTGTCTTTGGGTCACTGCTCTTGGTGTGTTAGATTTTTTTCGATTGGACTTAACCCCCAGTCTGTTTCCCTTTTGTGGGCCAGAATCCATTCTGCCTGTCTTGCCTGCTACTTTGCCTTTTCTCTTTCGTCTGTTTTCTTTCCCATTAGTAATTATTTATTAGTCTCTGAGGTGCAGCCCAGGATTTTTCATGGTATTTTTCCCACTTCCTCCAGCCCATTTGGTCACTGCTAAATGTTCAGAAGGGAGAGTAGGCTTTGACATGTCCGCTATGTGGATCTGGAGCAGTACACTGGAAAAGCTATACAATTACCGGTTCCCTGGCATCGTTTCTTCTTGGCTTTTTGGCCAGGAGGGACTGACTGGCTGAGGAGGAAGTATGGCTCGATGCTTATAGAACACAAAGTGGTGAAGTCTGAGCCCTGGCTTTGTCTCCTGGCTCCCCCACCAATACCGATCTGAAAACAATGTACCCCTTAGGAAACTCTTTTTGTTGTTCTCTCTCTCTCTCTCTCTCTCTCTCTGAAGTGAAGGGAAGAAACCTATTGGTCACTGACACTCTTTCACCTCACATAAATGAAATGTAAAACAGGAACAAATTCATTGAGCCTACAAGGAATAAAATGTGGTATTTTCATGGTACTTTGACATCCTTAGTTGAAAGCACCATTTTATTATTCTCTGGAGAAGCTTAATTTCTCATGTGAGCAGAAATAGAAAGCTAGGATCATCAGAAACAATTTGTTTTCACTCTTACCTTTCCCACTTGTAATCATTCCTGCCTATATTTAGAATAGTGTTTCTATGGGGCATCTGGGTGGCTCAGTCGGTTAAGTGTCTGACTTCAGCTCAGGTCATGATCTCACGGTTTGTGGGTTCAAGCCCTGCGTCAGGCTCTGCGCTGACAGATCAGAGCCTGGAGCCTGCCTCTGATTCTGTGTCTCCCTCTCTCTCTGCCCCTCCCCTGCTCACGCTGTGTGTCTCTCTCTCTAAGAAATAAATAGAACATTAAAAAAAAAGAATAGTGTTTCTAGAATTTTAATTGACACACAGATTACCTGGGGATCTGTTAATATGCTGCTTTTGATTCCATAGGTCTAAGGTAGGGCCTGAGATACTGAATTTCTAACAAGCTCTCAGGCAGTGCCAAGGCTGTTGGTCTTAGACCACACTTAGAGTGGCCATGCATTCATGAACTCTCCAGTCCACCAGTGTTTCCTTCCCTACCACATCTAGACTGTTCTCTGGCTAGTACTTCTCTTCTCTTCATTCTCCATCAAAACTTAATGATCTTACATTCTAGTGTCTCAAATCCCCAGTGTTGTGCCATCATAATGGGTAGCCTTTTCATGGTTCCAAAATGTCTTTTTTTTTTTTTGCCCTTGCATAAAAAAAGCCACTTGACTGTACCATCACATTCCTGCTCTTGCCATTGTCATTTTTGATCTGATCTATCCCATCATTTGGTGGAGATTGGCACTTGAATCATAACCATAATCTCCAATCTACCTCTTATGATCAGTCTACAATATCCATATAGCTAGCTCATCCAATTCCTTTTAAAACTAGCATTAATTCGACTCCATTGATGCTACCCATTCCAAGACGCACACCCTAGACTTGGCCACTACCCAGAACTACTATGTATCAGAGAGTTTAAACTCTGATACCCCACTCTCTGACCTCTCATCGTTCCAAGTCTCTTCTTCTCTCCCTATAATGATCCTTGATCTTTTAATGCTTCCATCCTTGATATCTTAGCTGTTGCCTGACCTCTTATCTTTGTCTATGTATCCTGGGTCTTCTGTATGATCATCCCAACGCTTTTTTCACAAGCACACTTAATTTCCTTATTTTTTTTTTTCATGCTACATCTGGAGCAATACCATCATTTATTTTCCCTAATCCTGGGACACTGAATATGGTTAGAGAAAATCACTCAGTGTGCCAACCCAGCTGGTGTCACACAAACACATTGTCTTAGCCTTTACTGGGCCCTTGCATATCTTGACAATTCATTCATTCATAGTTGCTTAGTTTCTTGAGCCAAGCCACTTTTCTAGACTTCCTCACCTTCTTCAACTCTCCAGTTCAGCCCAAGCCCACACTCCTAATCTCGATGAGTACCCTTGCTTCTGTCACATTAAAATTAGAGAAGCTCTCCTAGGTAGACTGCTATCTTCCACTATCTATAAACTTATCTTCACCCACACCCATCTTTACTTCCTTCTTTGTCCACATTCTCACATGATGAGGTGTCTCTCCTTCTGTTCAGGGCAGACCCAATCACCTCTGTATTGACCACTCCTGATGTCTCATCCTATTTCTTTCTGCTTGCCTCAGTTATTCCCACCAGCTTCTTCATCTTCAAACTCTACCTCTCTCCTGCCTCCTTTCCCACCCTGCAACTTGTTATATGAAATTCTTTTATGTTATTCTCCATCTTCATCTCCCACAATTCCCTGGTCCACACACTCTGGTGACTTCCACTTTTTGGTAAACTATGCCATTTCATGCACTGGTAATTTTGCTGAAATGGTCCCATTAACTGGAATAATCTTCCTTTGTTCCACAGTCTAGAAAACGTCTACTCAGAAGACTGAAAATTGGGGTGTGCATGGGTGGCTCAGCCAGTTAAGTGTCCAACTCTTGGGTTAGGCTCAGGTCATGACCTCATGGTTCATGGAATTAAGCCCCACATTGGGCTCTGTGCTGAAAGCATGGAGCCTGCTTGGGATTCTATCCCTCCCTCTCTCTCTGTCTCTCCCATGCTCGCATTCTCTCTCTCTCTTTCTCTCTCAAAATAAATAAACTTTAAAAAAAAAAGACTCAAACTGGGTGCTGTCTCTAAACAGGTTGTCATGACTTTTCAATATGAGTTAATCACTTTCCAGGTTGCCATCCATATCTGAAGGTTACCATAGCAAACTTATTTTACCTCCTATATTTTACATGGCCATCTCCCTTGTAGACTAGGTGTTCCTTTAGGGCAGGAACTCTTATTTTATTCATTTTTGTATTATAAATGACTGGAACAACTCCTGGAATAATGTGGCTGATAAATACTGGTTAAATGAGTGAATTAATGAATAGGAATTTCTCCTTAAGTGAACATATCAATTAGTACACATGTTAACTTAATTCTGAAAGGCTTCATTTCATGGGCCTTCTAGGGGCCATATATACATTTTACGGCAGAAGCTTATAAAGCTCAAACTAAAAATAGCAACAATACAATTTCTGACACAACACCAACTGTGTATGGAGTTTGTTCTAGCACTATGTTAAATGATTCACATACATTGTGTCATTAAGCTCTTATGACTGCACTCTGAAGACAGCACTACTAGAATAATTCTAGAGGTGAGGAGCTGAGAATCAGAGAGGTTAAATAACATATCCAATGTCACATAGCCAGGAGGTTGCAGAGTGAGTTTATGAAATTTAGCCAGGCTGGCTGAAAGATTCATGCCCTAAACACCACATATGACGTCCCCTCTAGCTCCTGGCTGCTGTTTCCTTGCCCCTGGTCTCTCTGCTTCTTTTGTCATATGCATTGCTTTTTCTTAGCATGACTTGCTTCTGCCATTTGAGCATCCTCCTCCCCTCTCTAATCTCATAGCCTTAAGACTGTCATGTCTGTGACATTCTGTTCTATAGCCATCCATCTGATCTACACATGTAATAATTGCTTCAAAGAAGCCCAAGTGTTGAAAGAATTCATTTATTAATAATCACTAAGCAACAAAGTGCTATTTAACACTATTTGCCTTAGATAATTAGGAGTGAGGCATTCTGTTGGTTGTTTCCACTATAATGCAATTTGGGATAGTTGGAAACATTGCACTTAAACTGGCCATTTCTTCTCTTCCTTTGTCACTAGCAACACACTAGGACAGAACAAATGTACCAGAGGATAAATGAAAACCCAGGAGTAGGGCTGATAGAAATCCCAAGGGATCAGAAGCCCCACATATATAAGCCTGTTGGAAAGTCCTCTATGCATGTATAAGACAAGGGGAATACATGTCTCCTTTACCTGGTGACAAGTGGAGTGCTTACCTTATCCCTGTATCTGCAGAGGCTGTCTTATACATAAGCCTGCTTCTACTCTGAAACTAGGAGGAAATTGGGATAAAAAACTTAATCAAGGGATTACCTGATAATTCTCACTTTTCTCATTGTCAGTTAAATTGAGTAATATTTGCTTAATGCACAGAATGACAATGTAATTTTTACCGAAGTGTACATGACTTGATGCTAAATATTTATCATTTCTTTTTGTAGGACCACCACTCTTTCCAAACTCTGTCCTACCCTGGTCTTCAAAGTTGAGGCATTATTGTGCCTGTTGTAATGTTAACAACATAATGCTTCAGGTGATACTACTTAAATCTGAGTTTTACTTCCCCCTAAGCCCACATGTGATGTCCACACTCCTCACAAGTATATCACCTATTTAAATTGAAAAAAAAAATCTGTGTACTTGATAAAGAAGTAAAAGCATGCATGTACATGTCTGATTTAATAATAACAAAACCTTAGAGAAAATGAAATATAGATTATCTTGAAATGTCTGAACATTTATTGGGGGTTAGGTTAAATTACTCTTGAATGTATTTTCTGTGTATACTATTATAAATATTTGCATCTTATTATTGGTAGAAATTTTTTTTAAAATCTAAGATTGGATTATATTATGGAATTGTATGTGAACTCCCAAAGGGTTATTTTATCATTTAGAAACATCCTTTGGTTTCTTAAATGCCAAATACTTCAAAGATGCAGTTGAGATAATCTCAATTTATAACTCACTTTTAAATCTTTTGACTTTAACCTTCTCATTTCCTGAGATAAAGGTGTATAAAGCAACAACTCCTTTATTAGCTCATTTCATAGTTACCATCTTCTCAAGAATACATATAAAAAGGCTCTTCAGAGTATGCTAAGCAAAGAATTCATGAACTTCTACTGGCAAAGGGTAGGTCCACCTAGCTGCTCTTTGGAGGTTACGTCTAGATCTGGGGTTCTAGGATTCCATGGAGGTGATGGTTGCAAGGAATGAGGACACAAGAGAAAAGCAGCTGCGTAGATCACAGGATCTCTGGATGTTTGTCTCTGGGATAACACTCTGATAACAGCACGTGTTTGAATGAAATCTAGAATGCCTCTTTACCCCTATTGCTAATCCCTATTCTCAGTGTAAACAGGGGCTACCTGCCAGTGCTCTTTTTCTATCTGAGGTAAAAATATTCCGATTGTGACATCACCATTGATTGCTGAGGAAAAGATTAGGTTATCACAAATGAAGGTTTATTGCCCTGGAATGAAATGATGGAATAATGGAAGCACAAGGAACAAAATGCTTGTTTCCTTCATAAATTCTTATCCTTTCAGGTGGAGTGCAATTAGGATGATCTATGGAAAAGGAGACTTCGGTTCAAGTTCTCCGGGAGAGGTTAGAAAAGTAGCAAATTAACCTGTCTGATACCTTATCAGCCAGTTTTGACTAATCAACTAAGTTAACATTCTTGCTTTCCACAAATCATTAAATCATACACCATAGACCCAGAAATCTAGTTCCTCCAGCATAAGGTATGGCTGGAATGTGAGGAAATGTCAGATTAGGAGGATTTTTCCCAACAAAAGAGAGTTAGTGATTCCTTTAGAACTTTAACCCTTTTTAATCTGAGTAAAACCTGTCCCAGTTAGACCACGCAGGCAAACTGTTCCAAATCTATCGCTCTATTTGCTGGGCTAAATTGGGACCTAATGGAACTGCACTAAGGATTAAAAAAGGAACAACGATGCATGTAATACCAACATCCTTGTACTCATGCACACAAACACAATACAGGACATGAAACTGTGTTAACCTTGGGTTCATTCTTCATGGTTTCAGTTAAAGAGTAGCAAGAGGGATTAGTTTGTAGATAATCTATCTCCCCTTCCTCTCCTCTCTTACCAAACTTCTGTATTTGAGGGATTGGATTGATGGTCTAAATTTTAACCCTTGCCTCAACTTCTCCATACTTCTGAGAAATTCAATACAAAACATGGAGATATCAAAACCTATTAAATATAACAGAAACACCAGAAACAGCAAATGAAAACTGTGCCCAGGAAAATATGTCAGGAAGACTTCTCTATTTGGCTCAGCTTGTAGCTCATATAAAATAGACTCAATACTCAATTGTAGAATGTTTAAGTATTTCCTTATCCACTGAGTCACTGGGAATAAATCTGCTTATAATAAAAATGTGTAGGTATCAGAATTACATATGAAATCATGCAGCTTTGTGCCCTCCTTTGCTGAGAAGCAGAACTGTAGAGTCTGTACTCAGGCTTGAGTTCTGTCACAGAGGCCAGCAGAGACTGCCCTCCTGGGAGATTTCTTTCTCCCTGGCATGCTTTGGCTAGAGGAGATCCGATTAAAATTAATACCAAGGGTGGATTTGAAAGAACGATAAATAATAAGAGTACAACCCAAGATGGAGGTCTTTTTGCAAATAGGAACTATGTCTTAGTTATCTTTTGTATGATAGTTAAACGTCCGACACAAAATCTTCTTTAGTGTCTGTTTGGCAAAGATGTGCTCCTCTTCTGCTTTCCACTGGGCAGTGGGCACATGAGCTGGTGGAAAGAGCAGCACCAGCTGGTTGAGGTAACCCCAGGAAACACTCCAGCATCCAGTCTACAGAGCCATACACAGTAGTTCCAACCAAGACAGCTAGCCTATTAGAAGTCTCAGCAGCAGCAGGAAAGGGGCGGCATGAATGGATTGACCTCTGTGAGCACTATACTGTCTCATTGAGGGCTTCAGCCTTTATGTTCTTAATTTTGCCACTCTTCTCCCCAGAGGGCTATGTTTTGGAAACTCAGGAGTTTCATTCTAAACCAGAAAGATACCAGCACTGACCCTTTTCTACCTAAATCTCCTACTTCTAAACCTCACTTAGCACATCTGAGAAGATCCAATCTTAAATTATCTATATATCTATCTACCTTGTAATTATCTATATTTGCATGTTACATATTGCCTTGGTACATAGTGGCTTAAAAGAATCATCTTTTTATTGCCCATGATTCTGTGGGGCAGGAATTCATGCAGGACTGAGTGGTACAGCTTGTCTCTCTTTCACCTGGGGTTCGCAGGACTCATTCACATGGCTGCACTCCAATGCTGGCTGAGTTAGGCTCATCTGGGAGATCCAAGATGGCCCCCCATGCTGGCTGGCTGCTAGAACACACAGGGGACCTTCTCCCCCTGGCCTTTCCTCAAGGGACCACCAAATGGTCTCTCATCCTCCAGGGCCTCTCTCTCCAGCAGGATAGGCTGAGGTTTTCATGTGGTGTTGCAGTTACTAGTGTTAAAGCAGAAGTAATAAGGTCTCTTAAGTCCCGTGTTTGGAAATCTCAGAGTGTTCCCTTCCTCAGCATTCAAGTGGTCAGAGCAAATCCCTAGGTCAGCCGATATTCAAGAGGTAAGGAAACATTCTCTCTCTTGGTGGGAGGAGTAGCATGCATATGAAGACTTTGGAAATTGTGGGATGGCACCTCCATATGATAGATTGATCACAGACTCTGTGGTTTGGACCTCTGCTGTTTGTAGCCAGGCTGATATATAAAGGGCCCCTAAACTCCTGCACTGCCTAAACTCAGTTTCTCTCTTAATCAGACCAGGTACCCAATGTGCCCTAGCTAACTCTAGCCCACTCAAGACATGGGCTAGAGCATGCCCTGGGTATACAGGTTCATGGAATATTCACTGTTCATGTGGTGGAAGGGGAATTAAAGCTTATGCCTTTCAAAGACATCCGTTTCATAATAGAACTGTGTTGGGTAGCAGTCCATTTTCCCTCTCCTTACCTCTGGCCCTGATCTTCAGTCTGGGTAACACTGTAGACATTTGTAGGACATGGGCCACAGGGTATTCCCCAAACTTCCTCTGTCAGAGTTTAATGTCCTTTTTCTCTTCTCTGTATGGCCCTGACCTGTTCCAGGATTTATAGTTACCTTGTACTACCTGTCGTTTCCCTGAAGTCTGCCTCTTGGTTAAAACACCTGTGTGGCATGTTATATGGGGTGGAGAAAGGGAAATGGAAACTGATAAGAATGTACAGTCTCAACCCCACCTTGACACTGACCCTTGTCCCTACTCCCTCCCCCTTCAACCTTTGGCCAAATTCCAAGAGATGATCTTTGCTCTCTTTTGAAAAGGGCTATGATTGACACACCCCTAGGATGCTTTTTTGTACATACAAATGGATAAAGGTCACATACTTCATATGCAACTTCAGACTTTGGTTGAACAGTTGTGATTGGATGAGGATTATAAGACAATAAAAAATCAGGATGTGGCATTAAGGAAAATACAATTAAATACTGTCTGAAAATAATGCACCTAATCTGCATGTAGACACAAATCTATCCTGCATATAAATTTCACTCACATTTTTGTTCAAATACACATGATTCCTCTACACTAGTTCACATGGCACAGGGGTTCCTAAGGGTCACAGACCATGTTAGAAATAATGTGAGAAAAGAATAAACTATCTTCTCATAAAACAAATACACAAGTGGGTAACATTTGCATTCATTTCAGGACATTTGTCAATCCCCTGATTTTTATTATCCATGAACTTTTCATAAATAAGATGGAATAGGATGCAGCCTTTTGGGAAAATCTCAAGGAAAACGAGGATCAACCTAGAGTAATTTTATTGAGAATTATGTGGCCAGGACACAGGTATCCTCCTTCAGCATTCCATTTTAATTAATGTCTCACGTGGATCTTATTACGTAGGTGACCTCCTGCCCTTTGGTCATCTCCACCTTTCTTTCGAAAGATCTGATGGAAGTATCCTGTAATAACCATGCAAGCTTTCAGGCCAGTGCCCCTTCCTTGAGGAGAAAAAAAAAAGCCCTCTTAATCTGTGCCTCACATGCATCATAGCTCTGAGTTTTGTAAGAGGAGGATCCTTTCCTGAAGGGTTTGGTGACTATCCAATTTTCACATGAGCATAATAAACTGAAATTACCAGTTGCTATACATCCTGTCTATTGTCCAAAGAGACACAGAAACTTCTAGAGAAACAGAAACAAATCTGCAAAAGGTCATGTATAGTTTGGGCATTTCTGAAGCCAGGTGATAAGTCTGTTTTGATAGGTAATGTGTGCAGATACTCTTAATAATTTATCATTTCTAATGAAATCTATATAGAGTCATGAAATGTAATCTGACAGTCCAATCTGAAAGCAATTGAGATTTCCCAAGCATATCTCAGTACTTCTTCTTATGTGTACAGTTCAAGTGCAATGTCCACTTCAATGTAAATCCAATTAAAGTGGCCTTCACTCCACAGTTTACAAATTTGTCCCATTTCTAAATTATCACTGGCTTGATTCTGTCTATAAAGAGGAAAATAAGATAATATAATGACACCCTGGGCAGGTAGAGAGTCTTTTATCAGTGATCTCAAAACACCTCATAAGCCTTAATTACTTCTCCAAACATGATGGGAGGGAGATGTGGTTATGACCATCATGCTGATGAGGAAGCAGATGCTGGGTCAGGCATCGGTGACTTATGATAAACCACCCGATCTTGACCAGGTCTGGATTGGGAAGGAGGAAAAATGGCCAACTCTAAGACAGAGCATTCAAGCTATTTGCCTAACTTTGCCCATACGTGCCAGGCAAGCCTGCCCTGACCCCATCGCTCATCACTATTCCCTGTTTCTTCTTTGTCTGGTCATCTGTGGTCCTTATCACCAGGTAATATAAGCACCTTACTAAAGCAGGGATTGTCCTAGCTATATTTTATAAGCTGGGCTTCCTTTAAGCCAAAATAAAAGGTATCACGGGGGAACTGAGTATAACACATCTCTCTGGCCTTTCAGAGGATTCAACTTAAAGGTACCCTCTGAACTGTAAAGATCAGACTAGAATCAGACCCACTGTAGCTCTTGAAGTCTTCGTTTTGAATGAGTTACTCTTTCTGTGGGCACTAATGATAAGATGTTATCTAGCTCCATGATGTTCCAACACACTGGTTTGGATAAAGTGCAGCTAATTTTAGCCTTTACTGTTGTACATTCCACATCATCAACTGAGTAAGACACTATGTTAAGAAAGTAACATACATTCAGAGAGTATGCTCCCCACACTTTGCCCATTTTTCTCTTTTATCCTCATTAATTCTCTAGTTCCCCCAAATTTTCTCAGTAAAACACACTCAAGCTTTAGTCCTAAAATCACATTAGAGACAGAATAAAGCCACGTCAATGCTCCCAAGGACCATCTTACCAAGAAAAATTCCAGAAGCGCCTCAACCTTTCTGAACCATCAGTGGACCACACCCCCCTTTTAGGTATTCATATATCAAACCTTGGATGAAACAAAAAATAGAAGTCATTCTGGATATTTCTATTTCCTTCACCTCTTCTTTGCCTTCTCCAAAATAGGCAACAGGCAAGAGATTAGGACTTAAACAGTGATAGCCACTATGGAAAGAAGTTGCATTACAAAATAAAATCATGATAAGTTAGTTCCATCTCACGTCACTAGAGAGAAAGTTTACACACAGCTGGGAGAAAAAATATCTTTTTTTCCATTGACCCACTCAAAACAAGCCATGACTTCATCAGGTCTGGATATCTGGTAAGTTCCACTAGAATATTATGCTCTGGAATTTAGGAATTAGAGGAAGGGGCCAGAGGAAATTTTAAAATAGCCCTAGAGGGTGGTCAGGCCTGGTTCACAGATCTGCTACACTGTGTAACCCACAGCCCTCTGGGAGCTGTAGCAGTGATGTGTTTTACTTTTCTATTTTGAGCCTGTGACTCACATTACAAATATTGACTTCTATTTCTCTATTAGCATCAGATTTTTTTCTTGAATCCTCCAAATTGACTTTGACTATAACTTTGGTTAATATTAAACCTCCTGGGTCAACACATTTTTATAGCTGTGAGCTGCTCCAACCACTGGAGTGGGGATTGGCAAAGAAGCATTACAACCAGGAGCAAGACATAGAGAAGGCTCCTTCCAGCCCCCACCCCCACCCCCCATCCCCCAACTACTCCAAACACTCCTGCCAGATTTATCTTCCCAAAGTGCCAGTGGGGTCATGGTTTCCTGGTGTAAAAGCCTTCCACAACACACCGCTGCCAACAGAGGAAGGCTTGAATTACGTATCTGAGCACCCTGTCAAACCCCAAAGATTTTGCCAAACACACCTCCCACCAAACATACATAACCTCCTCCATGCTTTAATCCTCTAAAGCACTTTGGGTCTTTCTTTTGATACACAAGTAAACTTGCACATGAGTAAATTCTCACTCAGCTTCTCTTACCTCCTCCATCATAGGCTTAGACACACTCATCTTTGTACCCACTATACATATAGTTCCTGAGCCAGGCACATGGGAGATGATGAATAAACATTTGCTGAGCTGAACTGTATCTCAAGGTTTATCTATTTACTTTAGGCACATGATTAACCATCACATGAAGCATTTAAAATAGCCACACTGTAAGGTGGCTGGTGCAAGACGTCTCAAGGAACATCGGGTGGGTTTTAATAATGCCCAGCTGAAAGAACACATATTTAGTATTACTCCTTACCTTATCCAGGACAGAAATTATAGCCAGAGTTGCAATAAGCCTGAAAATACAAGTCATAGAGAACAATAAAAATAAAAACTCACAAGGAACAGCATCCTAACAGTGTTTCTATGATGAAGTCTTATGGAAGATACACTAAAGAACAGAATTAGGGCATGAAATGTGTTTCCACCTGACTTTTCCTATTTTCTAGTAGGTGATTATAAAAAGAAACTACTGAGAAAGCAGGAGGAGGAAGACGAAAAAAAAGGAGAAAAATTAAAATGAAGGGAAAGGAACTAAAAATCATTTATGTCACATGGAACAAACGAAAACCCATGACTACATACAGTGAATTTGATGTCTCTCCTTCACTAAACTAGAAATAACCAGATAAAGTCCAGTCTCTTTGTTTGTAGAGGGGGAAATAGAGGGCCAGGGAGGCCAAATTATTTCACTTCCTCAGAGTACAGTATTTTAAGTGAAAGCAGGCATCTTGGCCATGATAGTTGAACATCTTAATCAGGTTTGTTAAAAAATTAATTGGGCGCCTGTGTCTCTGATGGAGTCCTTCCAGCCCACACATGTTTACCATGTCCTTCCCAACTCAACATCAAGCAATGCCACAGGTGCTGAGGATACAGGAAGGAATCTGGTTTTGTCAAAATATGTCTAGAGGTTTAGATATGCTCTTTCTATGCTACAAGGCTGAAGGAAAAGGCTGAATAACTCTAAAAATGAGTCCCTGTGGAGCATTCTCAGCAATGTTGGGCAAACCCGGCCATTTTTCAAAGCTTTGAGAAATATCTTTAATTCATATGTTATTGCCTGTGCCCAATCTTTCATTTGCAGTTGCCCAAATGTGGCCATGGTTGAAGAAAAGGCAAGGAGGGGTTTTCAATCACTTACTGGCATATTGCCTTCCTTAGCAATAAAGGCTAAGAAGTGTGTGCAGGTGCAGGCAGGTTTCCATGCATACGGTTTCATCTCTCATCTGCTCTCTAGTGTTCCTGCAATAAAACAAAAAACAAAACAAAACAAAAAAACCTGACCCACATGCAGTTTGGGACTTTTATCAGCTGCTTTTTATCAACTTTGCCTTTTTCAAACACTAATACCCATTTGGTTTCAGAAAAATAAAGGGAGCAAGAGGCTATTTGACAATCAACATTTCTAGGAAGTCTATGAGTGATTTGTGAGTTTTCTCAGAGTTTTTACTAATGCACAAACAAGGAACGTATGTTTCTATTTTATCATATCCCTGTGGATGCTGAAAGTCCATATTTTCCTATTGCTGAAACTTAGTGGAAAAAGAAAAACTAAAGAAATCCCTCAAAAGGAAAGCAGTAACACTTCTTTTATGACTCATTTTCAATGTCAATAGAAAGATTTGTTTCCTTGGAAGGCGCACTTTAAAAAGAAAAAAACAACTGAAAATTCTAAAACAAAATACACTTGACCCTGGAAGAATGTGGATTTGAACTGAGTGGGTCCATGCATCAGGATTTTTTTTTAAGTAAATACAGTATAGTAGTGTAAATGTGTTTTCTTTTCCTATAGATTTTCTTAATAGGATTTTCTTTTCACTAGCTTACTTTATTGTAGAATATGGTATAAAATATACACAATATAAAAAATATGTGTTATTGATTGTTTATGTTATTGGTAGGGCTTCTTCAACAGCAGGCTATTAGTAGTTAAGTTTCTGGGAAGTCAAAAGTTACACACAGAATTTTGGTTGTGCAGGGTTAGTGCCCCAACCTCTATTTTGTTCAAGGGTCAACTGAAAAATCTTGCCAGGTTATCTTAAGGACAAGAGAAAATGCTACTCACCAAAGTAAATCCACTTATTTGTACATTCTCACTCTTTCCTCAAAGAAAGAGTCCTTTCTTTATCTCAAAGCAAAATACTGTACCATTTTCACTTTCAGTACAGGCATATGTTGCAGATTTGTGATAAAAACAAAAAACTGAATATTCACAGAAGTTTGTCAGAAATCTAGTCTGAAGTGTAAATAGGCCTGTCTACCAGGAATAAGCAAATCTTCCAATAAAGAGTTCTCCTTTCTTCAGACACTCAACAATATGCATATGAACTCAGTCCCTAACTATGATAATACATAGTCCATGGGCCAATAATCCACTATAGTTTTGATCAATTTTAAATACTGACACCAGCAACAACACTCAGCATTAGGCACTATATAAGTACTTTGCGTTCATAGTTTCATTGATTCCTCATGTGGTTTCACAGGGCATGAACCATGAGTTTTCATCATTTTACAGATAATATTTCATGGGTGTTGATTCAAAGTGGAGTGGATGACAAGCCAAATTTAGAGGCCAAAAATAAAGTTTGAATCCTTAGAAAAGTGACTTCTACACTCAGCATCTTGGATATGAATTTCCTTTGTTTCCCAGAATGCAGGAGGAAAAGAGAAGATGGTGAGTTCAGAGAGTTGAGAAGACCAGCTCTGAAGCTTCCTGAAATGGCCAAATGGTAATCCAGAAAGAAGGAGGAGGACCCCCTCTTGGCCTCACCCCTCACTATTACATCCCAATGTGAGGCATATGCCTGGCATTTAGTGTATTCTATATATATTGACTTGATGGAGGAAAGATTCTCTCTCTCTTGCACACTCAAGTGGTTTCTGGAAAATTCAAACCTCTGCTCTTAATGGCAGATGCCCCTCAGGACAACAGGAGGGGGCATAAGGGAGAGGGAGAGAAGTGGGGGTGGAAGTTTCATATCGATTAATTAGAGCACTATTATGAACATTTTGCTTAACTTTGGAGTATTAATGACTGGGGAGCATGTTAAAGCAGAGTTGGGTAATGGACTTGCCTCCCACTGGGCTCAGGCCATCTACTAATGACTGTGGTTTCAAGCCTGTCGAAAAGCCTTGACAACTTCTCATTTACAAACACTAAATAGGGTGCGATTAGCCCATGATCTATGTAGGATTAAATGCTCAGCTTCCCTTTCCTGATTTCTCTCTGCTCACGAGATCCACAGGCCAAAAATACATCCTCCCTGCTGCCGACAAGGCAGCACCCACCATGGTTACTGCCCTCTGGGTGCCCTTCCCGTTTTTGACCCTGCTTGCTATCTAAAGTTTCTTTCCTGTTGAGCCTTCTAACTCATCAGTTAGCACAGAAGAAAGGTCCAGCAAGCAGCTGCGTCCCTTGTGCTTCCTGTGGGCCCCACCCCTGACTTTAAGCTCCCATCTTGCATATTGGCCGGGCTCCCTGCCTTACTTAGCCCCTTTGTACCCAACACCCTATTCTTCAAAAGAAGACATACCCTCTGGCTTCCCACAGTCCTAGATGACCATTCCTTAAATCAAGTCTTTTTCCACTTTTCAGCATAGACACATCTCATTTAAAGAGAATGTGACTATCCAATGTGCAGTTTCTAGATCCTGCTTCCAGATATGGGATCACAGATGGTAACTGATCAGATAGGAGGATATGTGCTATAATATGATACTTGTCTTCTAGGTAACTTTGCCTTAACTCAGGGGTGT